>CAXAMN010028806.1:434763-555531 GCA_963970005.1 Durusdinium trenchii
GGGTCTTTGGCCAGTGGCCAGCAGTCAAGGCCGCCCCACTTCGCACTGCGATGCAGCAAGTGCCACTCGGAAGGTTGATCTGGCGTTTGTGGCGTTGGGGGGATTCTTGTGAATCGAATCTCAACGAGCTTTACGGAGAGCTTGAGTGGAAGCCCCGATAGGGATTCCTGAAGCTTTTGCAATGCAGTGGATTCATTAATGACACAGGTGTTTGCACAAGGTGCCTGCAAAAAGGGCACGCTTGCAAAGGGCCAGGTCGCCTCTATCCAAACAACCAGAGAACCGCAAATGCAAGTGCTGTGGTAAATAAGCTTTCTGGCTTCGCTTTTACAATTCAAGTGTGTTTGCAAGACATTGGTAAGTATTGGGCAACCAGACATGGACGATTGAGTGCTTCTTCTATCAGCCGCATCAACCATCGAACCATCAAACGTGTATCGAAGAATCAGTCGGCACCTTCCAAGCAGGTTCAGGAGCCTTTTGTCCCAGATCAATTGGGTGTTGGCGAAGGGTCCTATCACCAGGCCCCAGTATGATCCAGTGGGCTCTTCTCATGGGAGAAAAACCTTAGATGTTTGTGCCCGGAAACCTGCCGTCGGCACACAAGAACATACAAGAACTATATATTTTTGGAGAAAGGCCTGCAACCTAACATAACCCAACCATATCATCATCCACTGCTGCTGGTAATAGGATAGACCCAATGTATACCCAAGATGTCTCGCAAGTTTGCCCAACTTCACTGGTTTCTTCCAAATCGCGAAGCCAAGCACGGCCAAGCGCTCGGGTCATCACCGAGCTCGGAGGATGCGCTTTCACCCAGGAAGCATGTGGATCCCCTGCTGTCCCTGAGAGTCCGACGAACATGAACTACCCCGGCCGATGGATTGACTACGAACCGGGTGGAGTAGTAGGACGAACATTGGACGAACCGGACTCCTTCCGTTCGAGGCGTGGCGTGGCGGATGAGTTGAGCCATCCGAGAAGAGGCAGAGGCCCAGCATGTTTGTCTTCAATGCGAATGACCAAAACGTGTGACGGCTAGGAAAAGCGATCGGCTGGTCTGCTGGTCGGATTTGGACAGCAAATACAGCTAATTGCGACGGGCAACATAAGACATGTTGCGTGCGGCTCGTGTCAAGCAATGATAGAGGCCTGGACTTGCTTCGTACATCTTCATACCCAAAGTCGTGGGAACTTGCAAATGTAGACTATACCAGCACCCTCCAACAGGTCTCCTCTGGTGGCTTTTGGAGACTTAAAAGTCGCAGGTGGTGACCTGTGAAGTCAGGTCCTGGTAGTTTCTTTGTTTCGTGCGCAAAAGCAATCAGATGAACACACTCGGCACGGGAGGCGTTTTCATTCTTCTGACTCTCGAGGCAAAACAAGAAAGGAGTGACTATACCAATGCCTATACCCAAAGTGAAGGTGTGATAGCGAATAGCTCTCAATCTTGTATGTGGTAAGAGCTACACCAAAACAACTAGACCAGGACCCTCCACGGTTCCGCTGTTGTTGGGACCTCCCAAAATGGCGAACCTGGGCAGCTGTCGTCAGCAGGAAACACCTGAAAGTCAAAGCTACGTCGCCAAGAATGGCTGCTTTTATGAAGAATTGCATGTTGGACCACAAGAAATGACAAGCAAGTGGGTTTTTGTTGGTATTTACATACCCTAGGCTTCCTTGCCAACCATGTTGGCTTTAATGGCCTATAAACACTTGATCGCCCATGTCCGAACGGAAGGCGAACGGAATGGACACCATTCGTGTCGAGTCGCTGCCATCACGAACGGGGCACACGAACCGCACTGAAGGGCTCTTCTGGGCGGGTGGGAAGTGGGAACCCATCGGACTCCCGCACGGCCAACCGACCCTGCGACCCGAGTTCTTTGAACCTAGCCTTCCGAGAAGAGCATGTGGTTTTGGATCAAGTCCTCAAACAAGGGTTGTTCTGGATGGCCTATAATATCGGCGGGCGACCGGAATCCCAGGCATCACCTCTTTCAAACATCCGCCTCATCGAACGCCAAAAAAGAACGGCCTTTGGGAACTAGGTCACGCGGTTGAAAGAGATGAAAGTGGCTTTTCCCCAGTTCCAAGCAGAAACGGTGCTGGCCCAGCTCCGGCTTTGGAAAGAGATGTTTTTTTGATATACCATAAACAAGTGGTTACTTAGTTTTGGTGAGTTCCATCCACACTTTGTTTTGGGACTGGGTTATCTCAGATGCTTCCAGGAAGAGACGATCACGAACTCCGCCGTTTGCACCGGTCTGAACGCCTTGGCCTCGCCAGGGAACAGCGGTGGTGGAGCTCATGCTGGTGCAGGATCACCTTCGCCGGACCATCGCCAGGCCGAGTGAACAACGGGAAGCCCCGGTGGTTTCATCCGGGAAAACCGAGGACGTGGAGACCCCAACACAATCCATCTATACCGGAGACGCCTGTTTGGGGTGTTTAGTCAAAGCCACTTAGAGGTGATTTGGGGTGTAACCACCCCTTGTGGGACTCGGTATGGAATAGTTGCATATATATACTATATAATACGATATATAATGTACATTAGGCTGGTATTTTAAGATCTACAGTAGTGGTCAATTGCAGGTCAGTCTTTCAGTCTCATGGGTTCTTAGGGATAGGACATTGAGTGGCACATGAAATCATGAATTCAGTTCTTTGGGACTGGACCTGTATAACACAAACTCTTTCTCTTCTCTCCAGGTGTCAAGAAACTGCCTTTCTGCACATCCACTCATCTCACATTCCCTGCTCTCCACACGCCGCATCCTCACGGCTCCACGCATCCTCACTGCTCACCGTTGGCGCTCAGATCGCGGAGCCCGAACGCCCACCCGAGGACAAGTGCTCTCCGTGGACTCGCGTGAAGGTCTCGCGCGCGGGACTTGCGAAGGAATCCTGAAAGTCCAGGATAAAACAATCTCATGAACTACCCCAGCCTGGAGATGGATGGATTGACAAATGTACCCTGAGTCCTTAACTACTCCAGCCTGGTAGGTGGATGGATTGACAAATGTACCCTGAGTCCTTAACTACTCCAGCCTGGTAGGTGGATGGATTTGTCCCAGGTGGAGGCCCAGAAGAAACGTTCGTTCTGGAAGTCACGACGTTCCGCTGAACAAAAGGCGGAACTCTCGGTGAGTTCAGCTGAACGGGATCGGTGAGTCAAAGGAGTTGTTTGGAGCGGAACTGGACCGAAAGGACTTTGACTCGGTGACGTTTGAAAGGATGTTTGGGGGTTCTTTCTATGTGTTAAACACACATTTGGTCGGTGCCACCATCAAACTGGACTTCGGTCAGCTCATGCAACGTTCGTTTTTTTTAGGTCCAAGTTCTAGGACGGCACATTTCGGCATTGATGTTTCACAAGGTCCCCGGAAGTCCTATATTTGAACCAACTGAAGTAAAGGACATTCCTCAACTGGGGTCGTTTATAGTCTTTGACTCCCAGGTGTGTGTTTAGCATTGTTCTACCAGCTTTACCTATTCATTTGCCTGTGGGTCGTGCCTTTAGCCAGGACCCCCGGCTTTTGCCACGGAAGCAGAAGAGACTATATACAACGGAGGTCAACTTACCAGGGTTTTGACTCACAGCCTTTTGAACCTCGAGATGTACAGATGTAGCTGAAACAGTCAGAACTGTCCGAACTTACCTGTAACAGTCAGTAAACACGCAAATCACTATTTGTGGACAAGGCCTCTACTAACTATCATCATCCACTGTTACAGGTAATAGGATAGACCCAAGCTGAGATTCTTGTCGATGGTCCCTCAATCAGGCCCAGGGGTTTTTCCCCTCCTGGGACGAAGGACGTCAAAGGTCGCCACTGTTCCTTTTGCCTCGCAGATCGGCCATGCAGACCGTGCTTCGGAGGTACTTAAAGATCCTGCAAAGCCTTCAGGCGCGACGGACCTGACGCATGGACCGGACGCGTGGTGGTTCTGCTAACTTGGTTTCTCAGCGCCGTGGAGAAGCCATCCTACGCCATCTACGCTCAAAGGAGATGATCGCTTCGTCCACGGATACCCTTCGAAGAACCTGAATAACGTGGAGAAGAATAGAGAGGGAGAAAACCTCAGCACATCATAACGCTGTGAACTGAGCCGGACTAGCGCTGGAAAAAGTGACCTGGTTCTCGTCTAGACCTCTAGCATTCAATGTCACCAAAGCTCATTTGCTTGACCTGGACATGATTGGACATGTGACATGCACCACCAAGCCCCCAGGCATCAGCGAAGTTGGAGCCTGTTTGTGCTTGAGCACCTGCATTGATGGTCAATCTCCCATATCTCCCTATAGTATAGAATATCCAATAGATGATATACATAGGCTTTCACGATCAAACATCAGTATCCAGATAAATAGTATACAGTAGCAACAACCTGAAACGGAGCAGGTTTTCCAGGAGGCCTTTGGGCCCGAACGCGCCATCGATCAGGCCAAAGGTGCTATGAATGGCGGCTTAGCCGCGCAGCTTTTGGAGAAGCAGGTGCTTTGGCGAGTCATCACACCTTTGAGCTGGTAGGGGTACTGGACTGCGCTCAGCATGTGAGCTAGGAGATTCTCAAAACCCACCCCTTTTATTCCCTGGTTGTTTTCCCCCTTTTGGCTGATATTTGCTGAACCCTAGCACAAGCTGCAGTTTTGTTTGTTCTTGTGCCGAGATGGAGCTGAATTGGCTGACCATTTCTTGTTGAACGATCCTCAACAAAATCCTTGCCCATATTGATGGCACCACGTCCAGCGCTCCAACTCAGATTTTGGGATGTTCGCCCCTTCGACATGGCCACTTTGTTGGATGCCATGACCCATGAACTATGAACAATTCCGCAGAAACAGGCGATAGGCGAAACGGTGCGCGTCAAGGTAGATGGACCAGCAAACCAGTAATCGTGTGTATGTGTGTTTGTGCAGCGAAAGATAGGAGTACCATGGTACATTCCAACCTTGGGAACAGCCCCTTTTCCATCCCTGGTTTTGCTTAGCCCTGCTTTAAAAATACAAGTCCCAGCAGTTCCAGGAACGGACGTCGGGGTCCTTCTATCACATCCACAGCTCCTCCACGTGGGACGTGGGACAAACACACCATTCCGACATGGAGCTGTTGGTGGTTGATTCTCAAGCACCCTGCGGTGTCGGTGTGGTAGAAATCACCAACATGGACGGTTACCTGGGTTTGCGGCGGTCTGTACCCGTTCTCTTCATCGACCGGACCAGGGGCTTCAGCGAGGGCTGCGGCGAGGCATGCAGGACGAGCCTTCGGGAACCTTCGGGGATCGGCATGAGGAGTTTAAACACCAAGGGGAATGGAGTTCAGCAGACGTGTAGGTCTGAGTTGTGTAGTGAGTTCTGAGGGTTTTTCTTGCCTACATCTGCCTAGTAGAGATCTCTAGGTGACTTTGGGGATGTCTTTTCAATCTTCCCACAGTATCAGTCAAACCCGTCACCAGGCCCAGCAAACTCCCCAAATGCGAATGGTAGAATCTGCCACGACCGCCCACCACTGGAATGACCAGGGGGTAGGCCGTGTACTGTAGGCCGCCATAGCTATGGTGGAGCAAACTGCCGCTCAACTGTGTCATACCTCTTGGTCAGGAGATAGTGTCGTGTGGTCACCATGTGAGAAAGTACTTGGCCGTTCTATTCACGGTTTACTGAATTCTTCCTAGGGCTCCAACCACCTCCTGAGAAGATGGTTGGGGTGGGTTTGGGGGGTCTAAAATTGGGGTGAGTTTGGGGGGTCTAACTTTCTAACCACCTTCTGAGGATATGGTTGGAGCCCTAGGGTCTGTGAATTCTCATCAACCCTGGGCCCGAGTCGCACTTGGACTCGGTCGCTAGGGATTTGGATTGGGGGGGCCCGGGCAGGTCCAACAAGCGTGCCTCCAAGCTCCCCGGCCATCAAACGTGAGGACACCTCGGATTCCGAGAGCTCTGAGTATGTGCGATGATCCCTGGATTTTGTCGTGCCGAACTGGAGAAAGCTAAGACGTGAAGGCTTCAAAGGTTATTCAAAGCTGATATGTCTTACCCTTCCCTGGAAGGTTGATCTTGTTTCCACTTGGGTTCGTGGTTCCAATTATTCCATCAGCTCTTGCTGATCCCAATGTCTCATTTGGGTTCACGTTGTTGGAACTAATTCCTGGGTTGAAACCACCAGCGTTTGTGTTAACGTCCAAAGTAGTGTTGCTGAACTTCGCCTCGGCAAGTTCTGCAGTTCTGCAGGACAAAGACAGTTTCACCAGCGGCTGGAGAGAGACTGTGTAGACTACTATGACCCTCAGTTCCAGGTGTTTCAGCGATCCTCGTTGTTTGGTCTTGCGCCAGGGGTTTGCAGATGGAAGATCGAAGACAGCATGCCTTTTGCGATGCGATGTGCAATACCATGTGGGACTCCCTGGTGGACGGGACCCACTATGGGAACCAGGCTTGTACTAAGGGTTTGACACCACCAAAGCAGGTCATTCCCGTTGTATCACTTCAACGGTCTAGCAACTCTAGCCCTAGGGATCCAGGAAGGTACCGAACCTCAGGTTCGGTACGACTGGACCCGACTGGCTGGCACCGTCTCAGTGTCTCCAATATCTCCAATCACCTGAGGTTCGGTACGACTGGATCCCTAGGGTAGGGTCCTCAGAGTTCAGGGGGTCTTTGTGAAACGGACATCAGGAGGATGCTTGACGGTCGTCACACATGTCCAAAGACACAAAAGAAACCCGGGTAGTTCAAACTGTTCCAACGTGGCAAAATGAAACATGAGAATACATGAGACATGTTCCCCCAACGAGTAGATTCAACGCAAATGACCTTTCGCCAGTTTGCACCACTCATTGTCCTGCCATGTCCCACCAGTTTGCACCACTCGAACTCGGAGTGGCCTGACCCAGTTCTCCCACCTGTGTAGATTGGCCTCAGATGAACTTGGTCTCATATTCCAGGTGCTATCGAAAGAATGGCACGCAAAACACCTCGTTCAGTTCCCATATGTGCTCACATGTCTTTAGCTATATTGGTATTGGTGCATTGGTGCAGACATGTTCTGAGTTGAATGTCAGATCTGCATTTTGGAGACCTTCCAGCAGTGAGCATCAGATGAGTGCCAGCACCTCCACCGTCACTCTCCAGCTCCATGTAAGATCAGCGTCGCCTGTGCAAGTCTGACAGCAGCTCTCAAATCAAGGTGTATATTCTCATGCTATGTTAGCAAACATGAGTAGCATCACCATCGCTTCCGGGTCGCTGCAAAAGCGGAATTAGTGCATTCCAATGTATTCCAGCTAGTTTCCATGCACTGTAGGTGTCCATGTACTTGTAAGTGGTGCTCTTCAAAAGGTCAGTCCTTTGCCTAAAAAGATGGAAAGACAATTGCCCTAGCCTTGGCCAGGGTCCTCTGAACAACCACATGGCGGAGGGTAAAGGGCAAGCACCCCTGAAGACATTGTACTCGCTTAAGAAACGTTTAATCAAAATCCTATAAGATCCTTGTTCAAATTTGCTCATGTTCAGGCTTTACTTTCCCTATGCTTCTGAAAAGGTACGCCTGGATCCCTAAGCTTTGGTCGCCAAAGCTGTCAGACTCTGCAGTTCATTAGTCAATGCTCCCGTGGGCCTCACCGGCGTTTTCGTGACAGAACTCGCACCGTGGAAAGAGCGGTTTTGCACGTCTCGGTGAGTAGTCAAGATCCGCTGGTGACAGGCCATGCAGTGAAGCATTTGGTGGTTTGGTGTTTCATGGTGTTTCCATGTGTTTCCTCCAAAGGCTTGGCAGTTTGCAACTTTCAGCCAGAGTTTGCCAGGTGCATGTCACAAGACTTGCGCATGATGCGACAGCAGTTGACCTGACTGGCCAAGCGCGCGCGCGACCTCACCTGTCCGACCCTGTCGCGCTGGCTCGAAGCTGAATTCGTAGGCTCGGGCTCCTGGACACCAGTGGAACAGGTGGAGCAACCCAGTCTCTTGGCTGCCCACCAGTGGAGCACAGATTTGCTCTGCACCAGTGGAGCAGAGCAAGTGCAGTTCAATGTAGTTGGGTTCCGAACCAACAAAGGAAGGATAGGTGCTTTTGTCACATCCACGGCCCCTGGATGGGACAAACACACCATCCGACATGGAGCTGTTGGTTGGTTATTGATTCTCAAACACCCAGCGGTGTGGTAGAAATCACCAACATGGACATGCCCTGGTTTTATATGGTTTTGTGGTTTTCCGGTGTTTTTGTTTTCCCCCGGTCCACTGACTGGGTAGAAGTTGGCTGACTGAGTGTAGCAGTTCCAATGCGAAGAAGGATGAATGGGTCCTAAGCACTTCCAACTCACCCAACAAAACTCAGTACAGTAGCTGGATCTTTTGGAGGAATCAAGCACTTCCAAATACGCTGGAGTGAACTCTATGCCGCAGCTTGGACACCAGGACCAAAACGATGTAAGGTGGGTATAGGGCAACTGATGTACATCATTTCCTTGATCATGGATGAGTTTCTGTCCATACTGTACCTGCCCGGAATACCTATATAAATATAGGTATTAGCTCCGCTCGTCGAACAAGAAGCCCTACAGCAACTAGATTCGACAAAAACAGTCTTTCCAGCATCAAAGCTTTGACAAGAACAAAAGTACTGCGCGCCCGCACGTGGATCGTGGAGGGGCGAGGTGGATCCGCACGGGACCTGGTGAGGAGTCCCTTTTGGTGAGCTTTTCCAGGCCTCTTCGTGACCTCAAAGCAACCAGGGGAGAACTTGTTCGGTTGCTTCGAAGAACTGGGTATATATTTAGATCTCCTTCTTGTATGGCGCTCTTTTGACATTGCACTGTTTGAACCAAACACCGTTCCAAGGTGCAATGGACTTTGATCTGGCGCACAAGCACAAGAAAGAGGCGGATTCTTTTGCAGGGCTGGGTGACTGTATGATACCCTTCAAGTCAGTTGGACCTCATTTTACTGGAGATGGTCATACAAAACCAATACTTACTGAGGTAAAAGACCAGGTTTTACTGGGCCTTTGGACTTGCAGGGATAGATTACTTTTCAGGAATTGTACAAACCTGTCCGACACATCAAAATGATCAAAGCTCAATGGCCATTTGATGTTCCAAGTTTCACCTTCTTGTATGTTTTAGCTGTACAAACCAAGGTGCTAGCCTAGTAGCCAACTAATTGAAGACATGCCTGCTTGTGCAAGCCAGGAAAGGTTTGATGAATCATGCGTACTTTCATGGTAATTAGCGTACCCCCGAGACGACCAGACTATTCTTGATCTCAGCCGATGCCTTTGGCCATACCGGACATTTCTTTGTGCCGTACAAAGCTGACCCCGAACACGGATGATGTTCCGAAGCAGGGAGAGACCAAAAGGAGATAGGGTGGGGTCGACGGTCGACACCCTGGACCAAGGAGTATAGTCCCTAGGGCTCCAACCATCTCAGGAGGCTGTTAGACCCCCAATCTCACCCCAACCACCTTCTGGGGATATGTTTTTTCACCCGAACGGGAGTCCTCAGAACGTCTTTCATGTTTGTCCGAAGCGATGGCCGGAAGATCCGGTCTAAGACCAACAGTCCGATCTTCCAACGATGCTGCATGTGTGTTGGTTCTAACATGGGCCTTGGGGCGATGAATGGAGAAGCGTTTCCGGGAGTGCTGATCGCCGGGGACAAGTACTGAATGGGATGAGTCAGCCTTGTATGAAAAGACATATATAACATTTCAGCATAATTCGTTGGAAGATCTATAGGGCCCAGAAACGACCCATGGCACCCCAGGCAAGCTGGATGAGTTTAGTGGAGAAGTTCACCATTCTCAGCTGAGGGATTTGCACGGAATGCGAACCAGGTAAGCCATCACGTCACGTCACCCGGTTCAAGGATGCTCAAGGCACCGGGTGCTGCTATGTGCTCAGGTGATCGACTCGGGTGGGTCGTTTTCTTCCGCCAGGTGGAACAACGCCGAAGGGAAGCGAAGAGAAAGTTAGAAGAAAAGAAGAAGGAGAGACTCACGGGTCCTGACACTCATTGACTGACGGGTTGGACATTTGGATTTTGATTCAGGGTTTTTTGGATGTTTTTGGGGTGAGGGAAAAAAAACAGCTCCCAGGTACTGACTCAGTGTGGAAAAGAAGGGCACGCTGTCTTGTGTGTGTGTGTTTTTAGGGGTCAGAAGAGGCCACCACCACATCAAACAGGAGCTAGACTCAGGGCTTAGATCATGTTTGAGGTACTCTAATCACACAAGTTCCACTTATATAAAGGCTACATGCTTGGACCAAGAGGCGCCTTACTAGTCCTTCTTTGGTCTATTCACCGCTGCCACTGGTTTCGTTTCACTGTGCACCTGACCTGAGAAATCTGGTAGCTTCTGGGGTGCGTCTCTACCGGTTCCATCAAGGCGGATTCCTTTGGGCAGAGCCTCCTTTTGGTCGATCAGTATTTGTTTTGTGGTCGGGTGAAGTTTTGGTCCCGGATCAATCATCCTTCGGCAAGAGTGTTTGGCTTCCGACTCTTGAAGCCCTAAGCAAATCGATTTGGGGGGTGTTTGTCATTTGCTTGTCAACCTTCAGAAGACGGGTTCGGGCATCACCTCTTGAAATCTGCTCCCCGTGCCTTGTATGCTTCTGTCGATGTTTCCCTGTCCACGTGCAAGGCGTTCTGCAAGGCGTTCTGCAATCTCTTTGTCATATGTTTGGTATACTGATTTGTTTGATTTGTACCTTTATTATCTTTATTCACTTGAAGCTTGGATTTTCAAACGTGTCGCTCAGATTGCTCAGGAGGAGGAGATTCGGGCTGCCATGGAGCAGGCGTCAATAGGGCGCTGGGGATACGCCAAGTGTCCATTTGCGTCGCCATTGGCGACCTGTGTCATCAAACTTCTACACAGATCACATCTTGGAACGGTGAAGCGTGAGCTGGGAGTCATCATGATGAAGATTTGCATGATCTTGGGGCCGTGAATTGCAGTGGCCTGTCCTCATGTCAGGGGAACTTCGAGTGATGGTTTCAGGCACTTTCCTGTTCTGTCCAACCCCAAATCCAGCATCTTATGATATCACTGTAACCATCATGTTCATGCCTTTTCATTGTCCACTGCAACAAGTGTGTGTGTGTGTGTGGATCAGTAGGTGTTTCATCCTCCAAAGATCAGGATCGTTGGAGGAGTAAGGAGCACAGGGACATCGTACAGGAAGGAAACGCCCGCGACCACTCTGCCCAGACGCGGCCGATCTTTCCCCAGACGCCTCCGGGGGTCGTCGACGGTTTGAGACGCCTGGGACCGACCGGGGAGGTCGAAACCCAAGTCCGGTCGGTTTCCCTCGGACCAAACTTGGGGCGCCGGAAGTAGACGTTTCCTAGGCAGCAGTTCGGAGTTGGGTGCTATCCGGTTCTATCGGGGTGCCCAGAACGTCACATCAGGTGGGACGAAACACCACAGGCCCCGACACGTGACTGGACCTGCTGGTTGGACCCCATCCGCGCTCGAAGCCTCGGCACCACGGGGAGGGGGCAGCTGAAGGTTGACCTCTTGAAACATCCTGAAACCCTTGTAGCTTCACCACCAACAAAGGTTGAAAATGGTTGAAGATGGTTGAAGAACGACCAAAAAGACATCAAAAGACTATGACCACATTTTTGTAAGGGTCCTTTTTCAGGTCGCTGAACCTCTCTTAACCATGTTTGGTGGTGTGGTTCTGTTGATCTGAGGTGGTCCAAACCGTTTTCGTTCAGCTTCGGAGAGTCCCCGATCGGTTCGTGACCGAAGAAACGACCCATGTGACCGGTGTGCTTCGACCGATGGCGGGAGGGTTCGACGGTTCAAATTCACCCGAGTCCTACGTTCTAAGAGCAGAACATCACGGTCCTGGTGTGAACTCTGGGAGACCCCGGATCCATCTCGCAAGAATAGACTGGTCGATTTCCCCGACCAGGGAGTCGATTTGGGGTTGGGAGGTCTCCCTGGATGCCGACCCCTAGACTGGGGACTCAGTTCTGTGGTCACACCAGCGTTTTGGACCTAGAGGGTCATCCTGGAGACTTCAAAACTATCAAGAGAGGGGGGCCCAGAGTGATTTTTAGGACGACCTGTTTTATCTTTAATCTAGGGTCATGGTCATGTCCCATTCTCCAGAGTGCACTGAGTTCTTTTCTAAGGTTTGTTGCGCCCATTGCCCGGTGTGGACACAAATTGGTTGTTGTTCGGCAGTCAACGTGTTTATTTGTTGGACATTTCAGGAGCAGCGCGAAAGGGAGGACGAACGACACCGGCAGGCGCCGTTTTGTTCGCAGATTTCTGTGGCGGGGTAGAGGGATTGTTGATAGCGATGTCGAAGTTAAAGACCAAGAAAAGACGGGTCTTTGAGTCTTTAAGGTACCTGATTAAGGGAGCTTCCTTCACTTCACTGATGCAACATATCGTCTTTCCACTTCTGGGGAGGTCCACGGAGGCTCCACCTGGTCTATTCTGCAGGTATTCTCCCGTGTTTTGTGTGTCACTGACCTTCTGGCCCTTCTGCTCCAGCTTCTTTGCTTGATTTGGAATACAGTACTGCATCAAGAATAGAAGAACTTGTACAAAGGGCGATATACATACGCCAATTTGTATTTGCATTGGCTATGCAAACACTCCACACATAAACACCGGTGTTTTGTAGAGTCTATCAGGACTGATTCGGATGGACTCGGCAGTTACCCGAAAGGATTCGAAAGCACAAGACTGGGACGTGGACCTCAAGCAATAGACAATGTATGGCACAACCAGATCTAGAAGTCAAGTTCGATGATAGTTTGCCCGAGTGAAGCAAAAGGAAGTTCTCGAAATCAGGTATTCTATGGTATTCTACTCAGACCCTTCTTTTAACTGCCTGAATCATCATGGAAGTGGAAAATAGGCTCCTGAAGGATAATTTTGCTTTTCAACCAGGTGGTAAAGTCCACTTCCATGTTGACTCGGAGAGAAGAAAGCCTTTGACCACCCTTGACCTGGCAAAGGTATGTTCAGCATCTATGGGGTGTGACCGGTGGAACCCAATCCTTTCCATGAGCCCCAGTCAGTCTGACAACAGAGATGACGCTCAGTCCCGGAGCGGTCATTGTCTCATGGCCCAAATCGGGGCTGACACCTGGACACACCTGGACGTTTTAGTGCTGTCCTTCGCTGGTGGCCAGCTATAGGTCACCTGGCAGGCTCGCAAGGGCGTCTTCTATCGTCTTCTTGGTCGCCGAACTGGCACGCCCCGATGTCGCTGCACTTCTGGCTCGGCTTGGAGCTGAAAGCAACTGCAAGCCACGACACATGTGGGTTCAGTCCCCAACTCCAGCGAACGTCCCGAGATGTCCGGAGCTGTTCTCTTGGAGTCGACTGGATGCCAGCTTCTTCCCGAGTCTGCGCCAGCTAGTTCGAAGCTGCGTTCTTCGAAACAAATCAGACATTTCGGGGGAACCCAAGTTAGCCCCCAAATGGAAACGAAATCATCCAACGATATCTAAGGTATTCCATGTCCATCTTCCCTGCACCACACAGAGCCTTTTTTTTTCCAGATCAACCCCCAAGTGCATTGGCCTGACTCGCCCGTGCGGCGTACGCATGCGCAGGCGCAGGAAGAGCGCTTGCGCGCCGAGGCAGAGCAACAACTCAACGAGGGTGCCAGGCGCGGCTGCATGACGGATGTGAGCACGAGAGCTGAGAAAGACATGGAACGCCATCGGGAGGTGGATGTTTTTGGCGTTGTTTGGGTTAATGCAGCTGCACATTGAAGTCTGGTCAAGAAAAGGGAGTGATTGGACTGGACGGGTCAGCATCGCCCACCCACTGGCGGATGGTTCTGTTGAAACCAGTATGGAGGAGCAGCAAAAATAAGTATTTGGAAAACAACACAATGGACATAGATGGAAATAGCAAGAGTTTATTACACAAATTGACAAATGGCTGCAACATGCAAAGGCAGGAAAGCAAATGATAAATTGGACTCCCTGACAAAACACTTAGTGAATACAATTTCGGAACGATGGAAAGCCATGTGAAAAGATAGTGAACACATGCGAAAATTGGAGAAGGATTAACCAGAACTGGGGCAAGCTACGGGACATGACATACTGTCAAGCTTGGGGGTCGCACAATCCTAGCAATAACTTAAGTCTGTTGCGTTGAGCGCAGGTTTGGCTGCATATGTTTTTATGTTTTCTGCCCGCGTTGATTTTACATACTTTTGGCTTGAAGCTCCAAGCAACAAAGAAGGACAAGACTGGACAAAGAGACAAACAAGAAAAGAAAGAACAAGCGAACATCAAAGGAAAAGAAGTAAAGTAGAAAGAAAGAAGGTGAAAGAGCAAGCAAAAGGATAAAGAAAGATGAAGGAAAGAAAGAAGAGAAGAGGAGGAAAGAAAAGAAAAACAAGGAAGGAAAAAGGCTTGTCGATTGGAAATTTGCAGTTTCTAGAGCAAATTGCATCATTTTTCAGAGGGGCCTGTGGCCTAATGGATAAGGCGTTGGTCTTCAGCACCAAAGATTGCAGGTTCGAGTCCTGCCAGGATCATTTTCATTTTCTTCTTTCTTCCTTCTTCCTTCTTCTTCTTCTTCTTTCTTATTCTTGTCCTTGGCCTTTCTTCTTCTTTCTCCTGCTTGTCCTTTCTTCTGCTTCATTTATTCTTTTTTGTGGGTTCCTTTCTTCCCCTCTTCTTTTCCTTCCCTTTCCTCTTAATGATCCTCTTCTATTCGGCTTCTTCTTTCTCGGTGGCCTTCTGTAGGTCGCTTGCCCAGGCAAGCAGGAAAAAACGATGCAACACACGCGAGCAGTCGGTCGTGAAGGCGATTTCCACGCAACCAAAAGGCGGGCAGACGACCGCTGGGACCTCAAGGACCAGGACGTGGGGAGTTGATATTAGCTCCGTTGGCTCGGCCTTTCGATGTCTGCAGGGAGCAGTCCTCAGCGCAAGTGCAGCCTAAAACAGCAACCAGGGATCGTTAAGGGTGTGCTTGCTCGCTCCTTGTAGCTGCTTGACGTGCACGCAGCAAACATGCTGGAACTCTCCCCCCACGCAGCCACGCTCCCCTGTGAAGCGACGGGATACGTCATCGCGACAGCCACGGAGCCATACGGGCAAACACGTCGCGCCTACCACACGTCAAGGACGGCCATGATGTCCGAGCGCTGCGCCGATGCCCTGTGCACTGGCGGTGGTCGGGCACAGCACTCGCCCGCAACGTCCTGCGGGGTGAGGCTGTGGGTAAATTGAGCAGCCCAGATTATCCAACGCCGAGGCCGAAAAGCTCCCACAGCTTGCGCTGAAGGGTGGCATGTAGACCAACGGGGCGCTGCATCGAGCGGGAGAAGGAGGCAACAGTGGAGGCAGCATATATTAATTGTAGCAGCAACCATATTTATTTCTCACCTTCCTTTCCCTAGGCCTCCAAGTACCTTCTGAGAAGGTGTTTTGGGCGGGTTTGGAGGGTCCAGTCATACCTTCTCAGAAGGTACGACTGGAGGTCTAGGGCTTGAACGTTTGCACCGAACATCTGTGCCATCCTCTACTGCCAGGTACTTGGCAAGGCTTAGGCCGTATCCCTCCAGCAGGACTGATGGGGACGGAGCAGTACGAAGTGGTATGCGTGAAAGGAACCATTCTCGTGTTTCATACTGCATAGCCAGCCACCAATCGGAGTGGCGACATGTTAGTATGTTGTCATATATTTGCTTTCCCAGCAGCAGGTGGATTCTTTTTTTCGGGGTGTGTGCGTACCAAGTGCACAATTTTGTGGAGTTTTGTTGGCGCGCTTTGGGTGGGTTGCTGAAGCAAAGGCCACAGAAATCTGAAGACTTGGCTCAAGTCGCAGGTTGCGGTTGCGGTTCATACAGGAAATAGCTTGCCGGCCGCTATCAGCCCAAGAGTTCTGAAGGCACAGTGAACAGCACAGCTAGTGGTTCGCATATATACACGTGTCCTTTTCAGGGTCCAGAGAGATTTAAAGGCTTACGCCTAACAGCCGGGCGCCGGCCCACTGTGTAGGGCTGGGTCGGGTGCGCGTTAAGCTATCGGGGGCGTACTGGGCCCTGCGTGGTGCCAAGGTGGGAAACTGGTCCGCGTCGGAGACGGGGGCCCTATATTGAGCAAAGTTAAGCTATCTGGTGCGCATCTTGGCCCTAGGTTGGGCCAAGTTGGGCCCATGTGATCTATGTTGGGCACATCTTGGGCCCATGTTAAGCCTATGTTGAGCCTACGTTGGCCTATGTTAGGCCTATGTTGGCCTATGTTTGCCTAGGTTGGGCCTATGTTGGGCCTATGTTGGCCCCATGTTGGCCTATGTTGGCCCTATGTTGAGCCATCTTGGAGGCTATGTTGGGCATATGTTGGGGATATGTTGGCTATCTTGGGCCTATGTTGAGGATATGTTAGGAAATGTAAGTCGTCTGGAGGGCCTCTACCCACAAAATGTCGATTAAGCCTGTCCGCCCGGCGCGCATTTCCGACATCACCCTTGAAAAACACAGCATGTTTGCATTTCTCCCTTTTCCCCGCGTCGTACTTCGATATGCGCAATAAACCCTGTAAAACACAGTGTTTTTTATATTTTCACACACACGAAACACTGTAAATTACGTTGATATCAGTGAGCCGGTGGTCCGCCCGTTTTGGTCCCGAGGGTCGGTGGCAGGGGGGGCGAGCGTCTACAACCTTCGGTTACCACCGAAGGCTCTACGAAGCAGGGCACGGGCTTCGTGGCCGGCGCCCGGACTTTTAAGACGCCGACATTGCGCCACTGCCCAGACAATTGACGTCCCAAAAGGTTCTTTTTGCTGTGTTGGAAGTCTGGTTCCAGTGATTCGCTTGGGAAACACCAGCCGAGAGAGTGAGCCATTCCATGAAATTCAGTTTCTTGATTAGTAAACCCACCCATTTAGATTGCAAGGCCTCTTAAGGTGGTTTTTTGTCAAGAAGTCTACATTACAGATATTACAGCGTGCCTCGGCCTGTCAACAGTTTGAGAAAGGCTTGCAACTTAACCATTACCATCCACAGGTGCCCAGGATATAACCAAAATTTCGGTTTGAAGCCTCGCCTCGCACGCCGCGACGCCTCAGGACGGATGACAAATTGGAGCTTCCGGCCTCTGCTTTGGAGGATGTAAGGGCAAGACTGGGATGCAGGAGGCGTCGAGGCATTCGCAGAGTTCGCACGAACTTGGGTCTATTGTCACACACACACACACCCCGAGCAAGTTCCTGAAGAATTTCCGGAGCAAGTTCCAGAATCAATATCAAGGCGCTGAGGTGCTGCCATTGTAGAGGCGCTGACATGATTCTGGTTGTCGTGCTGATATGCGTGTGGTGTCACGCTGAGCTGCTGCAGTTGGGCCACGCTGTCGCTCTGACTTGCTAGCAGAGTCCAGAGCAGGATCTGGAACATTCTTCCTTGTAGTGGCGTTGTGGTGCTTGCACACATGTGTACACATCATATGTGCCATGCCTCGTATTGCCTCATATTCTTGAAAACTGTTTTATTTTGCAAAGACATGACATGTGCTGGGGAACTTGCGATGGTGCCAGTGCCTCGTAGGCGGATTTTGATGCCCAGTTGTTGGCGATGTTTGTTCGTTTTATTCGGGCTTTGGAGTCTGGAGGAAACGGTGTTTGGTTGGGGGTGTGTTCGAGGGTTTCATGATCTATTCCCCTTCCGTTTAGGCAAAACGAGTGCTGGAGTTCCCGCAAGCAGTCACAGCAGACTACAGTTCCTCCAAGATTCCCAACGACCTTCAAGATTTGGTCATGTTCTGAATGCCAAACAGGTGGTATACATCATGTGCCATCCACTTCCACGTCAATTCCAAAGGGGCGCAGGGCTGTGAAAATATCATTAAAAAATCCATTGGACCCAAGCTGTTAATCGCTTTGAACAGGTTCGGTGTTTTTGTTCGTGGCGCATGGCATGCGGCGTCCCGGTGGCCGTCACGGTCCTGGGCTGAAGAGAAGCGCCCGTCTCTCCAGCGGAAAGCCTGGTCGACCAGGTGAGTCCTGAGAACTCACCTGGTCGTCTTGAGGGTTTTCGAGTCTCAAGTGGAACAACAACAACAACAACAACAACCTGGAACACAGAAGCTTCATCCTTTCGTGGTCCCAAAAAGGAAGATCCTTGTCATAAACCTTATAAACAGTGCTTCTTTGGAAAAAGATCCATTGGTTTTGGTCTTGGGACTGAGTTTCCACAGTCAATCAGTTTCTGAGCATGGCAGCACCTTTCTCTCCCAGATAGGACCTTTCTGTGCACACATCCGCTGAAAAAGCCATGTCATGCCTGCAGCGCGCGCTGCATCTGTACGCCTGCACAGCGCGCCGCCCGCGCGCCAAGCTGCGCTGCTTTGGCACAGGCATGGGACGGAGTGGTCAAGACGGCAACGGAACCGTCCAATTTTTGTTGGGGAGTTCGGTGGTCTTCGCAGTTTTACCACTTGGTCAAACCTGAATGTGTCTTGAGGATTCTTGAGGTGATTATAGGTACCCGTGTTGACGGGGATCACACCGCACGTCGCAGCTCTGTTTTGCAAGTTTTGTCGAAAGATGGACATAGCCCCTAGGGCCCCCACCAGCCGAATGCCACTTAGTTTAAAGCCTGAGATCCCTGGTGATGAGTCATCCTGCGGTCATTTGGTTTTTGTCGCAGGTTATTGCATGCCGTTGTTTGGTTGCTTTTCCATCAAGTATCTTTTCCAGCCAGGTTTAGAACACATGTCATACATACAGAATAGAATAGACAGACCATTTTGTCCCGCAATGTGACACTCGATATGGATGATCATCCCCACTTCGGTCTGCCTTCTTCAGGCGGCGCGCCGATGGTTTTCGCCGTCCATGGTGGAGCCTGGGCCATCCCGGATGAGAAGAAGGAGCGCCCGGGTCAACGACGCACCGCGTGGCCAACGAAGAAGCGTGGCACAGGGCCGTTTCGGGAGCCACGGCTGAATGGCCTGGTGGAGCTACGGGGATCTGTTGGAAAAGCGACGACCAGCACCGGGTCCTGGAGGAAAGCAAGTCTGGTGTTCAACCAGGGCCCCCGGGCAAGGGGTGGTTAATGGATAACCCTTGACCTCTAAGGAGCTATAATTGGACACCCCTGGCCTGGAATAGGTTCACAGGGATCTTCCAACGACATCGGAAGACTTGGGACGAACGGCCAGTCTGGTGGATGCAGTTTGGCAGGAAAAAAACATTTAAATGTCATTGGAAGATTCAGCAGACCAACACCTGCGCCACACGATTCCTCTATCCTTTCCCAAGATCATTGCTTCACGCGACGCGAGGCAGCTCCTACGGGAGCGATGTTAGGATGCCGTCAACGTGTTCGCTGGTTGGTCGGTGAGCGTGCTCCATCCGGCGCTCTATTTTTTTTGCGTTGATAAATTGGGACTGAACAGCCCGGGTGGGGGATAAAATAATAAACATCCAGGTGATCCAGGTGGTTCCAACAGGGAGCCCTTCGGAGCTTTGAACATGGTTCACCTCGAGAATCCTCACGGCTGGCTCCAAGCGCAAAGGACTGAAGATATCTCCCAGGAAAAGTGGATGACCTTTAACTTAACCTTCACCCAGACACTCCATGTATGCCATATTATATATATACCCCTCAAACCACCCCAACTGATCGGCAATACTTGGCATACATGGAGTATCATGGAGTGTTTGGGTTATATTTTTCCAGGGAAACAGAAGGAGTCAGAGCTTCAGGGAATCCTTAAGTGTCCATACCTTCTGAGGTCGAGGAGGCCGTTGTCGGATCCGTTCGTTCGCTGCGGCGCAGCCCGTCGTCACGAAATCGGCATTGGAAGACCTCCGGTTTGTTACACCAACAGATGCTTCCTTGACCCTCAAGTTGCCACATGATCCCAAACCCCTTAGTCCGAAGGATGTTCCCAACTCCTGCTGTGTCACGGGATTGGGGGAGCGGCTCCCTCGCTCCCGACCAGGCGGCCCGACCGCACCGGGTGCAGTGAGGGCACAAAAACACCTCTGGACCGTCCCTGAGACATACCCTCAACTACTCGACTGGACCCTCCTGTCATCCACCCCAGTCCCACCTCTTCTCAGGTTCGACTGGAGGTGGGACTAGGGTCTGGAATGGGTGACCCTGGAGTTTCTATAGAAGTAGAAGTATACGGTCTCCTCAGACCTGCTCGTCACTAGTAGAGTCGCGACCTGGAGCGGTAGGGTTTCGTTGACCACCGGGCCCCAGACCTCAGGAGCCGAACTTGGCGGTGTGCCGAGAAGCCGCATCCAGAGGTTACGAGCTGCTCAAAGAAGGTGCGACCAATGGAACGAACGGGCGAAATAAAAAAGGAACACTTGTAAGTCAAATGCAGCAGAATGAACACCAGTCAAATGCATTTGGATGGACCGGAGGTCCCCCAAATAGAAATGGAGGGCAACACATGTTGTTTGGCATGTTCCTTTCAATTCTTGGGATCGCTATGTCATGTGGGCCGTATGGCTCAAGAATAATTAGTGTATAGAGCATATCCAAGCTGGTCCTCCGTGAAGGGACAAATCCTCTAAAAGCTTGTAAGTCCCAGGATCTTATTTTGAGACATAGGTAATGTAGACTCTTGGTAAAGCTGTTGATCCGTATGATGAGGTTTACAATCCAAATCAAAGTTTACTCATCAAGAGCTTAGATGACTCTAGGATTCAAAGAACCATTTGTTCAGTAGCCTTTACACCAGAACAACCATTGTTTTACTAAGGGTTTTACACTCCAAACCAGGTCAACCATTTTTTTATGTTTGAAAGGGTCTTTGAAGGCTATGAGTTATTGTGCTCCTTTCGAGTGAGGAATCTCGTGTGTTTTCCATCAGCGAAGCACCACATCGACCGGATCCAACCCCACGCAGAAGCATGGATTCTGCGTGTCTTCTTGTTCGTCGTGCTGCACCGTCCAAAAGAGGCCCTAAAACCATGGCCAAAGCCGTCTTCTACCTCGATCTTTCAACGGCCGAATTTCGGAACTTCATCCAAACCAGCCAAGTCCCAGCAGAGGTTGAAGAACCCGAACTAAACTATCCTAGTTCGGTATTTCCGGTGTTCCGGGTCCTATTTACGGTCACTGAACCTCTGCAGGAGTCCTGCATGTGGAAGATCCAGGGATCGCTTGTTCCTATCCGGATCGGTCGTGGACCAGAGACCGCCAGTCTCCTGACCGGCCAGGTGGCAGGCGCGGGGTTCGGGGGTTCGGGGGGTTCGGCGGGTTCGGTGGGTGAGCAATTCGGGGATGGATGGATTTGGTCCCAGGTTTAGAAGGAGTCCCTCTCCTGTTCAAGTCAGGGGTGGTGTTAGCAGGCTGTGTGGCTGTCCCCGTTCAGATGATGATGGCACCCAAAAAAGCTCCGCACCCTTCAGTCAGCTTATGGGATGCAACAGGGGCACTGCCGGGCGAAGAGAGCGGACCAAAAGAGCCCGTTGGTGCCGACCGAGAGCGGACCAAAAGTCCATGTGTATTGTGCGTCCCCCGAGTGTGAAGCCCAGAGAAATGCTGTTCAACTGAGGGAGCCCTCAACAACTGGGGACAGAGTGCGAAAACAAAAAGAAGAAAACACATTAAGCCTTCAAGGACAACTTAAAACATGGCTGACCTGGTTTTCTAGTGTAAAATCCTTATTGATTGTTCGGGATTCAGGCGACTAAAGTGGTGGCCACATATCCTAGGCTTCGTGTTTTGAGGCTTTCCAGCGGTAACAGTGCTTACTGTCTTGGGGTTAAGACTGGTGGATGGATCCAACGACCATCATTGGAAACTGGCGAAGAACCAGCTTGCAGATGCTTGGGCGACACGTATGTGGCAATGCAAACTTGATCCCTGCGCGCCTTCTTTAGTCTGAGTCAGACACAACTTGACTGAGACACTGCAAAGTGGATTCCTGAGCACTGGCAAAGGCTGATTTTGTTTAAGCAAGAAAGGATCTGAGTTGGGGTCTCCCTTTGACATCGACCCGTTTCGCCGTGTTCCCCTGACCTGCAAGGTCAGGGGAAGAAGACTTCGAGTCGTGCCTCGAAGATATTGCGCCAGGGCACTGGATGCTGTGGAGCTGGCAGCGCCGAAGCAGAGTGGTTGTTGCAACTATAAACATCACGGTCTTCCATTCTGGCAGTACCAAAGTCTCCAACGCAGTCCGCAATCCGGACACGTTACCCTGAGAGTGCAGTCATGACTCAGTTACCTCATGTTACCTTTATGATCCTCTACAGTATGATCTCTATGGTACTGTTTCCAATATACATTCTTAGCCATGGTACTTTTCTATCTATATTTGGATCTATTTGGGGGTCTGTGTAGATCTTTAGACCCATGCGCCCAGTCATCGCTTGAAACATCGCCTGAAACATCGCCAGTAACCCTATCTCCGCCTCTCGTAACGGCTCATCCTGTCATCGCTGCGGTCTGACCATCTCAGGTGCGACTCTTAGAAGATGATCCTTCCTTAAATGCCGGACGAGGCGTCACTTTTTTGGGGGGTTTAGGGTTGCTTGGAGCGAGAGGAGGTTTCTCCTGTTCTTTCGGGGGGGAGGGGTGTGTTATTTTGGTGCGAGTTTTGGGATGAACGGATCAGGTTTAGAAATGAAAACACACACATGGATAACACCATGGATGAAAGGGGATTCCTGATGCATTTCCGGTTCACGACTTCTTCCCTCCCGGGAGATGCACCGGGTTCCCCCGGTGTTGGTCGCTCCGGTCCACCGAGTGGCACGGACTCCCGGGGTGGTGCCAGAGGGGTCAATTGATCGGTATATATATACCTAGAACCTGAATGACCTCTATTTTGGACCACCAACCACCCAAAATATGGCCTTTTCCTATCAAAACAGGGGTCATTCAGGTTCCAGGTATATATATAATGGCAGGTCCCAGTCGTCGTGTTTGGGTTTGGCAAGGTCGAATAGGTGCCATTACCAGGTACCAGGAGTCACATGGAGTCACTTTCGGTTGCGGGGTGCCGAACGAACGGAGGAAGGAGGTGCCAGGTGCCCCGTTGTCACATCCACGGCCCCTGGATGGGACGAGCCACACCACCCAACTCCATGTGACCCCTGGTATAGTGACCCACATGTTCACCAGAGCATCCCCAGATTCTCCAGAAACCATCTCTTTTTGAGCAAACCTTTCTGGGATCGGATCCTTCCACTTCGAAAATCCCACTCCGAACATTCTGGGGTCATTGGCCTACATGGGGCCCTATAGATGCACTGTATTATTACAATGAGCTTATTTTGCTCCACTGCCTTCCCTTCAACGCATGAGCTTTCACTTCGAAGCCGCGTCGTATGACGCCCACACCCTCGCGGTTATGGGTCAGACCGCACACAGGCTGTTCTCTCAATGCTGAAGGAGTTCCTGAATTGGATGCCTTAATCATGGAGGGCCCATCACTTCGAGCTGGAGCTGTTGCAGGCCGAGTGTCCGGTCCCACGTCCCGAGCCCTTTCTTCGGCTAACCACGACACGGCTGGGACTGCCAGACGGCCTGATCAAGCCAGGGGGTGGTGGTGCCAGAGGGGTCAATGGAGGGAGTGGACGCTGATGGACGGGTCGAACAATGGAGTTCGTGTTTGGTGTCTTGACCTGCCGTAAATCAGTAGAGGTCAGTTGACAGCCACGAGCTTTTCTCTGAGCCAGGGGCCTGTTCCGGTCGGTCTATGTCAGATCCACTGGGCTAATTGTACCAAACAAAGACCGGAAGATGTCTTAGTGTATACTTTAGCTTTGGTTCTTTTGTGCGCATTTGAAGAGACTACTATAGCATACCTATAGCTATGTGTTTGGCCCCTACCGGACTTCGGAACTTCCGAATTGGAAGCTGCCTTGCTCTCGGAGCTTCAGGTGTGTCGTTGCAACATCCCATCTCCTTGGCACGCATGGTCTTGGAGCACACAGATCACGTGATGTTGGCCGGGCCAGGTGGGTGGACCATGTGGGCATTGGGCGGGTCAAAAAGGGCTTGAGTAGCGGGGCAAGATGGGTAGCTGAGGTCCTTCCTGTTTTCTACTCGTATTGCGTTTCTTACATTTTATATAAATCAGGCTGGACCCCAGACAGCAGGGCCTTCCTCCTTTGCTTGTGTGCCCTTTTTGACGAGCAACTGCATGTGGGGGTACCTGTCCAGTGCTATTATATATGCTTCCTTTTCGACAGTTTTCCGTACCTTTCCATGTTCAATCCGACCAAGGTGCAAAGAAAAGCAGCTCCACATCCTGGAACACCTCCAGTACTTCTGCTTCGAACTCGCGGTCTTCAAGTCCCTCCAAAACAAGCTCTAAAACCCTGGTGAGGGCCTTCTCTATTCTAGACTGTGTGTTTCATTTCATTGCGATTCCATTTCAACGGCGGATCCCACCGCTCGAACCCTCCGCTCGAACTCTCTCCCACCCACCTCAGGGCATCGACGCCGACCACAGGTGCCATGGCCTTCGCCGAGGAGCAGGGCCTCGCGCGCAGCGAAGGCCTAGTGACCCCCGAAGCCTTGGAGGAGAACGCGACAGACGCGGCGACGGACGCGGGGCGACGGACGTGGGCGACTGACGTGGGCGACGGACGTGACGGTCGTTAAGGCGCGTCCTGAGACGGAGTGGCACCTGCTGTCCGATGGCGTCTGAAGTAGTTGAAGTGGTTGAAGTGTGGGTTTGTTGTGACACGTCAGAAGTAGCAAGCACATGCCAACCAATAGCATCATTGCAATTCATTGCATATCATTGCATTTGTTTGCAAACATCTTCAGTTTACCTCAGCTTTCTGAGAAAGTCAGCCGCATCATCTGTCTGATCGTAAACTCTGGCGCTGTGGAAGGCTGATCCTTCAAACCCAGCAAGCTCCGTTTGGGCGGATCACATGCCAGACTCGCGTGCAACCGAAGACACCGATCCCGGATCAAACAAATCAACTATAAGGTCATTCACCATATGTTTCATGAATTGAAAATCACATGCATGGCCGTGTTCTTCTCACTTCGCATCGATCGCAAAGGCTCGGAATGCGTCGAATTCCGCTTTCCAAAGGCTCGGAATGCATTCCAACGTTCGAATCGATCGGCTCGGTGGTTTCAGTGGGACGACCCCAGGACGTCCGTGGATCTGCAGGGAAAAGCATTTTTGTAATCCTACAAGTCCAGCCTGACCCAGGTCTATACCTGACCTGGTCTTTGACCTCCTTAAGTATTGGTTGTGTATGACCATCTCCAGTAAAATAATGAGGTCTTTGACTCGCCACTAAACAAACACTGGCGGACAAAGGCTTTCAGCTTCTCTTTTTTGGGGATGTCCGGCTCAGTGTTTTATTCCATGTGGATCCAATCTGGACTTACTGGACAGGTCGGATTTGACAGGTCGCTCACATGACTCCTTCGAAGGACGAAGGACATGACGAATCTTCAGCAATGGGACACATTTGAATGGCAAGTCTGCGTAGAAACCTTTGGCCTCCTCCGAATTTCTCAGATGGGAAGTTGATGGAATTTGAGAATATGGCTGGACCCTACACCTCCAGTCGTACCTCCTCAGGTTCGGTACTGGACCCGACACTGTCACCCAGCCCAGTCCCAGCGAAACGAAACGGTTCGGTACGACTGGAGGCCAAACGGGCAACTGATGGGCCCATCGGCCATTTCAACGGATCGTGTTTTGGATATAAAGCCGTTGAGCAGGTCGGAAGAACAGCTCTGGAACTGTAGAAATCAACACCAGGATTCATGAAAGGACTCCATTGATTTACATTGTTTTAAGTTAATATAACAGAGCAATCCGGGTTTGCTAAGAATTTTACACTATAAAACCAGGGTGAAGTGTCTTGAAACCTGGGCTTGAAACCTGGTCTAGGCCAGGCAAGAAATCAGTGTGAAATGTGTGAAATGGTCCACTCACCAACCGAAGAACTGAAGCTTTGACCATCTTTGACCCATCGCACCCACCGCAGTCACACCGCAGCTCGTTGTTTCAGAACTGCGAGCGACATCCGAGTCGCAGCGACATGCGACGGGATGTACTGGAAGTCCAGTTGACGATTCGCTCTCTTCGAAGGTCGGAAGGTAAAAGGTCCGGACTGGAGATGGACAGATGGAAGGCGAAGAACCAACACCCTACAAGTCAGTTGGACCGCATTTTACTGGAGGATGGTCATACAAAACCAATACTTAAGGATACTTAAGGAGGGAAAAGACCAGGTATAGACCTGGGTCAGACACTTGTAGGGACCAATTGTGGGAACTTTCAGATGGGGATCTGCTCCCGGGAGAAGGTGGAAGAAGGCGAAGCTCGAAGGTTTGTGCGACGTGACGGACCGGGAGACGGCCGGGAGACGTCACCGAAGTGGTCAGTTTGAGTTGAAGGAGTCGCTGGGTTGGCAGAAGTTTTTGAACACATGGACGAAAGAATCGTTGTCCCCAGACGCTCCAAACAGCCCGACTGGTCCCTCAAAACCATACAAATTGGAGGGTCCGGGCCCCTACTTAGCAGGGTCCAGGGTCGCGTCTGGGTCTGAAAAAGCACGCACCCTCCAGTGGCCTGGAAGAGGGGCCCGGTCGGTGGATGGATCTTGAAACCCATCCGAGCACCACTCTTCGAAGGCTGGGGAAGATGCTGCAAAGCTAGTCCCTACACCTCCAGTCGTACCTCCGAAGGTATTTGGAGCCTCTTGTCACTCACCCCAGTCCCACCTTCTCAGAAGGTGCTTGGAGGCCTAGGGAGTTGCAGTTCCAAGTGTTCACATTACGATTGAAACCTTGAACAAGCCTTGATCTTCCTGCAGCAGATGAGGACGACGGACCGAGCACTGCAAATCGTTTGACGCGTTTAGCCAGAGGAGCTTGGAGTTCTTCTTCCCGTGGATTTCCAGCAGGGTTTTCAGTTATCATCATCATCATCATCATCAGTTATCATCAGTTATCATCATCAGTTATTAGTTATCAGTTATCAGTTATCATCATCATCATCATCATCATCATCATCATCATCATCATCATCATCATCATCAGTTATCATCAGTTATCATCATCAGTTATCAGTTATCAGTTATCAGTATTATCATCATCATCATCATCATCATCATTTACCTGCATTGATGCCAAGAAAGCTTTCAGCTGTCGGCGATATCTCGGATTGGATTGGATGTGAGTTGCCGACATCGCCGAATCCTAGTCATCTCACGTTCGCCTGCCGACAGATTTCAAGAACTTGGAAGCAGTACTTGAAGCATCTTGAATCCTCAATTAATCTTCTTCGAGAAATTAGACCCGACCGACTAGATCCATATATAGATCCAAGACCTAACCAAAATAGCAGACCTAACCAGATAGCAGACCTAACCAGAGGCCACCACCACCGGCGCATGTTTGCCATGTGGTCCGCATCACTGGCACTGGCGGCGTTTGCCGCATTTGGCACCGTTGGCCGCATTGGCGCTGCCACGAACGGGACGGGGCAGTGCTTCCAGGACGGCATTCCTGAAACGTTGCCGCTCGGAAGAGAGAAACCAGGATGTAACAGTCAACAGGGACGGTATGGGAGGGTCCAAATTCGCAAGCGGTATTGACACTTCTGTGACACGGGGTTGCTTCTCAAAAGACAAGCTACTGTATGAGCTCCATAATTTTTAAATGGTACATACATGATACTCTACAGGTCACTTTTCAGAGGACCCAGCTGTTGCTCGATGCTTCCACTTTGACCTTGTGTCCAAACCTGTTGCTTTTCCATCTCAGCGTTTTCTAAAAAAATAAATAAACTTTATGTAGCTGTGCAAGAGCATGAAAGATGAAAAAGGTTGATCAGTCTTTTTGAAGCCTGAACTAATTAGAATTAGAATGGTTGCTAAAAGATGCTAAAAGAAAGGTCGTCAAACATGTGAGTTAGGTTGTCTTGGACAACGCAGCCAATATCAGCCACTTGCTACATAATTCAAAGCGGAAAAGCCATGGTTCAAACATGATTGAAAGCAGGGTACTGTCCAAATGCATACTAAAGATGACCAGAGCCTGTTGTTATTCGTTTTAAACCACCTTCTTGATGGATGAAGCTGTGCCTGTCCATGTCCTGCTGCCTTCGGGCCAAGTGGCCTATGAAGCTTCGCTACTGCCTGGCACCAGTGTGGAAGAGCTCCTCATGAAGATTGCCCAAGCTGGGGATTTTGCCCCCTGGCTTCGTCTCTCCTTAGTCCTTGGGAGCCAAAAGCTGTCATCAGCAACTACATTGGGATCACTGAAGCTAAATGCTCAGGATGTCTTCTACTTGGTCCAGCAACCACCTGAGCCTGAGGTCAAGGTACTCCTTCTAGGAGGAATGATGGCAGGCAAAACGGCTCTTTCTTCAACCTTTTCCTCTGGAGAATTCGTGGGCAACTACAATTGTACCATTGGCGTCGACTTTGCGAGCTCAACCATGTTGACTGCGGGCGCCACTCGGGCGAGAGTGAAAGTATGGGACACGCAGGGCCATGAGCGCTTTCATTCACTCATCACAAGCTGCTTGCGAGGCAAGGGCCACTACTACTTGGAAGACAGTCTTGCTTGGGTGAAACATCAAGAGTGGGGATGCTGTAGTCTTTGCATGAACTATTACACGTTGTAACACATCGCTGTCATAGCCTACAGTCCAGTTTGCAAAGAGCAGTTTGCAGAAACCCATTGCAGAGTGAAAACCTCAACTCTTCACCCAGAGGTGCACACATCGTGATGTTTGTCTTCAGCCAGCAAAGACGAGAAAGCCTACGTGAGGCCGAGTATTTGCTTCGAATGGCGGAAGGAAAGTACGACACAAGAGTGGTGCGATGCTTGGTGGGCACACACGGAGATTTGGATGATCTTGAGGTGCCTGGAACTGGATACTTATAAAGTAGAGTGTTCACTATAACTAATATATTACTATATAACCGCTTTGATTGAAGACGCATTTC
The DNA here is from genome assembly GCA_963970005.1 of Durusdinium trenchii. Lineage (NCBI taxonomy): Eukaryota > Dinophyceae > Suessiales > Symbiodiniaceae > Durusdinium > Durusdinium trenchii. Next base: position 463,683 of record CAXAMN010028806.1, read on the forward strand.
TGTTGGGTGTGTTTTTTTGTCCATGGTTTAAGTAGACGGAAGGAGATGGAAGGTGGACATGGATGGGGAACTTGTTTTAGTGCTTATGACATGCGGTGGATGTCAGGTGACAGAAGACGAGGTTGCAAGACTGGCAGAAGCGCTGAATTGCACATACCACTTGATGTCATGCAGGACACCCGCTGCTGTTGATGATGTCTTCTCCAGCTGCCTAAGTCGATATTTGGAGCTCTATGGCAGCCCCTACAGCCCCGTGAGAGAGACAACCCATGGCCGAGAAGACGCAGATGGGAAGCGTTGTTCCTGTCAGATTATGTGAAGTCTTCGGATTGGGACCTCTTGCTGCGGGATTCAACCTTCAGACAGTAGGCGTTCGCATTGCCGATCCTGACATTCCTTCTTGTACACCAAAAAATCATCAAGACTTACCTCCATCTATCCCAGACGGTCCATCTATGATATATGCCTACATTAACTATGTAAGACACCAACATGGAGGTCATGTTCCAGCGCACCGGGGCGAAAAGGCCTGTACAGTGATCCGTACTCGCCCCTGTTCCACCAAGAGCCGTGGAAAAAGCAACGTGCGTGTAAGCTGCTGCTCGTCGCAGGCAGTGTGGGTCACCGTGCTGGGAGACTTTCTTCAGCTACTACTGGCTACTATACTGGCACCCACCCTGAGGTGACCTACATATGAGATTGCTTCATGCCTTTGACACAGTCCTGTTTGAGAGAGTACAGGTTGCCTGTTGTTGTTTGTCACGCACCATCAACTTACAACTTGGTCAATGTGTAAGGGGTCAATGTTGAACGGTTGTACCCTTTGTTGTACCGTCGGTGAGCAAACACCGTTCTTGTGCGACTTGGCTGTGGTGATCCTCAAGTTCTCCAACACCTATGGTGAGAGGGGTAAACTAAAGTTTCCGCAGTCCGTGCCAACGAGGTCTGAGAAATCAATTTCATTTGTCATGTTGGCCTCCAGGTCTGACAAGGTTCCATTTCAGATGGAACAGAAAACTTCAGCACAGATGAAGTACGTCTCATGCTTCAACTGGGGTTGGTTCGAATCAGGATGAGAGGACTTTCTGGACAGTTCTCCATTTTCCCCGGTCAGCACCAGGCAACCCTCTTGAAGCTGGAAAATGCACACTGACAAGGTTAACCTAGGATGGTGCACAGGGCTCCGCGTTTTGACTTACAGCCATGTGCATGAAGCAGCAAGACTTGCCCTCATGTCACATGTACTAGCGGTGGCCTCCAACTTAGTGCTAAAGGTTTAGGCAGCCAGTCTACAACGGCGGGCTTTTGGGGCAGGCTTTGGGCGCGGATGTTTTGCTGTTTTGCTTTAGACCATGCCAGGGGCACACTCTTGAGGGTCCATGGGTCCCTATTGAGGCATCTAATAGGCTCCTCAAGTCCATTCAGCAGCTCAACAAGTCGCAATACATGCATACCCTTCACAATGGCAACGGGTTTGACGACTGGGCTCTTTTGGTGTCCTTTCCGAGGCGCAAGGAGCTGGTGAACGGCGAGGAGGCATACCCCATCGGCCTGTGGATCAATGCGTGGAATGCCGGCTATGTCATGGCTGAAGTGGTGGAGATCTTGATTCAGGCACCGGCGGCCGCAGACGGCCGCAGTCACGCAGGTTGCGGTTCGACCCCCGCAGACGCCGCAGGCGTGAGGTCTGCGGGTTTCTGCAGGGCCCGGTGTTGGGATGAAAGGCCAAGAGGTGCTACGGTGCTACATGTCCCAGACGTCCATGGGACTGGCATATTTACCCACATTGGGGGTGGTTGACCTGGGGTCAATGTATATATATATATATATATTTATATAAGAGTTTCTTCAGTCCCATGGATGGTCTGTGGAAAAAAAGAGGTCCGGTTCTGCGGACCTCAGAGGCTGTTAAGATCGCTGGCAGTGGTGGATGTTTCAAAAGGATTGTGAAGAGTTGAAGAGTCAAGGAACACGGCTCTGGTGTGTTCCAGGGCTTCTCCATTTCTCCCCTACCTCCACCTCCACTACAAGAGCGGGCGGCCTTCTCCCCGCATCGCTTCGGCCTCGTTCCAGGAGAAGCTGGGCTACCGTGTGCAAAAGTTGGGCCCAGGTCCCAGCACACCTGATGGACTTTGTTCCTTGAACTTGATCGAGGGACGTTTGGGAGACCGTGGAGCATTTGTGTGGGTAATTAAAGTAGGGAGACCACCTGGCAAAATTTGGATCTTGTTCTAGTCCAGTTTCCTTCTTCCAGGCGGTGGAACTGGGAGGTTTCCCTGTTTATATCCACACCCTTGCAGTAAATGTGTTTGGACAAGGAACATTAGGGGGAAAAGACAGACCTCGCACTTGGTATGGGTCAGCAATAGGCAGCCTCAATGTTCCACCAGTTTGGTCGTCAGTGTTCCACCAAACCCTGCAGTTTGGGAAGCAGCTTGGACCATTTGCAGAATTCCTATGAAGTACCTCTTGTGCCCATTTGGTCGTAGAAGAGCTTGACATGCATGTCGTGTGCAACAAGATCGTCCAGCCCATTTGCAAAATGTCCCTAGGTTGGAGGATGTTGGAGGCCATCGCTATTAGGTTGGAGGCCATCGCTACGTTGGAGGCCATATCGTTGGGAGAGAGCTCTTCACTCAAAATCACGAGGAGTCGAACCCTCCACCTCTTCCCAAAAGCTCCACACCCGCCTTGAGTGCACCAGTTAGATGACCCCACAGAATAGTAACTTATCACATTGCCTGCGCTCTCTGAAATAATCAGGATGGTTGGAGTTCACTGTTTGGTATTCGGATTTCAGGGTCATTCGAAATCGGGGCCCTGCCATCCATGTCCATTCTCAGGGAGTAGAAATAGTATATAGAAGTTATATATGCAGCACCACTTCAAGGGTGGTTTGCAGACCCCCCCCCCTCACTAGGTGACTTTCCATCCAAATATCACCGCTGCTCTTTATCAGCCGCGCCCAGACGCTCCAAACAGCCCGACGGGTCCCTCAAAACCATAGGGTTTGGGAACCGGGTCCAGACCCCTGCATATGAGGCTCCAGACGCTCGCGTCCGGGCGGTTCTTTCTTCCTCGTCCCCACTCCGCTCCGCTCGGAGACCTAGGAGTCGATGTGAAGAGCTCCTGGAGATCGAGGCATCGGATTTCTCAGATCGTCTGAAGACGATGAACGTCTACGACGCTCGGAGACCGGAGACCGCGCGGAACCCGCGGAACCATCCCGTCCGGCTGGGCGCGCGCGCTCAGCGTCCCGGGCATCCTAGTTTCGAGTGGGCTCCGTAGACGGGCACATTCCAACTGGAGCTTGGTCATAGCTGATGGTCTATTTCTAGCGGGATGGAGTGTCTAGGTTTTGAACATGGGTCCGTTCCAAGCCAAACTGGTGAGATACCTGGAGCAAATGACGAAAGGTATACGCTAAGGGTCCAGGCCATGCGGCTTGACATGGCGTCACGTGCGCTTTTTCGTGATGTCACGACCTGTGGTGAGTCTATACCCTAGAAGTCCAAAGACTATATTTTGACCGGCTGAAGTAAAGGAAGTTCCCTTTCAGGTCCCTTAAAGACCATTCTTTTTATAGTCTTTGACTCCTAGGGTATATATACCGGGAGTCACAAGACGGGGTGCCGAACTTGGAGGATAGGAGTGCCCAGCTACTCCACTCACTGGATGGGACTAAAAACCCACCCGTCTTGTGACCCCTGGTACTGTAAATGAATGTAAATGTGTGTATTGCAGTGCCATGGAAATGACTTATATAAGGCTGCATGTTCACGCCCATCGCCGCCCATCGCAGACATGCCGATTGAGGACTTGAATGCACTGACGGCAGCCATATCTCTGGTGTCCGTGGACTCTTGGTCAAAAGAAACGGGTCAAAAAGGGGCGAATCAGATATAGAATTCGAAAGGTTGGCCGTTTTGGTGTGTTCTTGAACCCCCCGCAGCCCCAGGACACCTGGCAGGAAAGACATGTACAGTAACTGTGTAAGAGATGCATGTGCCAAGTGCGTTCTTAGGTGCATCGCTGTCATCGCTATTAATTAGTAACAAGGGCATTACTACTAGTAACAAGAAGCTACTGGTACCAAGGTGCATGGCTACTAGTAGCAAGAAGCTACTAGTAGCTAAGGGCATTACTACTAGGAGCTTTGTTTTCAGCCTTGCATTCAAATTCCAGCGCTGGCTGGCCCACGCCATGCAAGTCGAAGGTTCATACCATGAAGTGCCGGCCTACAAGATCGTGGCCCACCATTTATCAATAGCCCGGGTCATACCGAACAATGTTTTACTAAGTTTGCACTACCAAGCCAGATCCAAACGGCTGTTCGCCTCGAGCTTTGTCGCTGGGTGGGTGTTCCCGTATCGCTCGGTCCGTGTCGCTCGGCTTCTGGAAACGGCCGAAAACAGAGTAGACATCATGATGATCATGTCTCTTTAACCAGGAGCCTCGTATTCTTCCTGGTCTCGTCTCCATTCGTCTCCTATTCCAGAACGCCCCTGTTCCTTTTCGCTGAGTGTTTCACCCGGACACCAAACCCACCGAACGGAGCGCCCAAAAGGAGCTGCTGGGGCAACGCTCCGGGGCCCGCGTCGCCTCGCGCATGGTGGGCGCCAGAGCTTCGTGGCACGGCACCAAACTGGGGAGCTTTCGTTGGCGGAGTCAGTCTTCCGAGAGGAGAGGAGAGTGCGCCAGGGTACCCTGCGAAAAACGCGGGTTGGACGGCGTCTTCTTGAACCCTTCGAGTCAAATCATGGTGCGACCTGGTTTTTGTAGTGTATATTAGTGTATAATAATCCTAATTCGATCTATATATATATACTATATAAAACAGGCTCGGTTCTTCAGGATTCAACTTCGTGGGGCGCGTCGTGGGAATCGCTTTCAGCGAGTCAGTTCTGTAAGACTCGTCGCTTCCTGCGTGTTTGTTTGGTTTCGACCGACCACCTGCGGGGACGGCACCGATCTCATGAGTTTAGAGAGCCCCTATAGGGATCCGTTGTCGTAGCGTACCTCAGGTGGCTGGTGATGTGTTGTCTCCACTGAGACATGAGGTTCGGTGCTGAGGCTCGGTACGTCAACGGACCCGACGTGCCTGGGCACCGTCTCATCTCACAGCGAACACATCACCCCACTCCGGTGCGGTACGACCCAAACGGATCCCGGGACCGGGAGCGGAAAGACGCTTTGAAGTTCCACGCCGTGAGTCCCGTGGCCATGCCATCCATGTGGCCATACCCAGACACTCCATGTATGCCATTATGCCATATATATATCCCTAGGGCTCCAGAACACTTCTCAGAGTGTATCTGGAATGATTGTTGCTCAGAGAGGTCCTGGGGGGTACTTTTGCCTCAGAGAGGCCCTGGGGTCCCAGGCGCGTGCTGAGGCAGTTTCAGGCCCAGACCATCCCAGATCGCATCTTTTGATCGCAGGAAGCCACCAAACATGTCTGAAACTAGTGGCATGCATGGCTGATTGCTAGATATATCTAGACATATCTAGACCACATACTTGCACATGTACATGAATGGTGAATCGATTGAACTGAATCTTCGGACCGATGCTTTTCGCGGATCCGGAGCAATGGGACTCCTCCGCAACGCTGCATTGAGAGGTGCTTGTGGGGTTCATGTATGCTGTATAGATGTTGTTTTTGCACATGTGCACTTGAGACGTGGCAAGTCTTGTGCCCACCACTTTCAAATTCTGCAAGACTGACCGGCTCAGCTTTTGCACGGCCTGGGAGCACGGCCGGGGATGGCGCTGGTCGCGGTGTGCAATGGTGATGGCATCACCATCAGCCAGCCGCTGAAGTTCCAGCTCAGCGCATCTTGTTTTGAGGGATGGGATGGTTTCGATTCTGGACTTTCGGCTTACCCTTTTGATGCACTACTTGCAATTTGTGATTTACCTTCTAAGGGCCTATAGTAGTTGATCTAAGGCAAAGGGGGTTGCGATCTTTGAGGGCATCAAATCCTTCGTGGAAGAATCCAAGCCCTTGATCATGACGCGGGAGGAGACATGAATGATTGGGCGTTTGATTGTGTTCTTTGGATTCACTAGTGCTCTTGCAGAACTTTGGTTGCCCGGATTCCAGGACAAGTGGCTTGTAGCATGGCACACAGCTGATGAAGACCATCGAACTGGTGTGGCCTAGACCTTGGCCATGGTGTATGCTTGACACCCAACTTTAGATCAATGGATGGTTCCCTATTCCCTGCACATTGGTCTGAGGTCATTGAGAGTGACTTGCAATTGAACTACAGCCTGATGAAGGAGATCTTGATCCATGTCCACAGCTCTGGACAGGGCTGGGGACATGGCTTGCCGCACTTGAAGGAGTTTCAGGCTTCTCGTCTGCTTTGATAGAGATCTCAATTGCTGTTCGACTTCTTGAGTCTTGGGAGAGATTCAAATGTCCATTATAATGATTGTCCTAGGGAGGGTTCCTCTACGCGACCTGCATGATGAACTGGCATTCGGAATTCTATGGCAAACGTGGCGGCAAAATGGTCATGAAGGAAATTCGATTGCATTAAAGGATAGCTTGGGATGAGTAGTTGGTGTCGGAGAAGGATCACTATTGTTGGAATGATCTGGGATGATCTGGGCCTGAAACTGCCTCAGCATGCGCCTTGGGACCCCAGGGCCTCTCTGAGGCAAAAGTACCCCCCAGGACCTCTCTGAGCTACATTCATTCCATGCAAACAGATTCATGAGAAGTATTCTGGAGCCCTAGGGTTGGGAATGATGAGAATGTTTGACTTGGATCACGGGAACCCACTCCTGCATTAGTTGGTCATATGCTAGACTGCACTTGGTGGTCCCATCACATCGACTTGGATTTTGAACCAAGTGAGGGGTTTAGAAGCACGATCAACCTGACCCTGACTTCGGCTGTCCGCAAACGCTGCTCAGGACTGGGCGCACAACGAGGCCACCAGAGTTCGTGCCTGCTTCAGCCACCTGCACAGGCTGTCTTTGAAGAGCTCAGTCTCCAGGAGCGGTTGAGATGGGATCGGAAAGCCTTTTGTTCACCACCACTGCATGCATGTTTATTGAGGGCTGACCAAAAAGACTGCCCTTTAGTTGTTGGATGTTGTTGGATCTGTTTCAGGTGGTGGTGATTTGGGTGAACATGAACTTTCCATGCAGGAACCCCTTGGTCAATGTGCTGAAGAAGATCTACCTTCAGTTGCGTGGTGGTGTCTGGCACTCACCGCTTGCAAGCTATAAGCTATAGACGAATTGGATCCAAGCTGTGCTGTGATAAGGGCACATCGGATTCTGTGGTGATTTCCCTTGAGGACTGTGTGTCACACCGCATATGTGCATATGTCACGCATATTGACCGCAGGATCCAAATGATGATTCACAAGAACCACTTTGCATTGAAAACATCGATGATGAGCCCATCATTGTGGATTGCAAGGCCTTCGATTGGTCGAGTCATGAGATGTCAACGAATAGAGCAAATTACATAGTACTAGTACTACTAGGATCTAGTACATAGAGTACTGCATCAAACATAGATGAAAATGATTTCATGTGCAACCATGTGCACTCCTCTCCTGGTTGCAGGTGGGGAATCTTGGACAACTTGCAGTGAAGGACACATGCACAATTAAATTTCGAGCTTTATTAAATATGCATGTCTTTGGGGCTGACCCTGCCGTTTGCATCCACTCCGCTTCATCCCAGGAGGAACCATCAGCGGTGCCCGAACCTCCGGCTGCTGAAGCCTGGGGACCAAGCTGGGAATTGGACATGATTAGATTGGATTGGATTGGATTGGGAGTTGGCCTGCAGCCCTGGGACCTGCTCAAAAGGTCATTTGACATTATTTTGAATGCAAGTGCACACAGTAGAGACTTTTGGGGGTGGCATGTTTTGTCTGGCCCCAAATGAGTGCATCTATTTTTGAGGCTGTGGAGGACAGCCAAGCCCCCGCTTTTCCAGAAGAGGCTGGCAAGGGAGTGTTCACGATTGCGCATTTACATGTACGTGCTGTACATTGGCCCATTTTTGGTGGGAGCCCTGGACATGCAGAATCTACTAGTGGGTGTTTTAGTACTAAGTGTTTAGCTTGGATGTCAACCTGTACTTGAGGCATGTCATTCGCTGTTAAAACTGTGACTGTCAACTAGTAACTTACTGGCCCACTGTAGGCCTGAAGCCTTCACCACCTCCACCCATGAACATCATTACAGCCTGGCCTGTTCAGGATCCGGATGCATCTTCGGCCTTGCAAGATTCAGGTGGTCGCACTGAGGTGGGGGTCATGTACGCTTGTCTTCTCACAGCCACCGTCATGAACATTGGTAGCTAGCATTCGTTTGTCCCAATGTGGAGGCTGGTCCTTCAACGTGTGACCATGTTCGTGAAGAGGTGGCGGAGGTGTGATGGTATCCATATGTTCATGTTTTTCTAGTATATCGTACTACTAGCTAGGAGAAGAAACGTGTTGTAAGTATGGATGTTGTGGAGGCTGGCACTTCTCCATCTGGCTCTCGTCTCGTTGAGGCCTGGTGATTTTCTGTTCATTCCGTTCATGTCAACCTGGAAGTGGTGAAGAGGTTTGTTCCATGGTATGTGCCTGCATACTGGCGTAGCATGTCAAGGCTGGTCCTTTGACAATTCACCCTGATCAAGCTGAGGCTTGCTGGTTCCAGTTCATGTCAACTTCAGCTAGAGTTTTTTTGCAAACATGTGTCATGACATGTGGGGAGCTCACGTGGTGTGAATATTGTGTGGTTGGGCAGACCCTGCCCCTGCCCATGGACATCATGGAGAATGCTCCTGCAGCCGGTCCTGTAGCTGAAGAGTGTGATGTGGCTCCAGCTGAGAAGGACGATACTTTTCTTTTTGCTGGCCCCATCAGGGCGCCGTCTGATTAGTACCCTGTAAGTACTCTTGCAGGTCACGCAACAAGAGTTCACCTTTTGAATTCAGTTGGGCATGGGCTGGTTTGTGGTAAGGAGCCTGACTTTGTTCCATACTCTACCAGAATCCGCGATTTTTTTCAGAGATGGCCTGGAGCCGTCTGTGAGGTTGGGTACCTGAAATTGTTGGTGAGTTGGCATTCTCTCGCTCGTGTGTGCCAGGATGGAGCGGTGGCTGAGAAGTCCGACGAGCCTGAGATTGATCCAAGCCAGGCCTTCTTTTGGCATCAGCTCTTGACCAAAGCCAGTGAAAACAAATTTCTTGACCTCTTAGTAGGGCCAGGGCTAGCGTTTCTCAGCTCGTGCACATTTGATGTCATAACTTTTTCTGCTGTACAATGCTCTGCCGGTCATAGACTGAGTAGGCTTCAAGTGGCTTGCACCTTGTTTGCACAAATGCATGTGAGAGGCGTGTGATCTGTCGGAGAGACAAGCGAAGCTCCGCAAAGCCTTGAAGCAGAAGTCCAAGGAGGCAAAGCTTTTGTTTGCATAGGGGTCTGAAAAGCTTCACGCTGGGACACGGTGTTGGCTACCAAAGGCCAAGTTGGATTGATTTGGGTAGCTGCTGTATGACTGCATCTTGGGCAATGGGCTACTGACTGTATGTTGTGCTTGTTCTCAATTGCAAGTGTTTGAACTATTTTGAACTGATGTGGCACGGGAGGATGAAGCCCAAAAACACCAGCTCAAAGTCCAGAAGGCTCTTGACAAGAAGGCTCGTGATGATGCTGCTCAAGAGAAACGAGCTCAACGAGCTGAAAACAAGAAGGCTCGCGAGGACGCTGCTCAAGAGAAACGAGCTCAACGAGCTGAAGCGGCCTGTGCTCGACAAGCTGAAGCTGAAGCGGCCCGTGCTCGACGAGCTGAAGCGGCCCGTGCTCGACAAGCTGATGCTGAAGCGGCCCGCACTCAACGAGCTGAAGCGGCCCATGCTCGACAAGCTGATGCTGAAGCTGCTGGTGCTCAACGAGCTGAAGTGGCCTGTGCCGGACAAGCTGATGCTCAAGCTGCCCAAGCTTCCCAAAGCCCAAAGCCTGTGGCTGAGGATGGAATTGTGAATGACTCTCAACCTTTGGAGAACCAGGATGATCCAAAGCGTCCAGCAGAACCAGCGAGACAGCGAAAACGCCTTCGTCCAGCTCAGCCCATTGAGAGTGAGCAGGATGCAAAGGACTTGGAAGCCCGAAAGCGGACAAAGCCTTATCTTGGTGACAAGGGCGGGCGGAAGGACAAAGCTGATACGAGCTACATGAAGCTCATGGAGGCAGGCATCCCGGAGCTGGAGCTCCAGTTTGGGCTTGGAGAAAAGAAAAGCTACACTGTCGCCGCACCACAGGGGGCTGCTGTGGCTGGTTGTGGGACCATCCAAGTGCTCCTAGTGTCATCGAGCTTCTATGTGAACAAGTTGTGCCTCCCAACGGAGTCATGGTCCGAGGAATTTGCCTCCATGTACAAAGTCAGGACCCTGGCTCCTTTCTTGTTTGCATTGATAATGCCATGGTTAGATCTATTTTGATATTCACGGTCAGCTGAGGTTCACCTTGACAATAAGGTGACCGTTCCATGGTTCAAGAACAAATCGGCTGACGCCAATCTATGCATCCAGACTGCTTGGCTCCATGCGCAGACCTTGGCTGGATGGAGGCTGAGAGAAGTAACCACTCGAGATGCCTTGTTGCTGCGTGCGGCATTAATCCACCTTCCCTGTTGCAGGGCTTGTGAGAGCTCCGCGACCAGAAGCTGAGTGACCTAGCTTTCATGAGCTGAGATTCATGAGTGTGGCATTGGGTGAGATAAGTGAGCAAAATCCTGCACATTTTTAGCCAAGCGAGGTGTCTTCTTTCTCCTTACCTCAACCAGCTGTGTGTTTTCTCAATGTGGACCAATGCTTTTGCACACTCCTGATCAGGAAATTTGAACATGCAGTGTGATGGCTTCTATCACCAATTGGGGTATGTACCATCACCAGTTTGTGTGATGGGTGATCCGTATCTGTCTTTGTGCACCCAAGGGGGTATCTAGCTCCGCGAGTTTGGACGAAAGGGTGAATTCAGAATCTCATTCATCCATTGGTCATTCTAGAAATGTCAAAGCTGGCGCTGCTTGTCTATTAGGGTTGACGTCGAGTTGATGTCATGTTCTCTGCTGTTGTCCTCCCGGCCTCCGATGGAGGTGCCAAGCCAGATCTAGAACGACCTCAAGCTCGGCAAGGCGTGGCTGTTTGAATGTGTGGCCATGGTATATGGTATATGGTACCAGCACTGGGTGCCATGCATGCAATAAAAGGGACCAGAGTGGAAGTAGTACTGTAGATCATTGAGTTTGAACGACCCGCATTTGTGAGTCCTCGGTGCTATGCAACAAACTTTAAATCATGCATGAGTGAGTTCGTGTGCCAGGAGTTTTGAAGGACGATGCCAAGAAGACCAATCGAGGTGCCACCCGCCGATTCGAGCCGTTCGTGGTGCGACCGTCGTGACCTGTGGAACTGGTTGGTGCTAGGGATATTCGGAAATGAATCGTACTATGAGCAACCACCAGGGATGATTTTCCAAAGTCTAAAGCCAGTTTTGAGTGCTGGTGACAGGCCCCCACGTCACATATATGCAAGATACCAATTGAGAGTAGTCTTCATGAGATGGGGATCCCATAAATGTTGGCAACCTACATGTACCACAGGACTGAACATGCACATGTATGCGGTGTGGTGCAAGCCGTTTTGATGAAAGGTCACACCAGTTCCATGAATTCCATCATGCAGAACATGCATGATCCGTAACAATGTCATCGGTTCCAAAAAAAGGTGTTGCAGGCAAGGTTTGAATAATCTGCGCATGCCTTTAAACTTACTTGGTGTTCCCATTGGCCGGCAGTAGTGAAGCCATGCAAGACCTCCGCTCCCTGCAACTCAGCAAGTTGCAATGTGCTGCGCTACTTTGCATGGGTGCCCCTCCGGTGCTGCCTCTAGGCTGCACATTTGGATGAACAGAGTGCACATTTGGAAGAACACCACAATCCTGTATGCTCCCCACATTTGGATGACTCCTAAACTTCTGCATTGTAAGCAGTGCAAAATAGTAAAATAGATGTATATTTATGCATATGAACAAATTCCAGTGAGGCTTCATTTGTTGGATTTCATCTATCAACAAGACCGTCTTGGCAGCTACCGGGACTCTAGCTTGCATCTAGAGGCAAGATCAACTGTTGAATGGAACATCATTTCCTGAGAACTGGTCCCACTGGATGAGGACTTGGTGTGCACAGAGTTTTTTGGTGGATGCGAGTCGGTAGTTCGCGGATTCCGTGTGGTTCTCAGATTCGAGCTTTATGTTCTACCCTATTCATTGCACCTACCGACAGGCAGAGATTTGAACTGAGTCTTTCATTGGTTCAGGTCTTAAACAAAAAACGACACGTCTTCCCGGCTGCAGGAGAATTGGGAGCCCCAGCGTATCTTGGCTTTGCATAGCCTCCGAGCAAGGTGCTATGCAAAGAATGTACATGCGTGCAATATATAATCTATGCATGGAGTCGACCTGAGGCAAAGTTGTGATATGACAAAGGATGCTGTGATTCAGAACTTGTCCGAGACTATTGGACTCTTGTGGTTCTTGAAAGCAGCCTTGAGGACTAAGAAAGGCGGACTAGGCCTTTTGGGAACTCCTTGCAATTCTTTTAATTGGATGAGTTCTTCACAGCACTGCCGATCCTTTGCTGACCCTTGGGGTGCCTTGAGCTATCCATTTGTAGTTTTGGGGAATATTCTTGGAAGCCGGAGCTGCTTGGTGATTTTGACTTTGATAGCCCGATCTGTGTACTTCATGCTGGAGAACCCTGACCGTTCCAAGCTGGCTGTCCTCCCGCCTGTGATGCACATTATGTCCATCAGTGAGATCATACCACTTCGAGTCTTCTGGTGGGGGGCTCATTGACATGAAACTCTTATTTTTGTTGGTTCTCACTTCCGCGACCAAGCGAAACCGAAAAAAAGCATGTAGCTCAAAATCAGGTACAACCTGCACCATCATTTCCTTTTGATAATTCATCTTGCGCCCCTGAGGTCAATGGGGTTCTTTGGTGGATGGTCTGTCAAACCAGAAATGGGGTTTGGAAATGCGCACGACACTTATAATCAGTGCAGTGGTTTGTTTCTTGTGCATCCACGCCATCCCAGCTTTCCCTATGCACGTGGATCCTCATGGCCTCGCGTGCACAATGAGGCCTTGGATGCCATACCTCAACCGCGTGATCACGAAGAGCATCCGAATGCAAATCCGACAGCGGGCGGCTATGGAGGGTAAAGAAATGGTGAAGAAGACGATTTCCAAACGATCTCAAAAGAAGTCTGTGTCGACGACCTAGAACAATTTTAAACCCATGGCCAGTGTTTCAATCTTCCTACTGTTCTCTATCACTATAGGCTAGTCTTCAGGTTAGGCTGTTTGGCATTTGTTTGTTTAGAGCGACAAGGTCCGGGGGAAAGGACTTGCGGAATTCCGCTATGTATCCAAGAGATTTTGGACGATGGGTTGCAGAAGAGCATCTAGCCCTTTTTGACGCTTGTTTTCAAACTAATGTACAAGATCATAGAGTGCTTGGTGTAATATGCATGTTACGTGTTTTGTATGTTGCAACTGTAGCTTTGGGGTTTTCAGGATTCCGGACCAGTTCTCCCTGATCTCTGCAAGCTGGTCAAAGGTGGATTCAGGGACTCTTGGCGGTGGGAAATACACAACACAACCTTATGTCATACATCTTGCCCTATAGAATCTGAACTTGTGCCATACCACCCCCACGCCGTGGCACTGCCCAGGAACCTCCTGCTGACATGTGGAAGCATGCAGGTTTGGAGCCGGTCGTGGTCTTCATCCAGAAGGCTATTGAACAAGGACAGTTCCGGCCGGATCCACTGGTGCCGGTTCAGGTGGAACCATGCAAGGCTATTTTTGAGAGGGTCCGCGCCCGGTGGGAAGGAGTGAACTAATTATTATGTTCATGCACTGATAACTAAGTCCCTTAGTATAAATACTTGCACAGCTCTAGAACTATTCTGATGTAGCTCACTGATTTCCTGCAAGTGGTCTGGACTGTCTGTCTAGCTCTAATCTAATTGGGTGACCTATTGCGTAAATTGGGCTCAGGCTTGGATGCTTGTTCACATGGCTGGGTGCATGATGCAAGTGTCCACCACCCAACATGTTTGGAACTGTGTAGAGCCTAATTGGTGTGTCTCAAACTGAAACATCTAGTACAATTAATCTTTGGTGCCAGCCGTGTGTGCATCCGCTGTGCAGTTGTGCCTTTCTAGTTTGGCTCCCACATATTGGTGGTTGCTATGCAAGAGCTTAGCAAACAATTCGATCACAAGCCTTTGGCTTTTCAAAAAGCTAGGTGTCCATTGCGCTGTGTGTCACGCAACAACTACTGCACTTGCGTTGACATGTGCAGCCCCGTCTGAGTCTGGTTTGATGTGCAAGGTTGTGTGATACTTGTTGCAGTGTACAGCCACACAGGTTGCAGCCATTTGGCAAAGTGTTCAGCAGTTTGCACTTAGAGTTGGACCTTGGTGGGCCTGGGAATCAGGTTGGGGTTTGTGAAACCGATGTTAGCGACTTTTCATAGGTTTTACTTTTCTCGTTAGGAGGCGATCATTTTTTCATTGTTTCTATGGTTGTCAAGAGTTTTTCTTCAAATTTGTATATATGCTTTTTTGGCGTTTCTAGTTAGGGGGTCAACAATAATGTTTCTAGATTTGCTTTTAACTTTTCTAGCTATGAGCTGGGCAAATGTGAACCTTTCTAGGATGTTTGATTTGATTGACTAATATGTTTTACCATGGTGGCCATAAGGATGCTTATGGCCACTGTCAAAGATTGCCCGAAGTTGGCATACAGGATGTGAGATATCAAATGTTGGAATTTGTGGCTAGGCGGTTGGCAAGCTTGAACTTTTCTAGGTTTGTTTTGACTTTTCTAGCCAAGAGGTTTAAGTTAATGTTTCTAGCCAGGAGGTTTGCAAGTTCGATCTTTTCTAGTAGATTTGTTTATTTTACTCTTCTAGCTAGGAGGTTGGCAAGTTTGAACTGTTCTAGATTTGTTTTTTTTTGACTTTTCTAGCCAAGAGGTTTACAATTGTGAACGTGTCTACTGTTTTCTAGCCAGGAGGTTTGCAAGTTCGAGCTTTTCTAGGAGATTTGTGTATTTTTTTACTTTTCTAGCTAGGAGGGTGGCAATTTGTGACCTGTTCTAGAGATGTTGGGCTTTTTGTGTAGTTTTTTATATTTTTTTGTTTTTTTTTGGTTTTTTTTGCAATTTTTGGGCCCAAAAAAACGCGTTAAAATCGCGTTAAATTGCGTTGAAGTGCGTGCTGAGACAAAACTGAGCGTTAAATTGCGTTAAATTTTTTGAAGCAGTTTTGTGCACCTGGAACTGTAGCTGTGCCTTTCAAACCCTGGCAGGTGATGGTGGTGACTAATCCAACAGCAACCAAAACGCGCGCGGCGCCCTATGTACCCTATCTGAACAGTAGTAGCTCTCCTCGATCCTGCCTTCTCAATCCTCCTCATGTCCATCATGTATAGCTATAGGATCACAGCCGATCAAACGGTGCCAGACTTGGGATGAACAATGCCAACTATAGTGCTCCTGGTCTTGCTTGCCCACCAAATACAAGGCATGGGTCGACCATAGATGTATTTCCGGATGGAAGGCATCCTTGTTGTGCGGTGGCACGTCTGTTGCAGGGTTCGTGAACCATATCCTGCTCTCATGGAACAGTAAGATGTGCAGCCATGCTCACAAGCTGTAGTTCTTGTGGTCTTCATATGTCTTCATCAAGATCCACAATGCATAAGCAGCAGTGTTTTTCATATTTGGATACCATTGACCCAATATTTGGGCACAAAAGTCTCCAAGGAAGCAACTGAGCTTGCTTTCATGGCATCCGGGTTCTGCAATCGAAATGATGGTCCAGCAAGAGGAATAGTCCCATCATTGTGCCGTGCCAGTCAAGTCACTGTGCACTTCTTGTTCACATAGCTCGATTCAAATCACCGGGATTAGTACATGCATGTACATGCATGCAGGTGATTGGTCGCACTTGCACCCAACCTGGTTCCCAATGGAGAAGCCAAGGCGCCAGTGGATGGGGCGTCTGCATCGTCTTTGGACTCCTTCAACGCCAATGACGAGTTGCGCAAGATAGAAGATCGCTTGGGGATCAAACTGGGTGGCTTTGAATGCAATTCCATGCAAAACGTATTGAAAAAACATGTAAGAACAGAATTCAACATCTATGGCCTATGTACCATATTTGTCGTTTTAAGGTGCAGTGGTCCCAAAGCCTATTGCTACTCCAGTGAGATCAACAGTGCCTATCCCTACTGCAAAGGCTTCACCAAAGAAGAAGATCGTTGTTGGTGAAACCACTCCAGCCCCGAAGGCCAAGAGTGAGATCGTACATGAGCCACCTCGTGTGGTCGCCTCAAAGTCCCCGAGCCTTGGTTTGGTGACCCCCAAATCTACCCCCATCAGAAGTCCAGTGTTGAAACGGTCCAAGAATGGTGGTGATGAAATGCCGCCCAAAAACTTGGCTGGTGCCTTTTCAAGTGTGGCGGACACGCCAGCTGTTGCGCCTTTGCCGGCGGATGTTCCCGCTGGGGGTGGGGTCACTGTGCCGGCCGACGTTCCGGCCACGGTGCCAGCTGATGTGCGGGTCCCAGTGCCTCCTGACACAGTCCCTTGGCGGCTGTGGGTTGGTCCTGTTGAATGCCAGTTCGTGTTCATGCATATCAACTATTAATCAACTCAGCAGCTGGAGTTGGGCATTTTTGCTAGTGATTGTAAAGTACCCCCCAGGTTTGGAAAAGGAAGCCCACTGATGCTGAGTTGATTGCGGAGGAGGAGCAATGTGAACAGCTGGTTGATCCTGAGCACACGCAAGGAAAACCTCGTGCTACAAGTCCTTGTGGCAAACCTCTTTCGCGTGACATTGCATCGATGACCACACTGCCCTTTGGTGCCAGTGTGGAAGATTTGTCAAACTTTGAAGAGTCTCAGTTGGATGTACCCTTGAGAGCACTGCTGAAGTCTATGCACTCAGATGTGTCTGAGGGTGACATGATGGCTGATGTTGAGATGTGGATTAACCGGCGCAAGGCCCTGAATGACATCATGTGTATGGACCAATGCCTTGCAACCATCTTCGATGAGATTGTCAAGCTGCAATCGGAGCTGAGTGACCGGGAACAAACATCAAAAACGATGCAAGAGGATCTTGACGTCCTCACGAAGAAATTGGAGATGGCAGCCCGGGCCATGCTTGCAAGGCAGCGCAAGCGTGCTGTTGAACAGTTTCCGGACAAGAATCCGGATGAGATTGACTTCTACAAGGTGCATGTGGCCAGCATTGACCAATGGAAGGTGTCAAAGCTTGAGCCTAGTCTTGCAGCTCAACAATCCTTTGAGAAGGAAACAGACCAAATGAGTTCGAGGTTGGTGCAACTGGCCAAAAGCTTGATTGATCATGCGACGGTGGAGGCTACCTGTCCTCCGACTATCGAGGAGGAGCCAGAGCTTGACCCTGAGTTGATGAACGAGCTTGGAACTCTGCTTGGTGATGCGCCTGAGGCACTTCATCTTTGCTAACAGTATGCGCATCAAACAAACTTGCCATCTCTGCTGATCATGACGTCCCTAGCTATCCACTGGCTGTATGAAACATAAAGGACTTTCCAGCTTGTTCACCCCTTTTTACCAGTAGTGTAATTGTCAACTGGCACAGGCCCCGTCAGCAGCTGATGGCCTTTTGCTCCAGGAACATCAAGAAGTCCACTCTTATCAGGGATTGGAGGTGTGCTGGTGGTTAACATTTGTGGTCTTGTTCTGCTTCAGCACAACTCCCCAGATTCAACATACCAGGGGTCCTCCATGCATATCGAATTTAACCTGGACAGCTTGTCATCATCCTCCCATCTGCCACCCCTTCCGTCCTGTCAGGAGGCTAAACCAGGAGCAGATCCACCAACTCCACACCTTCGATCGCAAGTTGATATGATGAACAGGTTGGACACAACCCAGCTGGAAGCCACTTGTCTTAAACCATTCAACCCGGGGTGTGGTGCTTTGGGTTGTGAGTTTGTTAGAGATCTAGAATCGATGTCTTAAGAACATTCTAGTCTCTATCTAGATCTAAGGCTCAGCAAAAGCCTGCTGACACACCACCGATCCGCATTGGGCCAAATGGACGGGTAGAGTCCGAGGAGGAGTACCAGAGTAGGATGGCACATAATTCCTATATGAGGTTCTACAGGTCTATGAAACGTTTTTTGGATGCATTTGATTGTTAGCTGAGTCCTGAACGCCATACTGCTACTGTGGTCCAACTATATGTGTCATCATAGTTGCCAGTTGGTGGGTGAGGTGCAGACTGTCCCAAGCCAGTTCTGGAGGCAGCCCTTGGAAAAAAACACAGTGCCTTGACACGTGTTATTCATGAGGCAAATGTCTTGTAGCTTTTTGTTGGTTTGTGTTGGACTGTTTCGACCTCATTCGACCTCTTCCATCATGCTGGCTGACTAAGACAGATTGGTCATGTCACAGCTCTATGAGGACTACCTTAGCTCCGGAGAGAACTGGATGAACAGTTCACTGGTGATAAACGCCAACCGAAAGCTCTCCACGAAACGACGTGGTAAATACAAGATGTGCATGTACAAGGATGTCAAGGTTCAGTTCGGCCCAGGGATCGCGAAGCAACTTCGTGACTCGAAGAGGGAGCAGGAACAGAAGAAAGATCCCAATGATCCCACCATCTACTGGTCCGAGCATCCTGACTTCAGGGGGCAGAACAAAGAGGACCCGGATGAATTTGTGATTCTAGTTGGGGTTGAAGATCTCAATCATATTGTACATGTACGCACTATTGCAATTATATATGCGAAGTGCACCTCTTGCGAAAGGAGTATGAACTCTTACGAATCTGGGATTCCTTGACCTTCGAAGATGAGGTTGCAGATGACCTAACCATCTCGTTGGAAGCCAGTGGAGCATTGGATGAAACCCAAACAAGGAAACTCTTGTGCCCTGTTATGCGCTTAAGGGAAGAGACTCCTAATTTCAGAAAACATGTACATGTTGCATGTATGATCTCCTCAACAGCTATTTTTAAGGCAAAATGTGACGGCTGGTGACAAGACTGCTCTACAAGCTCCTGCCCCTACCTTCCAGACCTTGCAATCCCTCGGCTCGGGTGGTGTTGTGCCTCCGGGCTCTGAGGAACGTGTCATTCCTGAGAGAAAGGAAAAGAAAGCTAAGGAGGTGAGAGCGGTTGTTGCTTCAAAGATTACCTTGCTGAGCAGCAAGCATACGGAAATTATGTCGTTGGACGCCAAAGTGAAGGACTCCAAGGATCTGTGACTTGACTTCCCAACAAGTGTCCAATATAATATGGTTTCACATGTAAGAATGCAATTTCCACCTGTATTGTGTCAGGGGACTGGAAATTTGTGGACTCGCTCACTTAGGTCTGCAACTTTGCAGCAGGGCTTTTCTCAGGAACTGTCCGCAAGATCTAGTGACCTTTCTGAGTGCAAAAGGGAACTGGAACTGCTCTATGCTGAGAAATTGGGCCCAGATGACCTCAAGAAAAGGCCTGACCTTACCACGAAGGTGGATTTGACTTTGCGAAAATGTGATGCAGCCCTCACAAGCTTTGCTGGGACCATGAAATCTATCAAGCAAGCTGTTGAATCTTAATCAGCATGTATGCCAAACTAGCATCACCAAAGCAGTGCTTAGTGGGGATGTGTACACGTCTCCGCCTATGTTGCTCCAAGGATCCGCCAGCCCCGAAAGTGAAAGCAAAGGGAAAAGCCCAACCAGTGCAACCGGAAAGCTGATAGATGATATCTCATCAGTTTGAGTGCTCAGTCCGTAGAGAGCTAGCAAACAAATCATTGATCTGTGTTTGTCCTTGACAACCATGTTTAAAGATACCTATCATATGTGATGTGTACTTTTGATCAGGAAGTGTTCAGTTTGCTATTGATTCTCAATTACAGTAACCCTTTCTTGCAAAGCTCTAGGACTGGACTCGAGTCAGGGTTACAACAGCCCCATCACATCTCAGTGATGTTTGGCTGATAGGTTGTCTTCTTGGCGTTAGCTGGGGTGAGTATTGCCCTGCAATCGTGTGAACATCCTGGACCCAAGGTGACATGGGGAAAGAAATGGCGTGACGAACTTGCAGGGTCAGGGTTTGGGGAATGGTGCTTTTTGGGGGCTCAGCTGGGTTTGGAGTGTCAATCGCCGCCAGTGACGTCATCGAACATCTACAATATTGGATATTGATCTGCTGATTTAATCTGTCTTAATTCGAATTCGATATCGATATATCGATTCGCGTCGAGTGTTGATTCCTGCTCACTGTGCCCAGCTCGAGATCCCCGCAGGTGCGGCAGCTGTGTCGCCACTCTCATCCTATCTCCTGAAGCAAAGTGGCTTGGGGGATGCTTGGGTGAAATGGAGGTGTTGGAAGTAAAACACATTCCATGCATGGTGTGGAACCCTGTTTTTAGGGTGTTGGATCCACTTTAGGCATTCTTGGGAATAAGATTCTTGCATGATGGGGTGAGAGGCCCGAAGGTTGTCCCATTCAAAATCTGCAATTCAAAACAAGGAATCTTCTTTCCGGGCTGCTCAAGAGACTTTGCACTATGTTGGTGAGGAGAGATGGATTTTTTGTTTGTGCACCAATGCAGTACGTGAGTACTTTAGTTTTTAATCTATTTTGATTCGTGAATCCTCGATCTATTGAGATTGTACATGCGTATGAATGAGTGTTGCTGCCAGGAGCTGAAATTTCAGGGTCTGGGCGAGATGACTGGCCTATGTGGGCTGTTGCGATCTTGTGGGACCAGGGGCAAGCACCCACAAAATTGCAAGAGGGACATGCTGAGAACATTGACCAAAAAGGCCAAGGCTCCGACTGCACCTAGGTTCCTATAGCACCAAATTGTTGCACACTATGCTAGTTAACCCAACGTTGGTAGGAGTGGACAGTTGCAACACGGTGTGGTATACCGGTCAGAATGCACACTCGTTTGTCAAGGTACCTGTACATCATGTCCCTGTTCCACTTTACGAGCTCACTTCAAATGGTGAGTGGGTCATTGAAAACAGGCTAGGGTCTTGTATGCAAGCATCTTGCAGCTCTAGATCTAAATAATGTTTTTTGAAGAAACTATTTCTTCTTAAATTGACCCATCTTGTCGCAGGGACTTGCCAGTGCTACGTCCCGATGAACTTTTTGCATGGATGGATCGGGCAGGGATTCTGCCACACTTGGACGAGGTTGACACTGTGGGCTACTGGAAACATCTGAAGGATGTGGGGTCACCTTTAGCCCACATGAGTGATGGAAGCCATGTTCCTGTGTACCTTTGGGGAGATGGGGCGCAATACACAGAGAAAGGGGATAGCATTATGGTATTTTGCTGTGGCTTCGTCTTAGATGCAAACAGATCCAATATCTTCCCCCTTTGGCTGTGTAAGGAAGAGCCTTTCCTTGAAAACAAATAGATTTTGCTTTAAAGTTTGTTCGAATTCATCTTGCTTACAAAGCTGCGGTTCCCTTCAGGTTTGACTGGTGATGTGACCTGTAAGGATTTAAGCACGGGATCTGATACTATGTGGGCACTGCTGGAACCAGCCCCTGGGATAGCAATTCTCCTCCAATCGGCCCATGAAGTTCACATGCAAGTAAAGCTGTGAACCTGAGCATGAGTGTGCACAGCATCTAGATTTCCTGCGGGGATACCTTCGATCTCATGAGCCCAGGTAGTGCAATCGTTCAAGACCCTCTATGATGGGATGGAGTTTCCGGCTTCGAGCTCCAGGGCAGGCAAGAAACTGAAACTGGTCGTAACAGAACTCCGAGGAGACTGGAAGTACCAAAAGGAACCCTGCATGCAAGAATTTCAGAAGGTTTACCTTTTCATCCCAAAATATCCCAAATATGGACCCACAAATTTAATTATCAACAATGATCAGGGAAACCAGGGGTTCAGAGATATCAGACCAGAGTTGAGTTTGTTGTATCTGATCATTGGTCAGGACGTACTACAGTTGTCCCGGTGGTACAAATGCAACTACCTGTGCCACTTGTGCTGGGCGCATAAAGACAGCTACATGTGCAGCCCAGCAGATCTGTTGCAAAAACCTCGGGTTTCTTTGGAGGACTTCTACCGGGTCAGTGTGAAACCTGGACAGCGATGTTTCTTGCACGCATTCTCACAATCAAGTGCGCGTACGTATGGTTTCTGCTAGACGTCCAACCAAATGCATAGTTGTCTTTTGCTGAAATATCCCTAGGGTATTCCCAAGAGGCTAATTGTTTCATCTAAGGTCCTCTTTTCCAGCTTCCCTATTTCGTCCCGCAGTGCATTCGCTTCTGCTCAATGCACATATTGTGCTTGGGGGTGGACATCCTGGTGGCTGGGAATGTTCTTAAGACCATCGTGGACTCGGACTCATACCAGTTCTGGGGTGATGGGGATGAGGAGCAAAAGCTTCTGTGCGCATGGCAAAAGCTCAAAGAATGGGCACGGCAATCTGGATGGAAGCCCCATGGTTGAACATTTTGTCATGGTGTCATTTTGGCCAACTAAACCTTTGGGGTTGATGTGTGCCACCAAACTAATGTACTACTAAGATCTCCACCCCCCACTAAATATATTACACGGTTTGCGTGGATTGAGGCATTCAGTACCGCGCTTCGCTCCCAAGAAATTGAAATCGGCACAACATCCCTACCCGGAGCTTCAATCGAAGGCCTGGAATGTCACCTGGTTGCATCCTTGGGGTGGCAAGGGTCTTGAATCTTAATGACATTCCCATCGGACTAGCATGATATTGTGCAAAACAATTTGCTTTGAGGTGTCGAGGCCAGAGTTTTCAACTGCCCTGGAATGGATTTCATATCTTTGGGGGGTTGATGTCAGGGGTTGTGATTGAATGGCTTTCAACTGCCCTGGAAGAGTTTTTCAATAGTTCCCAGCTGAATGCGCAGGGTCAGGGTTGTGATGGAATGGCTTTCAACTGCCCTGGAAGAGTTTTTCAATAGCTCCCAGCTGATGGCACAAGGTCAGGGTTGTGATGGAATGGCTTTCAACTGTTCCGGAAGAGTTTTTCAATAGTTCCCAGCTCATTGCACAAGGTCAGGGTTGTGATGGAATGGCTTGCAACTGCCCTGGAAGAGTTTTCAATAGTGCTCCTAGCTGATTACACAAGGTCAGGGTTGTGATTGAATTGTTTTTCAACTGCTCTGGAAGAGTTTTCAATAGCGCTCCCAGCTGATTGCACAAGGCCAGGGTGGTGATTCAATGGCTTTCTTCTGCTCTGGAAGAGTTTTCAACAGCGCTCCCAGCTGATGGCACGATCCAACTCATGAAGGAGTGCGTGACTCTTGGCAGCAGGAACTGTTTCACTCATTGATCCACACGCTCTTGTGGACGACAGCGTGTGTAGCAAGTTGGTGATGTTGTTGGTGCCGCGTCGCAACCTTGTTGATTGCCATTGAAAGCGGTGCCAACTGGTTTTTGACTTTGTGGGGCTCGTCGATCATCATAGATCTCCATCACTTGCGCCGACTCCTACAGGTCGGTCAGTGGTACAAAGGACTTCTCAGAATAATCCAGCTCACTGAAGGAGATGACATGAGCAGCTGTAGACTTGACTTTGTCAGTACGAACCAACTCGTATGTTGTTGGTTTTGCATCCGTAGTGCGACACCATGTCATTGTTGTGCAAGAGCCCTTATAGTCAATGCGGGCACCAGATCTGTAGAGCGCCACCACATCAGGGTCCTTGCCACTTCATCGGGCAAAGCTTTGTCTGCGTGAGGGCGATGGGCCTTGTCACGCGAATATGGCCGTCTTGCCCTGCAAGGTCTTCTTGCATGGCCAATTCTGTTGGTGAAAATCATCAGCCACAGCTGATTCTTTGAGCTCCAGGCTCCATTTCTCTTCAACCCACCCCCCTACTGCCTCTTGGTGCCACCGAGACACCAAGGACATGCCTTGCATCTTTTCATCGCATTGGTGAACTCAACGGCCGGTTCCTGACCAAGTCCGTTGCACAGCGGATGGGAAAGCTTTGTGCACCTTGCCATCCTTTTATTTGCTAGCGCTCTTTTAAGTCTTGATTGTTGAGAATTCCCTAGTGCTCCCGGAAAGTCTCTGAGAATTCCCTAGTGCTCCCGGAAAGTCTCTGAGAATTCACTAGTGCTCCCGGAAAGTCTCTGAGAAGGTATCTCTAGCCCAGAACCTGTTTGGGGACATGTGAGCTCCAAGACCTGTCTGGGGACATGTGGGACAAGATGGAAAACCTGTAGCCCCAATCGCCAACGTTAGTTTGGTGTGGCACAGTTAGAACAAAATTCAAACCTGCAGGATCGGATGATGACAGCATACATTGCGCTGGCCAATGCTTCCCTGGAGCGAGAAGAACTTCGGTGGCCAACGAGGCCAAAGTTTCATGCTCCTAGTCTTATGGAGGGTTGAGTGGAGGGTTGGCACCCTGGATCCTGGATTGATGCTGTTCAATTGATTTTAGGATAGATATGCTTGTGACCCATCAGATTCATCCAATAGTTGAACAGTACGCCCCTATTGTGACATCAACAACCTTCAAACAAATTCTTGTGGCAACACCAAGTTCTTGGTCGGCATGTTGCCCCTGCTCCTGATCCATCTCCCTTGGGCTCCGAGCTCATAGATGCCATCTTAGGCACTTCAAGAAGTGTGCCAACAACAGCTCGACGATAGTATCTTGACATGATAGCACAACCTGTTTCCTTACCCTAGAGCTCCAAGTACCTCCAGATTGCAGGTACTTGGATCCTCTCAACCCACCCCAAACACCTATTTAGAAGGTACTTGGAGCCCTTGCAGCTTTGTAGTTGCCTGTTCCACTATGTGCCACTCATTCTAAGGGCTGAATCATAGATTCAGTGCTGGGTGGCACACGGAGGACTTCGTGGGCAGAATCACTGATGGCCTCCCGATCACCCAACCAACTGGTCTTGAAGAGTCTGGACTGGTGAGGTGGTATGTGGGGTTACTTGGATGCCTGTGTTTGTGTGGTTGCATGCTCAAACATGAGTCTCAGATGATTCAACTCCATCACAGCCCTCCATCCGAGGCTTGAAGCCAAATCCAAGCTTGAAGAGTTCGCCGACACCGTCTGAGTGAGAAAATGGCGTGACCGCAAAACGCGTTAAATTCCCACATGTCCCCAGACAGGTCTTGGAGCTCACATGTTCCCAAACAGGTTCTGGGCTAGAGATACCTTCTCAGAGACTATCCGGGAGCGCTAGGGTATATATACGCCTACATTGGGGTGGTTTGAGGGGTCAATGTAGGCATATATGGCAGTCCCATTAGTCGTGTCTGGGATATGTGGCCCATGTTTGTAAAGAGCCGGACCACCGTGTGCCCTTTAGTTGCACCAGTTGGCCCCAAGAGCACCGGCGAGCGACCAGTGCGGCTCCCTTCGAACCCCAAAACTGGTGGCGCGAACCAGCAACCACCCACACCTGGCATTGCCGCAGGAACGACCCGAAGAACATGGAAGTGCCTGGAAAACATGTTTTTGGGGGAGTGCACGAAGATCCCTGTTCAGGTGGAAAGTTCAGTTTACCCAGACACAACACCGAGTGGGATTTGCATGTTTGTTCCAAACAAAATGGGGTGTCTCCTGGTTGTGGGATGTGGTGCCTGGGGTGGCATATCTTCCAGTCTGGATGGTCTAGGTCTTTTCCAAAACATTTCCGTGGCCCCGGCTGCGTGACTTCGATGAGATCTCGCCCCAAGCACCCAGGCGCTTGCGGCTGTCGCTCGCAGATGTGGCCCAAGCACCTGCCGCCGCGAGGTCTGCGGAGGAGGCGCGGTTTTCTCGAAAAGGGTTGACTGGCGTATCAGGAGAGAGAGACTATCACCATGGATTGAAAGGGTGGTTCTTGGAGGGAAGTGTTGACATCGTCAGGGGTGTGTCTTTCCACCCCAACTCCGTGGTGTGGGTAGATGAGCCGTGACTTACAGCAAAAACAGTCAAGAGGATGTGAAGTTGATGTTTAGAGAATCTCAATGAAATGTGTTGCGGTCTAGCTCCACTTCAAGCTTCCCTTGGCTGTTGTGCTTCTCGTGCTTGAGCATGCCCAACACGTTCTGAACGGCGCTTGTGCAGTGTGTGCCTTCAACAAAATCAGACTGGCCTTGTCCTCAGGATGAGGAGCTCCAAGATGAGTGGGAGGAAGATATTCAGGAGTGACTGTCAGTCTGACCTGCTGAAGAGGTTGGGCAGTGGCAGCTAGGTTGGGGTAGGTTGATAGAAGACGAAGCTTGATGCCAGGAATCGAGACCGAAAGACAAACATCCAGACCATTTGAAAGCTTCAGGGCATGATTTGGAGAACTTCAAACTTCTACCCATGATTCTTGGGCTTTTGGTTGAAGGATTCAACCATCATGGTTGATCATGTTCCATCTCTGTGTATTTTTTGCCTGCTTGAACAAGTTCCCTCAAGCTGACCTGATTGGCATAAACAAGAGCAGGTTTGTTATGGTTATGGTCTGTTTTTTTTCGTTTTCGGGATGTAGGGTGGGCACTATGGCAGACGATGAGTGAATCTGTGTAAGGTACCTCCCTGCTCTTATAGGATGTACATGGATGTACATTCACTTTCGTTCGATTGACCGTCTGCATCAACGGCCACCAGCACTTTCAAAGGGGTCACCAATGGAAGCCCCAGCCCACTGCTTGGATCTCCAGACACCCCTTTTTCAGGTCCAGCTGGGAACAGTCCAACATCATTTGTCACGGTGGCTCAACAGCCAGTCCTCCAAACCCTAGGCCCTAAGTCTTCATTTCGTTTCGGTGGGACTGGGGGCCCGGGTGACCAATCGTCGGGTCCAGACCTACCGAAGAGGACCTCGACCTCGGTACGACAGGTTCGGCCAAACGGGAGAGATGGTCAGGACGGGTGACGAACGGTCCAAGCCATTTCAGTGCTGAAGCACATCCAACCGAAAAGACCAGGATCATCCAATCAATGGGTGTCCTGGCTACCCTGACAGCTCGAACGAACGACAGGGCGACAGGAACGAAAAGGAAGTGCGTTTTGGGAGGATTCTTCGCTCGCGGTGCGCGGCGCGTCCAGTGATGGAACATTCTTCGCCGCCACCTCCGCTCCCCGTCTCCGCTCCTGTCGGAGTGGCGACGCAGGAGCCGCGCACAGGACCAGGAGAGCCTCAAGGAGAACTGGTCGACCGGACTGTGTGGAGCCATCCATGGGACTGGCGTATGAAGCTTACATACGACCCATGAAACCACGCAGACCGTATGTCGCAGGTCACCGTCCCATGGATTCCTGGATGCTCTGGGACATCCAACGCCACCTCCACTCTGCGCGTGTCACGAATTCTCGAACTGGGCCACTTAGTGACCAGGTGCTGCGTGGCGGTCGTTGATGAGTATACCCATGAAAACCAAAGATCGGAACTGGTTTACGAAAGATTTTTACGCTACACCACCAGGTCATTCTTTTAATATCTATTCTAATGGTTTTTGAAGGCGACCGGGTGCATGTAAGTACTCATATCGGGATACCCCCAGATTGACAACAGAATTAGATATACCCGATATATCTACCCTACTTGTAGGGATTCAGTCGTACCGAACCTCAGGTTCGGTACGACCGGACCCTCGCACCGGACCATGCTGTATAAGTCTCCGTCCTCACCACACCTGAGGTTCAGTACTGGATCCCTAGAGAGATAGAATATATATATATATAAGGTATACATGGTACATGCATGGTACCTGGCATTTCTTCCCCTCTTTTGTTTCCCAAGCGGACATCACTCCTCCTTCGAATCCCCATCAGGCTACATCCACCGATCAGGTCTGCCGAGGTCATTGCGGGTCATCAAAAGGCTGACCTCAAGTGCCCTAAGCAATGGTCAGCTGCACAGTTGATATTCTCAGTTGCTACAGAAATATCATGAAATATCCACAGGGCTCAAGGTCTGTTTTTTGAACACTGTGGAATCTCTAAGACTCTAAGATGCGTCACCTGTGGCTGGAAAAGACCAGTTCCTCATGAAACTTGAAAAATGTCGCCCAAGTTTGTGGATAATGTTTACAACTGTTTGCCTGTGTGCCACCCTTGGGTTCTGCTGAAGTTTACACAGTTTGTTACCGTGATTTGCATGTGATTCGCCCCAGATCACCAGTAGAGGAGATGAAGCTCACGATCAGGACGGAGGGTGAGCAGAGCTTGAGGATGAACTTGTAGCTTTCAAGTGGTCGCTGATTTTTTTGCGCCATTTTGGCGCTGGCTGAAGACTGGCATGTTCGCCGCTGAGGAAGATGGGATGCGAAGCTTTTCCACGTTTCCCCACATGTGCGTCTACGTCACATGCGTCCGCTCTTTGATGGTTTTAGAAGTTCCATGTCATGGTTTGGTTCGTCCCATCCCAGTGGATGTGATGGGGTCACTCCATTCGTTCGGCACCCAACGAAATGGAATGAGATGAGCTACGTGACAAACAAAGACAGCTACCAGCCCACACCATTTGCCCCGAACGACGGACACTCGCCAGTAGGTCCACCGTTTGGTATTTGGTATCCCGGCGACACCAGAATAGCCGCTTGACAAAGACGTTGATAACATCTCAAAGATCGGATCTTTTTGCGAAGCAGAGCTGCGGAGCTCGGATCTTGCAAAGCAAAGCTGCGGAGCTCGGAGAGCTGCGGAGCTCGGAGAGCAGAGCTATATCCTTTGTTCAAAGACAAGCTGAGTGGTGTGGTGGTTTCAGATATGTCTACCCCTGAAAGTCCACGACTATATTAAAAAGGGTCTTTAGGATTCTTTAGGTGATTAGAAAATTGAATTTTCTGTACTTCGGTGGTGCCAAAAATAATCTTTGGACTTCTGGGGATCTATGTTATCTTCTGTTCAAGCTTTACATGGGATGATTGATTCATATTGATTCCACGTACTGATAAGTACGTTTTTCAAGTGAGGTTTGCTGCATTGCTTACCTGACTTCTCCCTGCATTTTGGGCAGTAATGTGGGGGGTGGTTGATGTAGACGATCTCGCATTCTGACGGAAACATCGAGGGGTTCTCTTCTGTTTCTGAGCATCATTCAGGAGTTCTTCCTGGATTCAACTCCTCCTTGGATTGAACTCAGGGGGTTTTACAAAGCATTTGATGTCAAACCTCTCTTGGAAGCCTTATTCATTTCTCACGCTGATGTGCTCTTGAGCTTCCCCTGTTGGCTTGTCTTGTCCTGGTGTTCCCAAAAAAGGCTTCCAAGATCTTCCGTTCGACCATTAACAAAAATGGCTGACTGACCTGGTGTTCTAGTGAAAACCTCGGTAAAGCCCCAGGACCTTCGAACCGGTGGTTTTTGGGACACCCCTTAACCATCCTTAACCTCTAAAAGAGGCTATTCATTGACGCCTCTTGGAAGGTTCTGGTACCTGATGATCTTCGAGATTTTCTAGCCATGAACATCCCCGCGCGCGGTCCCCGCGCAACCGAGACCGAGGCTTCCCCGTAGACCGGTCCCGAGAAGCGATGGCCTCCAGCTCCAGCGATGGCCTGTCCTGCATAAAGAGTCTTAGGTCCGGTTCCCGTGACTCCATGAAGTCTCCCGCAGGTTTGGGGACACCTCAGACTTCCCACTTCTCTAGAGGCACGCACGGAGTGATTCCTTCTGCTTGCCACGAACGTGCTCGATCCGTGGGAAATCATAGAGGATATAGCTCAGTCCGCGCATGATGCTGCACCGATGGCAGTGATGCTTCCGACTACCGAACCAGGTGGGGGCGCGCGACGCGCGCGTCAGCCGATGGGCGTCCGGAACACGGATGTGCCGGCTGTGGTGCGTTTAGGTGCTCGTTGCAACGCGTGTTCAGGTGCAGCTGTATAGGGATCCATAGGGATCCCAAGATAGATTCCAATAATCTCAAGCTTTAATAAACATATTCCTGGACCTGAAAAAGGGGTGTATGGAACCCCTTAATTAGTGGTGTAGGGGCTTCCATTGGTGACCCGTTTGAAGGTGCTGCGATGATTCAGGTGTCCTCAGCCTCCAAACCTGTCCACCCTCGATTCTCAGCCTAACGGCGGGTTCCAACGCGGACTTGCGCTGAGAAGCAATATATAGCTAGCCCGCAGTGGTGGTCTGTCCTGTTTGAGAAGACTAACCGATGCATACCGATAAATTTGGTTTAAATACGATTGAAGTGGGCGACCAATTAACGAAAGAAGCTCGTCTTCGTCCATGACACTTAACCAGTTCAGACGGGACGGGCATGGGGGAAATTGCGCGAAGGACTCCAACGTGAGCCTTCAATGTGGCTTTGGCGGTATACCATGGTATACCATATTTTTACTGCGTGGCTATCCATGGATCCACATTGGCCCGTTTCCGGTCCTCATTTAGGTCCTCAATTTTTTGTGCAGGACTCAGGACTTTTCCTCGGAAAGGGCACAGAAGATGCAGGAAAGCACCTTGCCAGCTTTCAAGTGCTTGAAAAGAAAAGTGACGGCTGCGTGATGTTGTTGCATGAGGTGCACATGGTCCATGGATGTCCATGGTCATTCCAAAGGTCACTCTAGGATTCCTAGCTGTAGCCCACCCTTGGTTGAATAGCATGAATCTCTAATAAGCATTATTTCCCTATAGACATCAAAGTAAGTCAGAAGGTGATGTTCGACACTGTTCTGTAGGTGTCAAAACGTCGGGTCCAGTCGTACCGAACCGGAGGTGTTCAGTATACCGTACCTTCCGGAAGATCCGGTTGATCAAGTCGAACAGATTCTGACTTAAGTTCCAAAAACCAGATTCCACCTTCACACCCTGCGCAGACCCAACTTCAAACGCGGCGCAGCGACGCGGCCCTTGGAATCCGCCATAACCGCTCACCGAGCTCACCGAACGTCGCCCGGGTGGATCGGCCGAAAACGTCGGGCTCCTGGCGGTCGGACGATGCACCCCGGCGACGTTCGGTGCACCGTTCGGGGCTTCGGGCGGTCGAAACGCTGGGTGTTTGGCAAACCCGCCCCGTGCCGGTGGTTGATGGTCTTTGACCAGTAAAAGGAGTTCAGACAGACCTGGTCAGGGGAAACAGGTCCAGACGATCTTGCTACGAACTGTGCAGAAGTTCTGCCTGTTGGGCTGGTTGGGCTGGTTGGATGAGATTGAACAAGCGGAAATTCTGCATAGCTGGAAGGTCTAGGTATTACTCCACCTGAGGATACCACCAGGCCCAATGCTTTCCTGTTTGCAAGTACATGGGGAAGTTCGCTGTATAGTTCAGCCTTTGTTTTGATTCAACACCGGAAAATGCGGTCTAGACAGCCTGGTTTGGTGCTCTGTGAATGTTGTGTTTACAATATTCCTCGAACTGGGTCAATGCCTGGCTTGGGAAGGTATTTCTTCTTTCTTCCGCTTCCTGGGAGCCACCAAGGGTGGTTAAAGGACACCCCTTAACAGCTAAGGGGCTATAAATAGACGGAGGGTCCTGGTATATATGCTTGTATTGGGATCCTGTTCTTTTCAGCTGCTCTTCCCATGGTGTCGCTGTTTCTTCACTCCGGTCTCCTGTTTTTCACTGGGTTTGCGCCTTGTCCCCCGCGGTTCACCACGACTGCGGTTGGTGCATTTGCATCCCCTCACGAAATTTCACGGCCGGAGTTGACACAGGATTGCACGCGCCGGTAAGACAAGGTACGCCGGTAGACCAGGCTGCTTTCATCTCCAGGCTGTTTTGCCCTTCTGACGTACCACCTTATCAATGTTTGAACCGGCAGACCACACGTCGTGAAACAAACTAACTGCGAAGTATTTGCGAATGTATGTGTTTAAACAAAGATCAATAACATCGCTTCGAGAGCTTCAGCTTCCCAATGAAAAGCGGCAAGTTCTGGTGTGTTGCGGCGTGTTCATGACTTCGCATTTGTTCGTAGTTCTTCGAATTGGTTCCACCTGAGCAGCCATCGCTAGTAGGTTGGAGGCCGAGTACGTCCTCCCACCGAACCTTCGCCCCCGTCCACGCGTGGAACACGCGACCGTATGCGGCCGTCCATGGAACGAACGACACTTGTTTGGCGAAGTACAGGACATCCTAGACGTCGGGTTACCAAGACTTAGGACATATAGTTGAAGTGATTGGAGTGGCAAATCACGACCCGCATCCCACTAAGCAAGGGACCGAGCAAGGCTTGTAGCCAGAATCAACCCATCCCTAGGGCTCCAACCACTGAGAAGGGTATGGAATACAGATGGAAGATCCTCACGTAATTCTGACTATACCATGGCTGGCCACTCCCTCACTCCTCACGTGGCAATGCGGTGCACGAGTGATGCACCTTGTTCTTCAAAGCTGTGAGGAGTGGAGATTGTGGCGGGAGTTCCGCCACAATGTCTCATCGCTCTTCAGCAGGCCCTGCTCCTTCCGTGCCGGCGGAGGGAGTGTGGGAAGCACTTGGCGGATGTGTGACGAGTGTACACTCAGACTCACGTTCCATGAAAGTGGAAGATGGCCGCTTGGATGACCGTTCCTCTACCGAAGAGGCCACTTTCCACTTCCATGATTGTGTGAGGGAGTTTATATTTTTTTTTATGTTCTTTTTGGAGAGGAAGGAAAGGTCTTGCTGCCTGCGACAAAAGATTCGTTTCCACATTGAGATGTAGCTTGAGTCCTCGCGGGGATAGACTCTGGAAGCCAAGCATGTTCAAGAATCCTAGCTTTCAAAGACCTGGTTTTGTAGGGCAGAATCCTTAGCAACACTTGGGAGTTATCCAAAAGGTCCTTGTAAGGGTTTTTAATGTCGAGAGCCTTGGATGACATGATCGTGGGTCTCGCGAAAGTTTTTTTTCGAGTTCGCGAATGTTAATGTTTTTTTTCGCGAAAGATTCGCGAAAGTATGAATTTTTATTGTATGTTCTTTGGTGAGCCTTCAGGCTTGCCCCATGCATAACCACATCCTTTTCTGACCGTCAGCAGCTTCAACTTTGGAATCCGTGTGAAGCTTCCTTCCTGTTTCATGTAGTCCACCCTATGTTATGTATGCCGTAAAAACCTCCAAAGCACAGGGATTATTTCGCGAAAGTTTAGAGAAAGTCTGGCGAAGGTTTCGGCGAATGAATCGGCTCCAGAGGAACCCCGTAGCCCATAGCAACCCCACAAACTGTATTTAGAAATCGAGTCCCTACCAGGTTAAATGGTTTCATGACATGGTGAACCCCCGCGAAAGAAAAACACAGGGTTCGCGAAAGTTTCGCGAATGTTAATGTTTTTTTCGCGAAGAATGGCCGTTTCAATAAACAAGAATATTGGACAACCACCACTTGTTGCCTATGAAATCAAGGGTGGTTGGAATTTGAATGACAGTTGGCAGCTTTGGAGTCGTGACAGACCCAGCGCAGATGCTGCAATTCGTGGTCTCAGTGCAGAAAAGGAACACTTGGTATGTTGCTTCCTGGAAGCCCAATCCCAAAAAGACACAGTTTCTTCCATTAACTTATGGCAATGAGATTGATACTTAACGTCACAAGGGGCTCTTTGGGGAACCTGAAACATTCATTTCTTTCTGGTTGTTTCACTTGGATCTTGTAACATCCTCGCAAACTTCCACCACCACCAGGCCGTCAGCCGTACGCCCCGGGCAGACGCAGGCACACGCCGGCCGACACCGTGGGCGCGGTGGCATTGGATGCCTTTGGCTCGCTGGCCTGCGGCACCAGCACTGGGGGCATCGTCGGAAAGCGTCCGGGACGAGCCTTTTGGAGTCGAGAACGAACGGGGCCACGAGCAGACGGTTTCAGAACTCTGACGCGAGGAGAAGAAGTCTGATTAGCCAGAAGAGTAACTAAAGGGGTTCACAACCATGGGGGACGTGGAGAATCTCTGAATTGTGGTCAGAGTCGAGTTCGGGACGTTTCAGAGTTGTTTGTGAAGGGTGTGAAGTCCCTGTTGTTGTGAGGCAAAGAATCTCAAGGACACATGAAGTAACCCACTATACGGACTATACGAGAATTTCGATGGTGTTCATGCTAGTCGGAAGATCAGAAGCAAGAGGGCACAATGGTTTCAGAGTAGATGGCACAACTGCCTATAGATGTGTTTTAGAGGGGGGTCCAAGTAAACCGCCAACCTTGGGGAGTGTGCGATCTACTCTCAATCCACTGAAAATGAAGAGACCGACTTATAAGACAGATACTTCGGTACTTCGACTCTGCAGCACCTCCAGGTGTCCAAAAGCACCGCCCACGCAGCCCGCCGAGGTCGGTGACTCGCCCCTGCCGGGCTGCGGTGGCTACGCCAACGCCTACGGCGCGGCGTCGGCCACGGGCCATGGCGAGGCCCCGACCCGGAGAGAGAGGGAAAGCTTGGAAGGTCGGTTCAGAATAGAATTAGTTCATATTAGTTCTTAGTGCCCATTGAGGTCTGTGAAAGGAGCATTTCATTTCATTATACTATAGGTTTCTCGGCCCACCATTGATTGACTAGCCTGAAGTGAACGGCCATGTGCGCTTTGGAGCCTGGATGCTGGGGTCGCTGCAGGGTGCACGTTGTTGCTGCCAGATGTCTATGGCAGTGTGCGCTGCCTGTGTGTTATTGCCGTGTGCGCTTTGAAGCCTGGGTGCTCGTTGCAGCTGCAGGGTAGTGCTGCCAAATGTTGATGGCAGTGTGCGCTTTTGGCAGCTGCGTGCTGGTGCTGCTGCAGGGTGTGTGCTGTCAGATGTCCATGGGGCGCCGCTGCCCACAAAATACATTGGCTATCATTGGCTATAGCTTTAATCCACCCGAACTGGGTGATGCTGGTAGTGACAGATTGTTAGAGTTGCGTTTTGGGGGAAGCACTCGTCGTAAGCCATTGTAACACTGTACCCCAAAAAGGACTATCATGAACAACGCATGCGATGAGAAGACTGAAATGACACCAGCGAAGAAAGCTAAGTAAAGTACGCGGTGTGTGCTGACACAGATGCGCGTGCTTTTGACAGACTTTACAAGTTGCAACAAGCAAGAGCGTGCACGACGTTCAGACTTTGAAGCTGGTAAAGAGACCAGGCAAACAAAATGTGCATGTCTTTCGCGCAAAAAGTCTATGCACCCGGCCTGCTTTGTCAAATGGACAAATACGGCCAGAATTCTTCCGAATATTGGGTCCAATGGGCGGTCAAATTTGGTGCATGTTTGTGCCAATCTTCGGCGATCTTGGCGCATTCTTAGGGCATATCCTTCGCATTTCACCCAATGTAGGGGCTCTCTTGAGGCTTCTCGTGGAAGTATGTTGGAAGTGATTGGGGCCTGTGGGGTCTAGATCAGGGCTATGTTGAAGGCTTTGCTTTACGGTCGTGTTGGTCCACTTGGCTGCTTTTTCTTTGCCCTTTGACTTGGGCATGTGGTCTTTTGAGTAGTGTGCGTAAAACACCGTAAAAACCATGAAAAAATTAGGTCCGACAAGTGTAAGACTGGTGGTTTTGACAGCTTTTCGGCGATCTTGGTGCATTCTTAGGGTATATCCTTCTCCATGTTGGCATGTTTCGCCGAATGTTGGGGCTCTCTTGAGGCTTCCGTGGGGGTATGTTGGAGGTGATTGGGGCCGTGGGATCTATGTTGCAGGTTTTCTGCGGTAAAACCCATGACAGACTTAGGTCCGACAAGTATAAGTAGGTTACTTTTTTAGGCCATGGTGGTCTTTTGCTGTCAGTCTGCGGCTATCCTGAGGCATCTCCTTTATCATATTGGCAATTGTCACCCATTTGGGCTCTGTTGGGGATGTCAGGCTGCTGCTCCTCTTTCCATGTTTTCCGAATTGGTTTGCAGTATTACAGAGCCTTCAAAAAATGCGGTGTAGGCGGCTACTTTCTCTGAGAAGGAGGCGCGTGTCTCCTCGTCGGCATGATCACAAGGAGCAGGACTATGTCTTCCAATTTGTAACGTAAAATAAGGAGGCGCGGCATGTCTGGGGCATTGACGTCTCCGCCCCGGGGAACTTCCACCAGTTCCTGGCAGATGGCGACTGGGATATAGACACTTTCCTCTGGGCGCTCAACGGCACCCAGGGTTTCGACACCGACTTGGACAATAGCCTGCTGTGGGTCCACCGCCACCTACACATGGTGTACTGGTTACCTAACACACGGACATACGGTCTCGATGCCGCCACTCCTGAGCGCTTCCCGCAGCTTCCTCCGGGCGCGGGTCCTACATCCTCCTCTACGTGGCTTACCGCGGCCTGGGCATTGTCCTGACATTTTGGGAGCGCTCCGTGGACGCCAGCGATGCTTCGGAAGAGTCCTTTCTCGGATGACACCGATCCGGCTTCTTCGGAAGTTGACACCTGACCGCGCTGGCCTTGCTCGGGTGATGGAAAGTGCGCACGCCTGCGCCTGTGTTTGTGCGCTCAAGGCTCTTGGCTGAATGCATGTGTATACAATGTGCAAATATTATTTATGTTATACAGGGTAGCATGCATAACGATAGGGTAGCGCAGCTGGATGGATTGTTGACGTTGTGCAGGTTCATTTTGCTTCGGCTCCAGGGTCTGCGAACCATGAAATTGGATCTTCCTCTTCTAGCGCCAACCCAGGCAGTAGGCGTGGCAGGGGGAGCAAAACCACCTTTCAAATTCATTCCAAGATGATCTGGTATCGCCAAAAGATGAAAAGATAAGATGTTGGCACTGTTGGCTCCAACTTAGGATCAACTGCGGCCATCTAAAGGCAATAGAGAATCAAAGCAACAGCATTTTGAGCCCAGACTCAGGCCAAGTTTTGCCAGCTTGGAGCATGCTCAGGTATCTGGAAGCCATAGCTATGCTTCTTGAAGCAAAGTTGCGGGATTTGGGGGGCAAGTTGGGCTATTGGGAGCTCATTTTCGCCCGATCCCGGGGTCAAGTTCGGCCAACACGTGGTCATGTTGAAGCTAAGTTGGGCTATGTTAAATCGTGTTGAAGCTATCTGTCAGATAATGTTCGGCCATGTTGTTGGTTTTGCATCCGAAGGCGCGCTCCCCCAGCAGAACCAGGATTTTAAGTGAGCTTCTGCGAACTATTTTGGCTCCAAATGAAGGCCAAGTGCAGCTATCTAGGCGCCAGGTTGGCTGTCTTGCGGCTGCGTTGGAGCCATCTTGGGCCAACTTCGTCTACCTTGGGGCCCATAATGGTGGTACAACTTCGGCATTGCCATCTCCAAAAAGTTGTCCCCAGTGGCCCTGCAGCCGAGCAAGAATCAACGCAGCAACCACCCAAAACAAAAAAACTCGTCCAAAACGCTCTCCCCAGTGGCCCTGCAGCTCAAAATAGCCACGCACGCGCAAAAAAAAGGCGCCAGGTTGGCTGTCTTACGGCTGTGTTGGAGCCATCTTGGGGCCAACACCCATATACAACCGGCATGGGGTTTCTTCCATTTTTAAATATTTTTGTTGTTTTTTGAAAACTGAAGAATTGGGGTGTCAAATGCACGGTGTTGTACGGTGCGTTTCTTGCATTCTGTCCAAAAGCGGCCTTGGCACAAAACACATGTTCATACACCTTTCCTGGGAAAAATGAGCTTGGAAAATGATGGAAAATGTGATATATTTATCTTAAATGACGTCTTCTTTTCGAACGAAGTGCCTGTTTGGTCATTGCCGGTCCTGAAGTGCTCCGCACTCGTTCGGTCTTGCAGGGGTGCTGCGTCGGTCGCTGACCGACCACGGTGCTAGGCGATCATGAAAGTGACCTTGTCGCGCTTGGCGCTGTCCCGGCTGCAGGCGATCGCGGAGGAGCCACCCAGGGTAGTCTGAGAAAGACGGGTGAACGTTGGGGTGACGTGGTGAGGCATGGTGAGACTGCAGATGCTTGCAGTGGCCGACTTTTTGGAGTGGAAACCGGGACTTGAATCACAAGTTTTGAAGCCCTTAATAGTCTTAATTATTAGAGCCCTTAGAGCAGGGAAAGAAACAGACCGAAGGCAAATGAACTAGCAACTGAAATCATGAGAATGATCCTTCAACCTGCAGGTATGCTTGGGATTTTCATGGATTTTCATGTTTTTTGATAAGTTGGTGGCGGGTGTGAACAT
The DNA here is from genome assembly GCA_963970005.1 of Durusdinium trenchii. Lineage (NCBI taxonomy): Eukaryota > Dinophyceae > Suessiales > Symbiodiniaceae > Durusdinium > Durusdinium trenchii. Next base: position 501,785 of record CAXAMN010028806.1, read on the forward strand.
GTCACAGCTGACCAGCATGTGTTGCTTCTGGAAAGTAGCGCATTTTTACTACTGTATTTGTTCAAGATGTGGGACACAGAACAAAGGAGAATTAAAAGAACTTATTCTAGCAACCATGTCAATCCGAACATGTTGTTTTTTCCTTTTCCATCCTTGTCCCTTTGGTCTCTTTGCCCCTGCACGGCGCTGCTGCTGTCGGAGCCGCGCAAGCTTCGCACGGAGCCGCTTGTTTCGCACGGAGCCCATCAGGAGTTGCAGGATGAGGACACCGTCGGAGACGCATTTTTCGTCGACCAACATTTTTATCGGTGCGCGGAGTGCACGGAGTGTTTTGCAAAAGGAAGTGTTCAATAGTTTTCCCTACCAGCTGCATCCAACTTCCAACGGGTCACCAATGGACAACCCTACACTTAAGAAAAGGTCTCCATTGGCCGGAAGTGCTAGTTACAGCTGAGTTCGGCCTCATGAAAGACTGGAGTTGGTCATGCAATGATACCAGGAGTTTGACTGGGTTAGACTGGACGAACGTACCTGGACCTTTAAGGGGTGTCCAATGGAGATCCCTAAGTGGTGTAGGGGCTTCCATTGGTGACCCTTTTGAAGGTGCGAACGTAGGGCGGCTTGATCGAAACTGTTGTCCAGCTGTTTCAAAATTGACACACGCCCTGTGTGTTTCACAGGGAAAGCATGTGTCGCATTGACCCGAGCGATGGGGACGAAGATGTTTGGCACAGAGAGTGGGAAAATCATGCAAATCATCCGGTCTCGGGGTGATGCAGCAAATGGACCTGGGCCCCAGTTCCCGTCGTTCTCAAGCTGCGACCATGTCGGGTGAGTACATCAGTTGTGAAAAACCAACAGTTCCATGAAGTTGGGTGCTTAAGGGATCTTAAGGGAAGGGATCAGTGCCCAGAACATCCACGGCCCCTTCGAAGTCCATATCCCAAAAAAGCCCAGATGACTCAAGTTTACCCCCCAACAAGTGGTGGATCATGACTGCCAAGTGGGTTAACATGAGCTCCGGGAGTTGCGTTGCCTGGCCGTTCTTCGGAAGATTGCCGTTCCAATGTTCCCCGGCTCGGCACCCGGCTCGCCACCGGGCTCGAGGAGGTACCGAAGCCAAGCTGCCAACGGGCTGCGGAAGAAGCCTTACAGGATCTGGAAGACACCGGTCCCGCAGGAAGAGGTTCGCAGGATGACTGGGACAAGGGACCTCTCCGCTTTCGTGCACGGCACGTGCGCGGGACCTGGGTTTGGACCGACGCTGGGACTGAGGGATGGGCTGGGCTATGAATTTTGCTTGCTTGGGTTGCTTTCCTTTGCGACAGGTGAGCTTTGTGGATAGGAAGGTCTCATGGATGTATAACGAGACCTCCAAGGACCCCGAAGAAGAAAAATAGGGAAAAAAGAACATTCGTTGGGGGTCTCGCCGTAAATATACACCATCCACTTCATGATGTTGTTTCTTCAACCTTCAACGACGTTTCCACGGACAGACCGCCAGAAGAAACGCCGATCAATGCCCACCTGTGCCCAGTGATGCGAGCAGAAAAACGCCGCTCGCGACCACCGCGACGGTTCACGCGCTGACCGCCTTGGCCACCAGGTGGTTTGCTCTTGCTCTCCCGCCAGGGTGAGCTGTCGGTGGCTTTCACGACCCAACGAATGGTCTGGGCTGCAATGGAAGGACGGTCGCGGTCCACGCCGTGCGCCGGGAGAACGGACAGTTGGATGGTCTTACCGTTGTCTTCCGAAGCGCAACAGGGACTGCCTTGCATCACGCAGACACGACCTGTTTGGGACTGCCATATATATATATATATATAGAGACCTACATTGACCCCTCTGGCACCACCCCAATGTAGGCATATATGGCATACATGGACTGCCTGGCATCATGGACTTGCTGGGTCAAGGTTTTGGGGATTGGACCGCGGTTTTCGAGCTGGCTTTGCACCGCAAGTGCCTTCTGAAGTTGAGCATCGATGGCGGTAAAAACGTGTTTTTCTCCAGCTTGTCGCACGCAAATCCGGCTGCATTCAGCTCAACCACTAGCACCAAATAGCACTGAGGAAGAACCAATCAGTGACGATCGATGTATGGCTGCCTATTTCAGTAGGGAGATCCGCTGGCTCAATGGGCTTTGGATGGCTTTGCTCTATTTGCCTTCTTCCAAGTCGAACGGGGGTCGCTCTCCCTAAATGAATATACGCACTTGCATTGTACGGAGCCAAAGAAGCAGCTAGCTGGGTGAGATCCTAAGATCTGACTTTGAACTCCCAACACCAAGCTGAGGAAGACAAAGAACTCCAGCCACTTCCGCACTTCACAGTTGTGTGACTTTTCTAACTGGATGCGAGCTGCATGATGCTTTGTGCTGCTGCTTCTTCGGCTCCCTCACTTTCAGATACTTGCTCAATTTAAGGTCTAGGTCTCGGCGACTTAGTACTATGGGCCTCCGCTTTTTTCAGCCATTGGACAGGGCAGATGAAGCCAAACTGGACGTTCCCTCGATCAGAAAACGTTTGCATCACGTTTCTCGATCGACGCATTTTTAGGTGGTTGATGGCCGGTTCCCTGTCATGTGTTTTTCTTCGAAAGTCGTCTTCGCATGTCTTAGCCCACTGAGCCCACTTCGAGGGTCCAAAAGAAACACTGTGCTTTGTTTGGTCTTTGGCGTGGCAGGATGTGAGGGCGAGAGCGGTGTGCTTCGCAGTGGCATTGATGCGGGCTACTCTTCGACTTCCGCTCGTCGAGAAAAAGTGCCGGAAGAAGCGAGCAAGCGAGCAAGGCGAATGGTGTGGTACACAGCTCTCAGGCGAATGGCGCTCTTGACCGGGCAGCGCGACCGCGGTGTGGTGGTCCTTACCATAAGATATAAAAAGGATTTTACATGATTTGACACAACGAAAACAGCTTGTCATGCTTAATCATTTAGAAACACGTCTTGGAAGGCTAGCGTATCGTGCTCGGGGATTCGCCACCGTAGTTGAGGAAATGATAGGATTCGGAAATGGATTCTTTGTTTTTGTGGGTGTTTTCCAAGAAAACTGACGGAGCCATATCCCGTGAACCCTGAAGTTCCGTTTGAAGTACATGTTACCCCACCAGGCAGTCAGAGTCATAGTCCTAAAATCTCCGACATGGGTTATTTGGTTATTTGGACTCTGAGAGGAAACAAGCTATATAGAGAGCTTTACAGTGGCATCTCTTTTCATCCGCGCCCGAACCGCGGCATGGACTAACCTCAGGAACCTGTTCCCTTTACGATGCGCTGCGCTACGTGTTCGCGGCGCATCGTCGTTCGGATCTACAGGATCCGAAGACCGTTTTCTCTTGTTCGATACCCCGGGTTCTCAGGGCCACCCGGGAGATCCTGAGATCCTGCTTATACCACGGTATAGCTGCACCTTTCTTCGTGGCTTTTGAGGGAGATGTTCAGGGTCGTTCGGTCTGCGGGGAGATGGTCTGCTTTTCGGAAGACATCCAGCAGCGCCAAGAGTGTTTTTGTTGGAAAAGGGCCAAAAGCAACTTTCTTGGATGGCCTCCGACAGAATACACGTACTGCAAATTGGGGTGTGCCAGGACTGCCTAAGGCCCTAAGGGGGTTGATTTTAGAGGTCAAGGGGTGTCCATTAACCACCCCATGTGAGTCTTGCTGGATGTTGCATGTGTTTTCTTCCTGATGGATCGCCATGGTTTTGGCGAGAACCAACCAGATTCAAAGAGAAGAAACAGCAGGAACCGACTTCACAGCTCACCACCTGCGACTTGATCTAAGTGTTTGCATTTCAGCCGCCCTTTGGGAGACCTGTTCAAAGATGGTCAGCATCAATGGTGCCCTTTTCTATGTTTTGCTTGTGTTCACCCTTGGTCCCCCAAAACCTGGGGATTTGAGGGTCCAACCCCTCCAGAGGATTTGGGTCCAGGGTTGCACCTGGGTTGATCTGAATGTATACTGATCAGAATGATGGCGCCCAATCCACAGAGCGCATGTTTCTTGGTTCATATCGTCCGGAGAAGCACTTATGTGACTAAGTGGCGCCCGACCCAGTCGTCGCTTCAGCTCACGGTGGATGTCGCGACGCTGCAAGCGCCTGTCCACGGAGGAGCTCGAACGTCAAGGGGTCCTGGAGAAAGGTGCTTTGCTCACCTTTGCCTGGCTCTCAGAGCTAACTGTGATGATTTTCGGACTGGGCCTTTCTGTATCACCTCCCTGTATAATTATATGTATATATTTATATTTATATTAAATTACTTGTACATACCTTATTATACTATTATTTAGTTGATATGTTCAAGAATGGCAATGGGGTGCCACAATGATATATGTTGTTTTAATTAATGTATTTGCTTCATTAAATTCCCCAAACAGAGTGTACCTTTGCTGCTTTGTGATCACGAATCACTAATTATTGTGTTCTTACAGCTAGGAAGAGAACGCAACTCTTGAAGACAGTGAGACCTCTCCATCTCACCCTGGAAGTCCAGTCATGTCGCATTTTGTCCCTTTATGGTAGTGGTGGATTGTGACATACTATGACTGACTACCAGGTGGGGTAAAAAGGGTCAAAACGAAAGTGCTGGATCAGAGACCTCGCATTGAGTCGGTGTTGAACTGTTCGTTGGCTGCCCAGTGCCCAGGCTGTCTCCTTGAGCACTCGAGGAGCAGGCGGGCACAGCCATGCAGCTGGTCGCAGGATCGCCCCCACCAAGGATGTTGGGTTCCCATGTCAGAGCCCAAACTACTTGTAGGACAACATGCTTGAGCTCCGTTTCGTCCGTTTCGTTGTTCGTCCTGTTGACAGGGCAAGCCTTTTTCCAAGAGAGCCTTGGAACTCGGATCAGAATCTGTCTTTGTTACCAACGATCATCACGTTTGTCACAGTTTGTCCGAACAGCGGCATGAACCTTCAGTCAATGCCATTTCTTGTCAGTCAATGCCCACTTCATTGAAATATGCTTTGCATGACATAGCTCATGCATGCTCATGCTTTGTTCTTGTTAATAGCAGTCGCTACACTCGTTCTTCAGGGGAGTATCCTCAAGGACGGCTACTTGGAAGATGTTGGTGATCAGTATGTTTTTTTTCGTCACAGCATGACCAACAAAGAGCAAGAGTTTGGCAGACCGTTGGTGAAAAACGGCTCAGAGTGAGGTTAGTGAAGGTGAGGAATTTGTTGGGGGTGAGTCTCGGCAAGACTCATTTTTCATAGTTTTCTGTGCGTTGTCCAAGATCCAGGGCCACAGCTAAAGTTGGAAGACTCGAGCACAATCTCAACTGTCTTGGGGATACATGCTCTTTTTTCGCCACCAAGTCGGGGGTACACTGTGTGACACTACCAATTGAGCTACTACTCTTGGGGATACATACTCTTGGGCATATATACCCCTAGACTTCCAAGACCATTAAGACAATGGTTGACCTGGTTTTTGTAGTGTAAAATCCTTAGTTGATTCGCTAAAACCTATTTAATTAATGGTTGTTGGAAGCCTAGGGATACTCGTATTGCACTTGGAGCCAGCTCGACTGTCGTTCGACCTGGCAGGTGGATCGACGCACGCTGGAGCCGCCGGTCTGGTCAGATCGGTCGAACGACCCGCCACCGATGGCGAGATGATCAGCTTATGTCAATATGTGTTTGTTTCACTGGTTGGTTTGAACTGCTGGGGGTGTTGCTGCTGGGGGTGTTCACCTCCCCATTCGTTGCATGGAAAAGACGCCATGGAAACTTCAATTCAACGGCAGAGGATCGGTCCAGATCGACTTACAGTTAGGTCTGTAAGTAGGTCTGGGGGTATGAAGTCGACTGGTAGACCCGTGGTGTTTCCTCACATGGTGCGGTCACTTGTTCGAGCCTGACTGGCCCCGTTTGGCCGAGTACCTCCAGTCCAACCGGGTAGTTCCGGTCTGACTGGACCCGACCGGTCGCACCCGGTCGTCCCGGTCCAAACGAAACGAAGTGACGACTGGAGCGCCAAGGCGACCGGGTTTTGAGGGCCAGTGGAAGGGTTTAGGGTTTAGGGTTTAGGGTTTAGGCTCGGGTTCCTCTTCGAGGAGGATGAGATTTGGGGGTTTGAGTTGTATAGGGCTTCCAGCGATGGGAGTGGGGTGCCCCAACCAGTTGGGAAGTATGCCCTCCGCATCCACAGTCCCCTGGATGGGACGAGCCAAGCCGACAGATGAAACTTGATGAAACGCTTGCTTGTTGGGCTGTCTTATCCCAGGGCATCCAGTGACCACTATAGCATACTATAGCTGGTAGGCAACGGTTTTAAAGACTAAAGCCATGGTCGACCACCCTCCCGCCATCCCAAGGTTCACCCTTTCGGTCATCGGGTCGCATCCCAGCGCGTGACTCCTTTCTGGCAAGAAATGGTATACCGAAGAATCAAGAAGAGCCGCTCGGTTCTTAGAAGACGATAAGCATCTCAGCATAGTTCTCAGCCTACAAGACATCTCATCCCCTCGCTGGACCCCTCAAAAAAAAAACAACAACAGCCGCCCAAGGCCCAAGATCAAGCACAAACAAGGCCGAACAGATGCCTATAACATCCTATAACCCCAAAACCAGCAGCATTCCATGCGGGAAACCACGTTCCACCACGTTCTACCAAAGACATCCAACCCCACGTCCACGAATCGGCCCCCGTCTCTCCCTGAGGTGGCCGAGTTCACGGCCGAGGATTCGGGCGAGTGACGCTTGCGCACCGATCGATCGGTGAAAGGTGACGAGACCGCCGGAAACCGGAAACCGGCCAGATGGAATTGACTGGTCTTTGATGTAGTCATGGGTTGGATTGTCTCGAGTTTTGGGGTTTGGATATTCAGTGGTCTGGTTCCCGAAGGCGTAGCGAAGGGTTCGGGGTTTGGTGGTAGAGCCTTGTTCGCGTTCGGAGAGGGTTTTGGATGGAAGCATGACGTGTCAGATTCGTGTGAAATAGTGAGGAAACGTCCGGAAACGTGAGAGGATGAAGTGTGGAAGATGAAATCACTGTGCAGGCGCAGCGTTTTGTGAGATGGTGAGTTTTCTGCGCAGTCGAATTGGGATTGGCGTTTGGATGGTGTTTCTGGGGTGTTGGATGTGGCTGTTGCGTTTCAGGGCGTTTTCGTGACTAAGTCCCAGCTCAAGTCGACTTTGGTGGGTGCCGCAGAGAGATTCGAGCATGATCTATGTGTCCAACAAGCTGTTGAGGCTTCGAGTGCAGTGCTGAAAGCCGCCACGTTGCCCATGAAGAACTACCCTGTGGTGGAAGAGTTTATTGCTTGCCATGATGGAAGACCATGTCTTAGGAGACCGATTCTGGCAATTGCGGGGGGCACCAGATTGGGCAAGTCTATGCTGGCTGTGGACATATTGCGTTGCATTGCTGAAAACCTGCGCCTGCCAGACTTTTTGGAAGTTACTGTGGAGGATAGTGAGCAGATGGATCTGGTTGATTTTGACAGAAGCAGACATGCAAGAGTAATATTGGATGGTGTGGGCGACGCCTTCGCAACAGGCAAACGCTTCGGGGAAGACCGAAGGTTGTCAAAGGGGCTCTCTCCCCCACGAATGTCTACAGTTTCGAATGCTCCTTCTGCAGCCGGGCTGTAATTGCCACTTTGATTTGGGAGCATCCAACTTGGCTGCCTTGCACTCTGACCACTGGCTGGGCAACCGCGCTGATGTGGTGCTTTTAGGTGGCTTGAATCGCCCGTGTTCTATCAACCGGAGGGGGTTGAGAAGGCAGCAGACATGAAGAAGCTGCTCGAAGAAAAGGGGATAAAAGTGAGGAATAAGATAAAGACCTTCAGGCGCTGCCTGCCATCGATTGAGAGGCGCAGAGCCTATTGACAGCCAAACGGGATTCGCCTCCTATCCAATACTTCTCCGAGGGCGCGTAATCCTGTTGCTCAAACAGATTTACTTGTGTGAGGCTCCTATTCTCTGTTTAACAGCCTGCATGATGATGTTCTTTGAGCTTGTGTTCCTTATCTGATGTTTCCTTTGCCTACTGTATGTTTTTACACGTGTCTACATTTCTACCCTTGCCTGGATACTCTTGGCCAAAGATGTCTCTTGGTTAGATACTCATCGCCTTGGCCGGATGCACTCTCTTCTCTTGATTGTCTCCCACGTGTCTCCGTGCTCAGAACGTGTCGAAATCATTCCGAACGCGTGGTGTGGCGCAAATTTTGCTGCAGCTAGCGTGATGTGATTTTGTCACTTTTCCTGGCAGGCGCAGCGCTTTAATTGTGCGGGGCTTGAGGTGTGGAAGCGCAATTGGCGTGTGAGCGGGTGGGGCTGGAGTTGCGAAACTGCTTGGCAAGGCTGCTTGATGTGTATTCCGATGGGGCTTCCCGCTTGACTTTTGGAGGAAGACAGTCTCGTGCGAAATGCTCGTTTTGGAGACTTTGACATCACGTGACATGTGACTTTTGGAGGAAGTCTCGTACGAAGCCCTCGTTTTGGAGACTTGACGCGTGACTTTTGGAGGATGTCTCGTGCGAAACGCGTGTTTTGGAGAACTTGACGTGTGACTTTTGGAGGACGACGTCTCGTGCGAAACGCTCGTTTTGGAGACTTGACGAGTGAATTTTGGAAGCAGTCTCGTACGAAACGCTTGTTTTGCAGACTTGACGTGTGACTTTAGTAATTTTGTAGTAGTGCCCCACAAGAGTGACAAACAAGAGTGTCCCAACAGCGTCCCACAAGAGTGTCTCACAAGAGTGTCCTACAAGAGTGCGCCACAAGAGTGTCCCACAAGACTGTCCTACAAGAAAGTCCCACAAGAGTGTTCCGTAAGAGTGTTCCACAAGAGTGCCATACAAGAGCTTCCCAAAAGAGTGGCCCACAAGAGTGTCTTTCAAGAGTGTTCTGCAAGAGTGTCCCACAAGACTGTTCCATAAGAGTCCGACAAGAGACCTACAAGTTTCCTACAAGAGTGTCCTACAAGAGTGTCCCACAAGAGTGTCCCACAAGAATGTCCGACAAGAATGTCCCACAAGAGTGCCCGACAACAGTGTCTTACAAGAGTGTCCCACAAGAGTGTCCTGCAAGAGTGTCCCAGCAAGACTGACCTACAAGTCCCGCAAGAGTGTCCTGCAAGGATGTCCCACAAGAATGCGGCCTACAAGAGTGTCCGACAAGAGTTTTCCACAAGAGTGTCCCGCAAGAGTGCCCAACAAGACTGACCTACAAGTCCCGCAAGAGTGTCCTGCAATAGTGTTCCACAAGAGTGTTTGACAAGAGTGTCCTACAAGAGTTTCCTACAAGGGTGTCCCACAAGAGTGTCCTACAGGAGTGTTCCGTGTCCCACAAGACAGGCCTGCAAGATTTACAAGAGTGTCTCGCGTCTGGACCTTGCAAACATGGACGGGGGGTACATCTCCAGTAGCTCAAAAGGATCACGGGGTGGTGGTTTGGGGCACCATCCAGTAAGTGGGTCTTTTGGGCACCCACCTTCAACGGGCCATGAACTTCAACGAGGTGGTTGGTGTTGACCTCATCCAGCTCTCGGTTCCTGAAGTTGGGGACTACGTCCTGTTGAATGTCGTGGATTGGGGGCACTGACTGAGCCGGTTCATGACAAACAGTCGGCTACATGTCGCCTTCATGCAGGCCTGGGTTTCTCACTATGGGCCACCAGTCCTGGTGATCGCCGACCAAGGGCGAGAGTTTGTGGGCTCCCCCTTTACTGACGGCCTTGGCCAGCAAGGAGTTCCAATCCACTTCATAGATGCCAGAGCACCCTGGCAGAATGGCAGGACCGAGAAGGCTGGCCGCATCTTCAAGACAAGGTTCGGCACCGTCGTCGAGGAAGACGCGCGGAGACATGTCTGGACACGCATCGTGGTGTTCGTGTGGCATCCACGACTCGTCCTTGAGTGGAAATGGGCGAGTGGCTTGGCGCTGGGACGGGAAGACTGGGTGTCAATAATGCCGGGAAGATGATCGAGATAAGGCGCTTGCTGAAGAAGCAGGGTGCGCTGCACAAGCGCTGCCTTGTCTGATCTTACTCCAGGGCCGAGGTGAGAAGAAGGAGTGAGCAAGACAAAGACGCCTGCTGAAGAAGCAGGATGCGCTGCATAAGCACTGGCTTTGTCTTACTTGCCGGCATCAGAGAGGGCAGGAAAGACATGAAGGATAATAAAATGGAGTGCAAAGGAAATGCAAAGGAATCCAGGCAAAGGAAAAGTGACAGGACGTGACAAGGACCGTGCAGGAACAAAAAGGAAAAGAAAACAAAAGGAACCAAAAGGAAATCAAACAAGCAAGTGGAAGCAAAAAGGAAAGGGAAAGGAAGCAGCCAGAAATGAGAATGAACCAAGAAAAAGCAAAGGGGAAATGCGGTAGAACTGTCGAGGTAGTCAGTAGATCCACAGTCATCTCTGCCATAGACAGTCTGCTTCTGCCGGCATTGATCTCCGTAAAGCTTGGAGCGAACACTCCAAACGAACCGGCTGTGGGAAAGTAGCTGCCATATGGACAAACCAAGCAGGAAAGTAGGCACTACAACAAAACCATGCAGGAAAGTTACCACCGCAACGAAAATTGCAGGAAAATGGCTAGCGTGCGAAAAACTTTGTAGGACATTTGTCGCCACATTGAAGCACCAGGGCAGCAAGTAGTCCTCAAACTGAAACAGCAACAACTTAGCCGCTACACGAAAAACATTGCAGGAAAGTAGTGGCCAGACTGGAAAGATTAGGCAGGCAAGTAGTCACCACACGGAAGCGGTAGGAAAGTCGCGGCCGCGCCAAAGCCAGACAGCAAAGGAGCCACCACACCAAAAGCACCAATCCGAGAGGGGCAGGCAGGTGGCAACCACAAAAACAACCACCACACAAACAACAAGTGTCCGACAAGAGTGTCCCACAAGGGTGACATGCAAGAGTGTTTTGCAAGAGTGTCCAACAAGAGTGACATACAAGACAAGTATCCCACAAGAGTGCCCTGCAAGAGTGTCCCACAAGAATGTCCGACAAGAGTGTCCTACAAGAGTGTCCCACAAGAGTGTCCTACAAGAGAGTTCCACAAGAGTGCCCCACAAGAGTGTTCTACAAGAGTGTCCCGCAAGAGTGTCGTACAAGAGTGTCCCACGAAAGTGTTCCACAAGAGTGTCCGACAAGAGTGTCCTACAAGAGCTTCCTACAAGAGAGACGCACAAGAGTGTCCTACAAGAGTGTCCTACACGAGTGTGCCGCAAGAGTGTCCCACAAGAGTGAGTGTCATACAAGAGCGTCCCACAAGAGTGTCCCGCAAGAGTGCCCCACAAGAATGCCCGACAAGAGTGTCCTACAAGAGTGTCCTACAAGAGTGTCCCACAAGAGTGTCCCACAAGAGTGTCCTGCAAGAGTGTCCCACAAGAGTGTCCTGCAAGAGTGCCCCACAAGAGTGAGTCCGAAAAGAATGCATCCTACAATAGTGTCCCCTACAAGAGTGTCTTAACTTGTTTGGGTGTTGGATTTTGAGTACGTGTTTGCATTCGGGTTCGGGGGTTCCATCTTGTTTGTTTTGAAGGGGTGCGTCTAGGGCACGTGTTTGGAGGAGATGTGAGGCAGGTGATTTTTTTTTTGCAGGGATTTTTCGGAAGGACCCAAGGGGACATTGGTTGGAACAATGAAGTGGAGTCGACGGAGTCTTCGAAAGAAATGGGGGATCTTTCGGTGGATCTGATAAAAACCCAGTGGATTCCACAGGGAGACTGGGTCACATAACAGTCACCCGGCTTGCATCTCCAAAATCTGGAGATCGTTTTGGCCCACGTGTCGACCGGTCGACCGGTCGATCCGATCGGTTTCTGCCTCATCTCTAACACCCGCGCAGTTCATCTAGCGATGCGAGGTTTGACCTCAAGGCACGCCCTGAGAGGGAAAAGCAGAACACCTGCCCAGTTCGGCAAACGAAGGGCAGAAGAACTTGCACAGTTGACAGATCCAGGTCTCTCAACAGCTAATCATTAATCAGGACACCCTAAAGGGTGTCTATTGATAGCCCGAGAGCCCCTTAGAGGTTAAGGGGTGTCCATTAACCCTCTCAGAAGGTGATTGCAGACACTGTTAGTTATGTAGGTGCCAGTCGGGTCCAGTCGTGCCGAACCTGAGCTTCGGTACCGGATCCCAGGGAAGGAAGTCCCCGGCCGCACCTTTGTACCGCCGCTCGTCCCGCTCTTCGTCCGCAGGAAGGCACGGTGGGAGTGCCACCACGAGTGGCGCTGTGCCTCACCAAGGTGCGGACCGCGAGGAGGGGCGATCGGACGAAGGGAACCACCGGCGTTTCGTGTGACGGGTTTTGGGGGAAGTGTGCGGATGAAGCGCGAGTCGTGAGTCGCGTGAAGGTGGATAAGCCAGGGCCTTTTTTGGGGGGGAACGGTTTTTTGTTTTGTTTCATGGTCCTCACAGGGTGCTGAGATGTCGGTGGTGAAATGGCGCTTCTCAAATCATGGGATCCCGGTGTACGGGCTGGGGCAGTGAAAGGAGATCGATGAACGGAGCTTGATGTTGCACCACCGCCCCCCCTTTGATCCTGTCGTTTTGTGCTCATGCTTTTGATGCTCTCGGGGGTCGGAAACTTCTCTCCTGCAATGTCAGACCAGAGAGGGCGCCCGGCCGATTGAGTGAGGTGGTTTTGGGTCCCTTGGTCCCATTTGAAGAAACATGAAGAAACATCCAGCTGCATTGGGCTATACCCCGAAAGGGTGGTTATATATACGTCAAGACCGTGGAAAATACCTCAAGGAAATCCCTCTTTGATGTTGAATTTTCGATCTATACACCTTCCCACAGCGTCCTATAATTAGGTGAGGTGTAAAAGGATCAGCCTTGGCACCGGCGCCGGATTCCCCGTAGGGCTCTGGCCTCGACACCTTGGACGCCGTGGGTCAAGTGGAGATCCGCTACGCCGGGGAGCCGAGATCAGCAGGAGCTGCGTGACCCGGACGCGACCTGGCTGGGACTGGAATATCTGCCGCCCCATGGACCCTCCGACTCCCTCAAACCACCCCTGGCCGTTTCTCGGCAGTCCGCAGTCGCATGGAGTCCTCGAATGTTTGGGTGATGTTGTGGTTTGTGTGTTCTTGTTTCGACGAGTTGGGATGGTGGTCAAAGCAAATGTGCCCAGGCCATGCATGAGATCTATGCCGCATACATTGACGCCAGGTCAACCTTAATGGAGGTACATATGCCAGTCCCCGTGAATGTCTGGGAAATCTGTTGAAAGAGAGAGAGAGAGAGAGAGAAGCAGCGTGATAACACGGGAGGGGCAGAGATGGTCCATCTTACCACGTAGAGTAATAAGAGGTCTTTTAGCCGAACATACCCGTGTACGGGGACTCCCACCACAAAAGACCCTTTCTCCTTCGAGTTAGTGGTAGTCTTGTTTTGGGGAAGTCCACTCGGCGAGATACGTAAGAGACCCACCCCCTGATTGCTTTCCAAGTCCCGCTTTCACTGACCGTTGAAATTGGTTGGCACAGCTTTGGGGTGCGAAGAAAAGCAAGCTGAAACTGAAGTTGTGGTTTCAGGAAAGGCAAGCTGGCAGTGGTTCGATGTGTTTTTTGGAAAGGAGCGCGAACCCATGCTCTCGCATGTTCTTTGGATTTCTTTGGCACATTGATGCCACATGCAAACATGTGCAACATTCGTAACAGGCCTTCCGACACTGCAACCTTGAGTCATCATGAGTCCACGCTGATTCAGATCTCAATATTTGTTAAGAGCCCAGCCCATGCACATCAGCAGTCAGGTAGACGGTAGACTTGTATCACCCTTCTTAGGGACCCAAATACTGACCAACATCACCACCATTCCAACTACGGCCAACATCTCATCCGAAACGACGATCGAAGCAGCAAATCCTCCGCCGCATCGCGTGCCCCGGGTGAGCTGACCACCCTTTCTGCGGCTTCTGAGGTGAAATTGCCCCGCTGCCGAAAGAGCAGGGTGGTCTTTCAGCCTCGCGGAGAGGTGGGGAGGAGGGTGAGTCTGCTCAGAGTAGTCGGAGGTGTGAAGAGACTGGAAGTGAGCGAAACAGATGGAGATGGCTGAGATTGGGAACAAACCCATAAGCAAAGAACGGGGTAATTACGTGGCTGTGGGTGAAAAATGGTGGCAGACCGATCGGTTTGACCTGCTTGGAAGCTCTCCAGAACGACTCAACCGCGCCTGCGGCGGAACACCCTGGAACACCTCTGTTAAAGGAGGGGTCACTAGAACTCCGGGTGTGGATCTGACCGATTTGGATGTTCCCTTGATGGATGGACCAGTCCTGTGGGGGAAGAGTTCTGTCCGCTTCTGGGACAGCAAATACAAGTTTAATCACCCTGTGACCTGAGGCTTGCTTGTGGAAGAGTCGAGGTTCATGCAACTCATCTTGTCTTGGGTAGCATGATACTGAAGTTGCCAGAGGTCAGCAAGCCCCCGAGGTCTTAGTCCTCTGTGCTCTGTGCATCTTGCCTTCCAGTCGAGTCCAGTGGACCTTTTTTCGTTTCAGCGGCGGTTCCGGCTCCCACACGTCAGCTCCAAGCGGCTGATAACACACAGCGATGTTCCCCCTCCCCCCGATCGCCCGCCTTGTCTTCGCCCTCCTCGAGCGCCCTGCAGGGCTTTCACGCCGGTGGCATGAAGGTGGTCTCTTTGGATTTAGAGCATGTGCGATCCTCGGCGCGCTTTTTTGGGCATTGAGACAAGGTTTGATGAGGCTAATGAACTGAGAAGGATGTGTTCGCAAGTGAGAGCGACCCCAAATATTATGTGTCATTGGTGTCAGCTGTGGTGAAGTCGAGTCCTTCAACGTGTCATCCCCGGCCTCCTAGACTGGAACACGAACTAACTCATGTTGACCCACAAAGACCCTCCACGATTCCATGCGTCCAAAATGCGGAGATGAAGGGGGATGGGCATCAGCAAGAGATTCTAAATGGCATCGAAAGTGCATCCAACCGCAAGAAGGCGCATGTGCCTATGAGAACGAGACTGCTGGCTTGTGGAAGAAATTCGCACCACCAACAGAAAGTACCATATACCAACGCATTCCTATCCCCAGTACAGAATCACTTCCTTCAAAAGTATCGTGAGCCCAAAACCTTGTCTCTTTTTGCGGGCGACTTGTTTGTGGCGACGTCGTCCTATGTTATGTGGCCGGAAAGCAGTGTGAGGTACTCCTGGAAACACTTCGAGGACATACGGCCTTGACCCAGGACGGGTTGGCATATAGCCCGGGAGTTCGTTGGACTCATTTCAGCCATTTCGACTGCGAACGACCTGGTTTTGTAGTGCAAAATCCAGAATAAAACCATGGTGGTTCGTGATTCAAATATAATTAATAAGCAAATTTAAATATAGTATATACTGTATACCTAATGAAACAAAAACCTATAAAAACGTAGGTCCCACTTGAAAGGTCGAGGTTCTGGGGGAAAACCCGGGGTCTTCATTTTGAGTGATTCTCACATGCGGTTGACATGGCACAAAACTAACATGTATTCTGCGAAAACGTGTTGATGAGGGTGCCAGCCACAGAGATTCACAACAACCCAATGGCAACCTCCCATCAAGAAGTAAGCATACCACAATCAACAAACAAAGCATGCTCAAAGCACCACTCACCACTCAGCCCCCCTCGTCCAACCGGCCCGGAACCCAGTCCAACAATCTTTTTGAATCTCATTCACTGGATCCAGCCCTGGTCATGCCACTGTCTATAGGCCGCTTGCTGAAATCTCTCAAGTACTCGAGTAACAACTTGCAACGGATGGGTCCTCCTTGCAAGCCGCGACGTGCGGCCCACAAAATCTTCGGATACTTGAACCGAATGGTTCAGTGGGTTGACAAAGTATTGAGCCGTCGGAATATCCAAGTCCATGCGGAGCTGATAAAAAATGTGCTCAAGGGCGTGGCCCTTGGGCATGTGAGGGAACAAAGCGCGGCTTGCTCTGTATGCCTGGGTCGCCATCAACTTGTATCCTTCCAAGAACCCCAAGCCAAGTTCAGTGACCTCCTTCGCAACGCTCCGAGTAAGAAAGATGTCAGACTGGTACATGATCCGCATGGCTTTATCAATCTTTCGACAACTGTCCAACGAAAGTTGCATCAAACCATCTTGTGTCAAATCCTGCTGCTCCGCCCATGCAATGAAGAATTTGATCAGGGTTGTACTTGTGTGGCCTTTCGACCAGTACCCATTTGGGTATGTCGCTTTGTCCATCCATCCTAGGACGGGACGAGTTATCGCATTCAAGTATGCATGCTCCCGGTTCTCGTTGCACCACGTGACAAAAATGCAACTCAGCTGTTCCAGTCGAGAATCAACACTCGTCGCCCACATGTAGTCGGAAGCCATTGCTAGGCAACCAGCGGCCAAAGACTTTGCCACGCCTAAATGAAAGGAATGAAACACGTCGAAGGTATAGAAGGCGGGCTGCTGACCTGCAATGTATGGAATCTGGTTGAGGGATGGTTCTCCGTCAAAAGGACTCTGGGAAAAGAGCGTAGGAAGCCAAGACGGAGTTCGATTGGGGCCACCGTAGCCTTCCCAATGAACATTGCGTTGCCCTGCGCAACACATGTGGCAGATCCCTTTTGGCGGGTTCCCGTCAGCTTTTGTTGGCTGCTTTGGGACGTTCTGATATGAACGATTGAGCTGCCCTGCTTTGATTTGCCACTGCCAGTCACCGCAACACTGGAGTACGCAAGCTCTGAAGGTGTTTCCTTGGGAATCCTTGACGCCTTCTCGAAGCATGTTGCAAGCGTCGTCGGCAATGAACCTCAAGATGTCCTTCAGCGCCAAGTGGTCTCTCATCATTTTCGGAAGGACGCTTGTCAGCATCCTATGGAGGTATGAATGACCTCCATAGTTGAGACGAAGTTGGTGATAAGGTCGTCCCTTCCTGACAGCATTGGCTTCACGTGTGCCAAAACCAATGTAGGAGTAGAAGGATATGCACAGAAAACCAGCTTTCTTCCTGCCGCGACCTTCGTCGCCGTGCAGCATCAACGGCACTGTGCGGGAAAGGTCCACCTTTGAAGCGTCTGCCAAAGCAAAAATTTCATGCGATGGGCGTAGTGCTCGAAGCCGCTCCCAAAAACACAGGAGGATCTTTTGTTCCCGTTCTGCATGGGATCGGTTCAACCCCACTAAGACATGCCATGCACCGTGCTGAACGATGAACTCCAGCCAAGACTTAAGGCTCATCACGTTGATGTCCCCTGTGTACAAAACCCCAGGAGTCTTGGGAAGCAAAGTCATATTGACTGGAAGGGCCAACTTGTAATCGACAACAACTTTTCTGACACCACGTTCGGAGGCGGATTGGTGGCATTGAGACAACTCGGAAAGACCTGGACTTCTTTTCGCTCCCTCATGACCGATGTCAGCAACAATGCTCTTGGCCGCTCTGATTGCGGCCCTGCATGATGTGGCCTGGGCGAGCAAGCAGCAAAACAGAACATGGCACGCATGAACAAAAGCACGTTTACACAAACCGCTTTCCTCTGGCAAAAGCATAAGCAACCACACAACACTGAACATGCTTGAACTGCATTCTCCAAATCGTTCCAAATCGATTTTACAGCCACAATGTGATTGACTGCAAGGAAGTCCGAGCGCACGCACGCACATGCATCACTTCTATTTACCACCATGATTATCATATGAATCCATGTCTTGTGCAGCTACTAAACGATGGAAGACATGTGCGTGCGAAAAGCACTTCCCAATTGGACATTGGAGACGGGAGCGGCCCTTCCCCTAAGTAGGCTTCACCTTAAAGGATCTGTACACTATGTAAACCATGCTCGCATTCCATTCCGATTGCTGTAGGTCCACATTGTCCCCACCAGAGCGAACATTTCGGCACCCCGGTTTACCTTAGCTAAAATCGATCGATTGAGAGACAGATTGTTGCAGGACTGCGCAGGCATACAGCCATCGAACATTGCAGTCAAGTCTCATGCATGAGAACAGTGAGAAGATGACTCACTAAACAAGAAAACAGTCCAAGCTTGACAGATAAGATACTTTGGTACTTCTCAATCAAAGCTGCTTCCAGCATAGCGGGGCTGTATGCTTCATCTGCTATGTAGACTACGTACATGTTACTCCACTTGTCTCTTGCAAAGCTGTAGCCATAAACAGGGTTCTCCCACCTGAAGATGGGATTGTGTGTGTACCCAAACTTGAAGATCATGGGGTCGTGTTTCTGAAACAACGTTTCAACTACCCTCACAGCATGTTGGAGCACCACTCCGGCAGTTGCTTTTAGGGGAGGCAGGCGGAAGCCGATGCATTCCCTGGCATGGAGCATGTCCTTCAGGCCAGGCAAAGCTTGCAAATGTGGAGGCAGCAGTGATATTTGGTCAAGGCTTGTAGATCGTGTAGGAGTTGCTAAAGGTCTTGGAGTCCCATCGTGTTTCCGCTTCTTGCAGGTGACAGCAGTGACCTTTGGATATGGGAATGGCCACTCAGATTCCTGAGTGATGGGGAACGCCAGGGTTTACTGTAAAGAAAGGCATGGTCAGTTAAAACCAGTTTGATGGTAGAGGTTGAACGGAAAATAATTCAAGTCCATGTGTGCGACAAAAGACCTCTTTGAAACCAGCCAAGAATCAGAGCGATGACAGGTTAGCAGATCCCACAATTCGTCTTCCGGGTTCTCATCAAAACCATGGCTAGGGGTTGGGTAGTGCGGCATCCTGTGGCGTTATGTGACATGATGCGTTCAATATGTATACGCCATATTTGCGCGCATGAATGTTTGCCAGTGCTCATTCCATCAGACGGTTTGCAAAACTGTTTGGGATGTCCCAGGAGCTTAATGTTTATAGTCTGATCGAACGCAAGAATGTCCTATAACAAAAAAACCCTTGGGCCACAACCTTATTTTGAGAAACACCTGGATCGGTTTATACATGCGACCAAGACGAATGGTGCGTGGCCACTCTCAAGATTGCACAGATTGTGACTTAAGGCGAAGACTCCTTCACCCACGTCACCAGCAAGTGTCCGAAGAGCCTGCCCTGCACCTGGCATGCCGGAGGGCTGGGTCAAGCTGGAAGGTTTCGTGGGGTCACTGGGGAAAAGTCTGGGAGTTGGATGTCATCTCATGCCACCACACAAGATGACTACTCAGGATGCCCACACAAGAGGTGGACACCAGTAACATCCAAGCATCATTCAATTTTTTCCTGCCACATTCCCCGGATACGGCAGCGACGTCATGAAGTTCAAATCAACACCAGGCACTGCGCAAACAGTCTTGCGTATATAGGTTTGTCAGCACTGAATTCCGGGAACATGGTTTCATTTGGCTTCGAAAACTGCAGTGTAGCGCCAAAGGTGTCTAGCGAGCGGGATGTACACCACTTTAATTTGACAATGACAATCTCCGTTGTCACAGCGCCACAGGCTCCACCCCGTGCATATCACACAGGATTCCCGCATGCGCCCCCAAATTGAAACTGAATCCAAGTGGACCGGTTGGGAAAAAGATCCTTCCTGGAAAGTTCAACACCCTACTCATTACCCTGACCCTTCCTTTTGGGTCGCTTTGAACCCTTGGAACTGGTAGCAGCACTCTCCTTGTCAAGTTTTCTCTTATTTGGTTTCTCTCCCTTGGTAGACTCCGCTTCCTTGATGTCCTTCTTCTCGTACTTCTTTGCATTCCTGCACCGGGTCGTATGACATCAAGGTGGTTTCAAGGTGGTATAGTTTCAGGTCCAAAAGGTCAACTGGTCGTGGAACCTCGCTATCATTGCGATGACTTGTTTGTAAACAGTTCACGCCAAGGCCTGATCTTCATCTCGCTTGCGCAAGCCTTGCTGCACCTTGCTCAAGAGGGTAACAGGGCTGGCTGGGAAAGGGTCTGAAGGAATGTGATGTCCGAAACACTCACCCAATCAGACCCCCACACCATGGTAGCTTCCTTCATGCAGGCAGTGGCCTTGTTCACGAACCTAAGGGCTGAACGCAATCTTGTTCGTGCTGATTATGTTCAAAGATCTATTATTTAATGCATTCGATTCAAGTCTGTGAATCTATGGCAAGGAACTCAAGGCCCCAAGCATTGGCCTCTCCATAAGCCCACACAGCATGGCACTTGTCATATTGCTCGTCCAAGTGCCTCATGCCCGAGTGCAAGATAGTAAGATTCCTGGGCGGAACGGAGCAATGATAAAACATTATCAATTGACTTTTTGCATGATGCATGGATTGGGCCGACGAATGGACCTCGAGCTATTCCGTTTCAGTGTTTTAAGTGTATAACGACGTTTGTGAAGCTGGTTGGTACTACCTGCTCTGGAAAAAGAACATGGGCCTTTGCATACCAACCCAAACCCACAAAAAGGGTCAAGGCACGTTGAAGTACTGTCACAGCTGGCATACTTGTCTTTGAGTTCCCTCACCAAAGAACGGATCTTGCCTGCTTTCTGAAGAACAGATTCCAAGAAGCGCTTCAGCTTGTCCCGGGTCTGACCAAGGGAGAAAGAAGCAGACATTGCAGATGAATAGACAGGTTCCCCACATGCAGGCGTGACCTCATCTCAAGACCCTCACCTCCAGCTCTTGCGAAGCGCCCTTTGTTGAGGCACCAGGCTCACCAGAGGCAGCTTCGGCCTTAGCCCGTGCCTCCATTTGGTTGATACCTGCAAAGCAGTTGTCCTCGAGCTTGGGAGCTTCGGTGGCCTAGGAATGTCAACAGTTTTATCATGAACATTGAAGACTAGAGCTTTCATATAGTCAATTGGCATGCATACCTTTGAGAGCTGTGTAATTATTTACCTGATTGCTTGAAGTTGAGCGACCTGTGAAAGCTTGCGCTGGATCTCCTCCTGTGAGGTCTGCTCCTCACGCTGGCCTCTCTCTTTCACAACAACGTAGTATTCCAGACACCCGTCGTAGGAATTCTTCCTCCAGGATACGGAATGCAGAAAAAAAAGACAAAGTGGCATGATGCGCATCTTCAAGACATAAGCCTTCATAAGCCTTCCAATGAAGATCAAACCAGCTAACTCTCCTGACATGTGTATCGGCTTTTGCCTCACAGGCACGCTTTGCTCCAGCAATCTTGGCCCTTAGATCAGTGAGTGACAAGTCAGGCGAAGTGTATTGAATGGTCGTTATGTCGAGTTGTTTTTGCTTAACTTGACACCTTGTGTGAAACATTCAGGCTTGTTGTCACGCTGAGGAACGCAGACCATCCAAAGTCATCCTTCATCTCTTTCTCTGACAGCCATTGTTCATCGATGATGAGGGTCATGCTTGATTTCTTCTTCACCACGATTTCGAGTGTCGCGATGAAGCCTTCCTGTCACGCTGCAGCAAATGGTTTATGAAGCTGCGGCTCCGAACAACCACAAGCCATCACAAGCATTTTGTGATGCGCCCTCTGTGCACATACACGGGTATGCATATACAAAACGCCGGTTCGAGGTGTCCTTGGACCAGTTCGCGTTGATCAGAATCTGAGCCATGGAGTTCTGATCTTGCGTCCGCCATTGTTCCTTAACCCAATCAGGCACATTCAACCCTGTTTTCTTCTTATGTTCTTTCATCATTCTGCGAAGTCTGGCTTTCGCTGCTTCTCGCAACTTTTCCTGCAGGAGTGAAACATTTGTAGCCGAAACATGGCAAGCAAACACTGGCACAATGGTCACACAAAGGTAAAACTAAACAATATTAAAGCTCCTGGCGGGTTCTTTTCTTTGTTGGTTCCTGAGAAGTCGTAGTTTTGGCCTGGGTGGTTTTGAGGCGACGCAACTGAATGTTCCAAAACATCGCGGAACATCAGTATGGTTCCAAATGGTCCAAGTGTTCGAAAATTTCCAGGTTAGAATTCTATAATATCAGGCTGAGAGACATCAGTACCGAGATCTGCCGCATCTGGTGCTTGTGACCGGCTTGGCGTAGCAACAGGGCGAGACGTGGTCTCATCGTCCTGTGCAAAAAATCTTGTAACGACAAATTGGTAACAATGTTTCAACAACATGCATGTGTTGTAAATAGAGGCGCAGGTACTCGCAATGAGACATTATAATAAAGAACCCATGCAGGACCCCACCTTCTGGTGTGCCTCTGCGAAACTAGATGCCTCCAAGGTTGTTTCGCTGGGTTCTGCTGGACTCTGCGTCACGCGAAGGCCGGCAGCTTGCAGTTCGGTTTCTGTTGCCTCAACATGGGCGGCAACAAAGGGGCTTCAAACACGGAGTAAAAGTGGTGAAATGGAGTACGGTGGAGCCACGCTATTGTTTTCCCACATTAACTGATAAGGTCGGACGTGTGTTTTTCAATTTGTTGACATACTTACAAAGTCTTCTTCTTCGTTCATGTTAGCATGTCGTTTTGTTAATAAGGAACTTTGGTTGACTTGCCTACTGACTTGACCCTCGAAAGGTGTCTGACCTAGTGTGAGCCTGTCAATTCGATCCCAAACGCCTCCTGAGTTGGCTCCTCAGGAGATGCATAGTGCTCAGCAGGCGTGGTTCCCAGTGCAGCGAGGCCCTGGCAGCCAGTATGATGGGTGTTCAAACCACCACCATTCTTCAATTGCAAATCAAAAAGGAGCGTAGAAATGGAAGCAGGAGACTGAATTCCTGTTGATCACACAACTTATCCATTGTACTCGCCACGCAGACGAGCAACAAATTGGCCTGCCTGGGGAGCGGCCTGTTCCCTTTGTTCCCTTTCCAGCTCCTGTTTGAACGTGGGCAGTCATGAGATCACACACTACTCGTTAACGGTTGTAGGCCCAAAAGATTCACAGCATGGTTTAGTCGCTTGGAACTGGTCCTGTATTTGCATTTGCAATTCAAGCTCCTCTTGGTCAAGAGCTTGCGCACTAGAAATCACGTGGTTCAAACCATCTTGTAGAGTTGCACAACTCCACACTCGGGATGATGTAAGATCTGACCCTACAGACATCCCGAGGACAAAAAGCGAATCTAAACTGCTGGGCACAGCCGGCAACCCTGGAAAATGTTGCTGCAGGAGCATTGTTCCAAGCACATCGCTCAAAAACGAATGTTACAGCATGTGAAAGCCTACGAACCGTTCCAAAGCACACTCAGCACAGCCAAAAAGGCGGATTACATTCAATGTTTCGCACGATGTTTCCACAATAAAGTAGTAGATTCCCACACCGGTCGTATGGCGACCAGGATTGAATTAGGAAAATGTCATGAAACGACGTCCTCTGGGAAAGCCCTCAGAACCCATAGAAAATCTACGGGTTACTACGGGTTTCTACGGGTTTTCTACGGGTTGGGAAAAGCCGGGGTTTTCCTGAGAACCCTGGCTTTTACGGTTATCCATGGGTTCCCCACGGTTTGCTACGGGTTTTCTACGGGTTCCCTGTCCAGAGCCAGAAAAGTGTGTTTTTTTGGTTAAAATGCGTCCAAAACTCATCATGGGCGCCTGAAAAGCACAAGGTTTTGATATGATGAAACAACACTAAGCAATCAAGAGCCCACCAAATCCATCAGAAGTAGCTAAAAGTTCCGTTGGGCAAAATCAGATTCCAAAAATGCCGGGCTCTGAGGGTAGGCATCCCAAATTACTTGAAAGCATCCGGCTTTGGGATGATACAGGACCAATCCGCAGGGATCGCCAAGTGCTTCCCACGGCGTACATATTCGTACACCTCCCCCAGTTTGCAATACCCGAGGTCAAGGCCATCCACTGGCAGTGCTTCAAAAGAGGCCTGGGCAGTGGGCAAGACTCCCGGGAGAGGCGGTTGGCCGTGCGGCGTGGTGGTGAGCTGGTCGTGGAGGTCGACCACACATCGTCCGAACTTGACCGTGTATTCCCTGAGTGTGGTTGAGAGGCACTTCAAAAAAGCAAGAAAATATATAGCTGTACAATGGCGGGCACGGGTGTTAGTGTTGGCTATTTGTTGGGTATATATATTGCACGAGCTACTCGTAATATATGAAAAGAAGTGAATTGTTTGGATGACCTTTCTCTTTGTCCCTTTCCCCATATTCCACCTGTATTCATGGGAGAACCCTTGTCCAAAAGCCACTAACACGGGTCAACAAAGGACAAAACCATACTTTTGGTGGCCCCCTTTTGTATCCCAAAAGCTTTCTAAAACGACATATAGAACAAGGGCGCCACCAAAAGTCGTTTGGGGACTCTTAGCCTTTCTTGGCAAGTGTCTCTGTTTGCTTAAGATGCTTGGTGCCTTTGTAGCATTTCTTGCCGCTTTTGGATTCGTAGGTGACTGCCGTAGCAGGTCCCTTTCCCTTCCGCTTCTTCCACCCCTGCAGGATCCCACGATCCAAAGACCTGATGAACGGTGAGTTGGAGTAGGCAAAATGCCTTTTCGGCGTCCTCGCATCATAGTGAGACATCCACCAGCCGACCCGAAAGACCTAGGTTTCATGTCGGGGGCAGGGGGGCAAGAACCCACACAGATTCATCATGCCCGGTTGTGTTTCTTGCAAATACCCGTGTAATGCCGGAATGGCACTGAGCTTCCATTCTGGCAAAGGTAGCAAAGTCTCAAAAACTCAACAAAGGCAGGATAGAACTCCATGTTCGAATTGCGAGGCTGCTCCAATACAAAAGTTCCTCCAAGGCATACCACCACCACCATCAAATATAAGGTCCTTACAAGCGTGGCCATCCCAGCAACTTGGATTGTGTAGCCCAACAAAACCACCAAGCAACCTCTAGGCCCAGGAAAAAAGCAAAAGATTGACTCGAACACTTGAGAGTTGAGATGTTTTCCAAATTCAACTTGTCAATATTCCAGTCTACTCCAACAGTATTATTCTTTGGGTACTACCGGGGGGTCTCCACAAAGCCCTGTGGTGGACAAATAGTAGCGCAGAGTTTCCGTTCCAGCATGGCATTGCTAGTGGATACTGAGCTGTACTCATCGAAGCCGATCGATGCGCAGGGGGATCTATTACTCGTGCCGGAGTTGATAGCTGTCCAGCTCGCACATTTGATGGCAAAGCAACTGAGGAACTTTCCAGGTTGACTTTTCAATATGCACGCGAGAGCCAACCTGAACTGACCCTGCCTAAAGACCACCCAATGAGACATGCAAAGTAAAACAAAAGCTCTTCAAATTGTCCTCGTGACTCAGCAGTTTTGCAAAGGCGGTTATATTGTATTACTGTATACGCTCCATGCATTTAAAGGAACATACCGGAACATGAAACCATGATTCAACAGCCAGGGAACGTGAAGCCAGATGGCGACAAAATATCCATGGGGTTTGAAGTATGGGCCCGATTCCCCTCGATACTGTACTTAATATCCAGGCTCCCGGTTCTGTAGCCGCTGACCCTCATGGCCTTGGAGAGATTTGCAGTGCCAGCGTAGAACTCAAGGGTGTCAAAGACAAAGTCCTGGCAAAGGGCCGGCGTAGCCTCTTCTCACAAACGCTTGGGGAAATATTGCATGATGAATGGGTCGGCACAACATGCCAGAACACTGTTTGCGTTGCTTTTTTTAGAAGTTCAAGGTGGCAATGAAAACACAGGCCCAGTCACTGGTCCCTATTCAGATGACCTTTACATTGACGTGAGCAACGTGGCAACTGCTGTCAAAAAGATACCTTCTCAAAGCATCCCAAAACCTTCTCATCGATCGATCTTCAGTAAACAAAAATCTAGCAACGGAACAACTATAAGACCTTTTGAAACACCTTCCATGCAGTCCCAAGCTCTCATGCCAGGCCTCACTGACGTCAAGCGTTGAAGTCCAAAGCACACAAAGGACGATGGAGGCGACCACCTGCAGATTTCCAGACAGGAAGGGCTTTTGATGATATTTTCCAGAACAGTTCTGTGAGGAAGTTACTTGCTTTATCAAAATTGATGTGAACCAAGAAATCTGGTCACTTCACTCCTTAGCCCCCAACCTTAGGACATCTCATTTGGAGAAGGCGGTACATCAAGGCATCTAGGTCATGATTAACCGGCATGGTCGCAATCTTGACCTCCGCCTGAAAAGCCGACTACCTGCTGCCTTTGACCCACTGGATTGCTGCAGCATGTTGCTTCACACGTATACGGCTCTCATGGATAGATTCGGTGAGTCGCGATTGAGACACGCAAGCACAACTTCACAACGATTTGCCTTATGGTGCCAGGTCCTTTGTGCCCTTTTTGTTTCTCTAGGTATTAAAAACCCACAGCTGCCCCACAGTTTTGAAGCAGGCCAGGTGTTCGTTTTGTCTTGGCAAACTTGGTTCTCACTCTGAAGAGATTGCGCCGGCCAGGCATCGGACACCAGCGAACTTCCACGAGAAGCTTTTGAAGGCCTGGCATGGGCACGGGTGGCAGAACATTGGGAAATATACATGCGAGAAGCAAAGAAGGAGAGGACACCTATGCAGTTGACTTAGGTGTATTTCATCACGACTGCTTACCCCGCACATGCAAGAATATGTTTAACGATTTTTCTTCTTACTGACCTTCTTGGATTAACGATCAAAACAAACTTGGACTGTGGCTTGAATCCCGGAAATTATAGTTTAGAGCTTGCGACCACGGTCACTACCCATTGAAGTGAACAATTGATGGAATACAGGAAGAAGTGAGGCCACAAAGTTCAACCAAGTATCGTTGAATGGTTCTGCTATCGCACGGCTTCGAACCCCCAACTCCCCCGCAAGAGGTGCCATTCTTTTTGCCCAACTAAGCGCCATTGCGCACAGCTTTGCCACTGTTCTGCACAGGAGCTTGCCGCCTAATGACACTGGATCCCATTTGACAAAGTGTTTGTAGGCTGAAACTCGAAAACACCAAGCCTTGCCCCTGCGTTGAAGCCAACATCTTTTTTGTGCCATGGACCATGGGACATAAATATATAGATTACATGAAGCATGGACGGCGAGAGGAAAGCCAGTGTCTCAGTCCTATGGCAAGCGCCCTGTAGTTTCCCCATCCCCATTTCATGGCTAACTGCGCCCCATTGGACACAAACTCACATCAAAATAGATGGCCCACAAAGGAGCCAAGAAATTGAGACTTATATCTCATCAAACTGGTTCTCAACAAAATGTCGCACTCATGACTCCTCCTGATCATTGCCGTCGGCCAGAGCGCTGCCCTGGTCCACACTCTGGTCGTTGGCGAGCAAGAACAAAGCCAAGTTCGCGTTGTGCTTCAAGATCTTGATTTGGTGGCCATCCTTCTCGTATCCCTCCTCCTCCTTGTCGATGCCAATAGCCTTAATTATATAAGACAAGGAAGAAAGTAAGGGGCTGCAAGAGGTCAGCCCTGATTCGATTTCAGCTGCCCGCATTCAATCAGTCGGCTAACAAAATGGTATTGTATAACCAATTACCTTTATGACCGGTTTAGTCATGTTGGGTTACACGCGCGGATGTATGCCACCCCGTATACCCGTATGTATAGCTTCGGACACCTTGTTCTTTCACGCTTCCCAGCTAGCAAATAAGAAATTAACTGTGCTTTGGCTATGGTCGGGAATATGGATTATGTTCCACGTGCCTATCTTTGCAAATGAGTAACTGCCAGTTCAGCGCAACGCACTGCAATGGCTAGCTTGCAGCGGCGAGGGGCACTGGAACAATTGAATGTAAAGGTCTCCCGGTCCATGTACTGATTTGCCTCCATGTCCCATACTTTGACCCCACATCCATTCCTAGTCCAGTATGGCATCAGTTTTGTCCACTCCAGCGGCTGCATGGTTTGCCCGATTGCCTTCTTCAATTTGTCGAGGTCGTTTTCCAGTTCTTCAGGGAATTGATGGACATGGTCTGTCAGCCCATTGAGAAGTTCAACCCTGAACAAAGGGCTCTCGGTCATGTGAGTAGAGTCACCGCTTTTCTTGGACTTACGCTTGGGTTGGGCTTTTGCCTTCCCCTTCGCTGCTGCCTTCGCCTTCGGTTCGGCCTTTTCCTTGGCGGCTTGACGCTTGTTTGCTGCAGCTTTAGCTTTGGCCTTAGCCTTGGGATGCTTTACCTGTTTGTCTTTTGTTGCGCTCTTTGCGGCTCTTCCTTTCGGTGCTGCACTACCTGCTGATCGAAGGTGCTTCCGTTTCCTGGAAACTGGCACCTTGGTCGGCCAATCCTCATCATACCATTCCTCACCCCATCCCTCTTCCTCCTCCTTCTCCTTCTCCTTGCCATTCTTTTTGGCCTTCTTCGCTTGTTTCCTCCCTTTGTTTGTTGTTTTTCCCTTCTTTTTGCCTTGAGATTTTCGACCCTTGCCATTTCCCTTCCCCTTCCCTTTGCCCTTCCCTTTGCCCTTCCCTTTATCCTTTTTTGACTTCTTCAACTTCAGTTGTTCCTCCCTCGTCACAAACTCCTCGGCGTGGTCCATCGCAACATCCTCAAAAGGGATTGGAAATGCTACCCAGACTACCACATGTAGTATGCTTTTGGATGCGGTTTCAAATCCTGCGTGGAACACGATGCGCCCAAAGTGCATGCAAAATCATGCCATGATCTCAGGTCCAATTCTAGCCACCACCCCCCGGTCCTTCACTCCAACCTCGCCCTCTGCAGGACCTTCTGGTGAAGCGGATGGAGCAGGTTCTTCAGGAGCATCACTGGGATTGGGATCTTGCTTGCCCTTGACATCTTGGAAGTTGGCACGGCGCTCTCCGGCTGTCAGTTCGGGAGAGGTAGTGGGTTCTGGCGACTTCTCTCTAGCAAACTTAGCCGAAGCCTCTGCTGTTTCCTCATGGGTCATGGGCAAAGTCTCCACTGCATCGACTGGAGTGGCTTTCTGACCTACCACAGCCGGAACCAATGGGGGCGGAGAGATCAAGAGAAAGGAGTGGAAACACTATGCTTTTCCAAAAAGGTTGCCATCAGATATATTGTAGCAGCATCAGCATCACCGTCATTTCTATACACTCATTAGGCAAGGAAAGCAGGAATATCCACGACCCTAGCCTCCCGATGTTGGTGCTGTTGCGGCAGCCTGGGCCTTCAACGCGGCGACCCTAGGCAGACGCACACATTATTTTACTGGGAATGCAAAAGCCTCTTTGCAACCATTGAGTGCTTTTGACAAAATAGGAGTGTTTCACACGTGAATGCCATGATCCATTTCATGTAGATTATGTAGATTCCGAGCCCTTGACTCAGCCAATCGTTTCTTCGCAGCTTCAAGCTTCTGAGCAATGGTCTCAGAAGAACTAGAAGCACCACCTAGTTGAGCACAAGTAAAAGTGAGATTCAAAACCTCGATCACACTACATCTTTGGTTTTGCCAAGGTTGTTATTGTTGAAGATCAGCTGAACAGGTCACAAGCTTAGGGCACCACCTGTCTCAGCTGCAGGAGAAGCAGCTGGTGGCACGCTAGTGCGTGGAGCAGGAGACGCAGGGGCGGGTTCTTGAGACTGGCTATCCTGGATCTCTACTGCCTTTGGATTGTTGGGAGGGGGTTCTTCAGAGAGCAGGAGAGGGTCCTCTTGCGACGCTTCCTGGGCTTCTGGGTAGTCACTGTCAAAGCCATCCTCATCTTCAATGGGGTCCTGGACATAAATGAACATACCCAGCACACCATACATGGAAAAACACCTTCAATCTATGCCCCAGGTCAAAAGCAATTGGAGACCACGACTAATTAGTTGAGTTCCACAAGGGTGAACATGTTGTCCCTTGAAGCCAACCCAAACCTTGCTATTCCGGGCCCGCTTCTCTTCCGTTTTCTTGTTGATGTCGTTGCAAAGGTCCTCGCAGAAGAGTGGGTGCTGGACTTTTATACTCTTACCATCGGTCCATTATGCCTATATGACTCTGGACGGCCTTGATCGGAAAAGAACACATCAATTTAATATTTGACCGTCAACGACTGACATTCTATTCCCATGACCTGGCAGCATGACATTCAAAACATGCAGTGCTATGTGTTTATCATTTTGACGCCCACCTTATGTCTGATTTGTTTTCTGACCCCGTGACAAACCCATCCACTACAACTTGTCACACAGAAGCGCTTCTCCTCAAGTAGTGGGTTGAGAATCAGGCAAAGTTCTTGAAAGCGGCGTTCCTTGGGGCATCACACACCGCGCAGTGAAACATGGGTCAGTACGGAAAGCCTTGAGTTGAGTACTGTGGGAACCCACTACAAACAAAACATTTCTCAACTACGTACCGAAGGTCGCAAGAAGGTTTCTCTTTTCTGGCTTTCATCTTCACCAGGCCGAGGAATTTGCGGGTCATCCATGAGTCGTGAATCACTTGGGCCTCATCAATCTGTTTGCTGAAGCCCTGCTTGTACAACAAAGTGATCTCTTCCCTCAAAGGGTCGACTAGTGGTTGTGGCCTCCCTTCATTTGACGCCATCCTCAACAGGAGCGGAATGAGGTAGCCGTGGATGTGGGGGAGCGATGCGCTTTTCACGGACTCTGTAATCTTTTCGGGAAAGATCACGGCATCAGGCTCACGGAGGTGTGCTCGCAAAGCATTCACCTGCTCCCACTCCACGTTCAAACCTGCAACTGGTAAGCCGAAGGCTTTTGGCGCCTCACCACCATCGAAAGACGGAGCATCTCCCATGGTGCAAACCAAGAACGATTCACTTCAAACTTTGTGCCCAAATGTCCTGCAGATACAAAACATGTATCTAGAATCTAAACATGATTTGTTGGATGATCTGCGGGCACAACTCCATTTGATATCAAATTCCTTAGACTGTCCATGGCTGAATGCAACCTTAACTGGGGTTCTCCAAACCTGTCCGTTTCTCTCTTTCCAGGAGCGGGAGACAGCGCGCCTCCAACATCTTTCTCCAGATACTTTCCATGGCAGCCGGTGAGTCCAAAGAAAAAAGCTGCTGCAGCCCCGGGTACGATCTGTTGATTTGCTCATTCTATGGAAGAGGTGTCCCCGGTGGAAGCTTAAACAAATTCGATGTCAAAGGTGTCCAAGTTGCTTCGTGACATGTTTCCTCACAGTTTGTTTCCCGAGTTAGGAGTCAAGAAGCCAATGTTTTGCACCTTTGGGCACGCAGCGTTAATTTCATGGTTTGCATCACACCTTCAAGTTGAGAAGGATTGGGGTCAATCAACCCTGCATGTTCCAGCCCATGACTCGCTATCAGCGCTCCTTTGAGCCTCATGCGAGCTCAACCTGGGTTAGAGCAGGGCTAGATGGGTGGACCCTCTTCATAAAATTCCCTCACAAGGCTCTTTTCTAGCCTTCTCTGGGAAAACCCGAGGTTTTCACAGAAAAGCCGAGGTCTTGGCCATTCAGCCCTTCAAAGACGAGGTTCTTCTTCAGAACCTACATTTTCCTAGGTTCTTATCTCTTTAGGTATATGATCTCAATGGTGGGCTAGGAAGCCTAGGGTCAGTATTCACCAGGTTTCAAGCCGGTTTCAAGAGATCTTCGTTTTTCGACCCCACGACTCAGCATTTGAACCACTCGGAATGTGTTTGCAGGAATGCTCTTCCAGCCTTTTGCTGTCCCTACTCGAACCGGTTGATTTGGTGAATCCATTCTCAGTTTACGAGGGACCAGGGACCATCGGCGACCATCCTGTCCTGCGGACGTGTGCCAGCGATTGGTGATTCCTTTTTGGCCTCCCTCCAAGCAGGATGGAGCCGACAGGATCCCCTTATTGAGGACAATGGGATCAAAAGGGTCTTCCTTCGGGGCCTAGGCTTCCACTTCCACTTCCAGTTTCAGGGAGTGTAGGAACTACTTGCTAACCCACTGTCGTTTTGTATGGGTCCCAACCAACTTGAAGGAACAACTTGCTCCTTCGATGACTGGAGCCATCGATGACTGGGTCTGAACCGCCATCGATGACTCGGTGAATTCTTTTTGGATTCACACGAATCAGTGATTGAAGCCTTGAGGAGTCAGAGTGAGTTAGGTGCCGAACGAAAGGAGGAAGGAGTACAGGTGCCCCGTCGTCACATCCACGAGCCCTGGATGGGACGAACCAAACCACCCAACTCCAGGTCCATGTGATTCCATGTGATTTTTTGGGGGCAACGGATGTGGCAGCGCAAGGTGAGTCTTGGATTTTGGGCGACCGGGAGTCGATGGCATACGCTCCATAGGCTGTCTAAGACGGCTAGTTCATGACTCATCATTATACCCCGGCTTGGTACTGGTGGATGATGGCTCCCAGGTGGAGAATGTACCCTGAGTCAAGACGGAAGCTGGGGAAGCCGGCACGTTTCATACCTCAATCAAGTCTGACCTTCGACCTTCAGTGCCTTCAATGACGAAGATCCCCGTCCTGAGCTCACAAAGAAAGAACTCCTATGACTACCCCAGAACTTCCGTACTGACTCATGAACTACCCAGCTGGTTGTCATATGTTGTCATAACCTACGACTATCAAGGGGGTAAAACTTAGTCAGGATCTCCCAATAGACCTATACCTGGAAACCCATACAGATCCAGACAAGTGATGGTAAACCCTCCGGAAACCCTCCGGTAAATACCTGTGTCCTCGTCCCGTCCTGATCGCGCACGCAGAATGGAGACATGAAAGCGTCCTGCGGCTCAGGGCGATTGGCTGCCGATTCGACACCAAGGACAAACCTACGAACTCATGGCTGGAAGCCACAGACAGCCGCGTGTCGTGAGTGGGTGGCCAATTCTGATGGGTTTTCAACAGGTTGAAACATGTGGAAACCTGGCATCTTCAGGTGGCAAGCTCGCTTGGAAGTGGATCAGATATTGAACAATACCTACCACGACCCTCCTGTCGGGGTGTCTATTTATAGCCCCAAACAGCCGTGATTCGGGTGTCCATTCACCACCCCTTTTTCAGGCCATGATCCGTCAGGTGATCCGTATGATCCCCGAGATCTCGCCCCTGGCTGGGGTTTGCTGCCCCCAGTTCCCTGCCGCCAGTTCCCTGTCCCAGTTCCCTGCCGCCAGTTTCCTGTAGACTCTACCGAACTGGGGTTGAACAGGGGGAGACCGACCGTACCGTCTCCTCCACACGGAAGACACCGCGAATCGCACGTCGTCTTCAACGTCGTCTTGACATGTGTGATGAACGTGAAGAAGACACGGCCGGCGCTCGTCGTCCGGGGAAGCCCGATCAAAGAGTTGGACACTGCAATGTGGCTTGCGAAAGGATGAAAGATGATGAAAGATATCAATAACAACATGGATGGATGGATGGATGGATGGGTCCAAGAAAAGATGGGGACAGTCCACAATGCAATCTCTTGATTGATAAGACCTCCATATCAAGAGGTTTTGCAATCCACATCAGGGGCTTATTAATCAAAAGTCTACATTATGTTGCACCAGGGATTCGTCATCCAAAAAGGCTGACTTGTTCAGAACTAGGCAGTGAAAGGCTTGGATTCATGTGGCAGCTTGAGCAAGCTAGAAACTGAGTGATGCCTGTTTTGGAGCCCAAAGATGGTCTCTTCCGAACAAAACTGAGCGTCGATCTCTGGGTTCGAACGTGACGAGATCCATTTGTCAAAAATTGAGGCCTTGGAAGAAGGACAAAGAAAACTGGGGCGGGCTCTCCCTATTCACCTAATCAGCAGTTTCAGAGGAATTGTTTTTTGTTCCATCCAGTGAGTGGATGTTCTTGGCACCTTTATCCTCCAATGGGCACTCCTTTTGGAACTGCTGCTTCTAATACACACATATTCTGGCATGCACCTCCAGTCAACCGGCAGCTATCAGCTCAAAACCAAGGAGTCTGAAGGAGGCACAAGATCATCGACCGCGATTTTTCAATGTTCTTCACTGCTCAAAGCCCAATGCTTCAAGTGCAAAACCACACCATGGAATAGATCAAGATATATAGGGGTGTGTGTGTATTTTATTTTATTTCAACAGTAGGGGGGGGCAACCAATGGATTTGGGTCTATTTCCCTTCTTCCAGGGAGTCGAACTGGTAGGTCTCCCTATTTCTTTGTTCCCAACTGGCTTGACGAAACCCTCATTGGGAGCCGTTGGATGTAACAACGAAGCACCAAAAAAAAACAGAACCACCACGTGTCGACGCCAAGCTGCGTGGCCCTGCCCGAAATCAGCGACCTCCATGGCCATTCATGGCCTACGAGAACTGTGGCAAGGAGGAACTCTTGAAGCTCTTGGCGCTCCGCGATCGCAAGACACCCGGATCGCAAGACGCTCGTTCCGCCGCGCTTGTTCCGTTCTGTTCCGTCCAAGACGCCGGTTGGGGCCGGTGTTCACTCGAAAAGGGGAAAAAGAATCGCGGGGAGAAGTACGCGCGGCAGAAGTACGTGGCAACCATCCTGCGTCCAACGTCCAGAAGGACATCGGTCTCGGGGCGAGGACTCGGTGGACTCGTGGCTGTCGATGCGTTTCGACGATGCACGACGATGGGTTTCGGTACCAAAGCGGTCTGGTGAGGGGGAGGAGGAGGTTCGGTGTCCCTCCCAGGTGCACTGAGAATCTCTTCCAACTTTTCACACACAACTTGCCGCACAAAAAGGTACACATTGAACAACGCGCACACGCGCAACTGCGCACAACTTGAGCTCTCAGGATCGCTCGCTGTGAGTACGAGATCCTCTCCTTGAAAGAGGAGCCGCGGCATGTGACGGTGAGTTGGGCGTGGAGTTTTTGGCATGGAAGCGAACCAGATGTGGTGAGTCTGGAAGGCTTTGCGTCAGGAAGCCAGGGTGAAATTCAAGATGAGATGACCTTAGGACGGGACCACCATGGTTGAAGGAGCTTTAGAAGTACAGGCTGTGGGTTAAGACGTGAAGGCCAGTTGAGCCTGGTAGGTTGACTTCCAACATGTCGACAGAGGAGTTGGGCCGATGTAAAGAAAGAGAGGCCCTCTTGAAGACGGAGTTGGCCTCTCGACGGCAACAGTCACAAAGAGCGTGAGAAGGAGGGAGAGGGAGAGAGAGAGCGAGCAAGGGAGAGGGAGGGAGAGGGAGGGAGAGGGAAGAAAACGGACAGCAGGTTCGAAGATCTCACAGATTCTGTCACACGAGCTGGTTGCAAAGAGCTGTCACACGAGTTGTTTAGATGCCCAAAGCGATTCTGAGGCCCATATGGAGGTTTTGTGTGAGGACGATGCGTTGCAAGCCATCCCGGCGAAGCTTGGCCCCAGTTCACCACGCACCGGCTTGCTCGTTCGCGATGCCGGCCAGGCACCCAAGCAGTTTCCACGTGCCCGCAGTGCTTTGCGGGACTTCGAACGGCCTGGGCCTAACAGTGACAACTGAAAGAATGTAGACGCGACCGAGAGACGGAAGAATCTGGATCCAAGAAATCAAGAGTAGAGGAAACATGAGGAAACAAATCAAAAGTAACAACATAATAGTTCAAAAGCGAACCAAACAGCTTTGAAGCGAAAGCTGATGCAAGTGGTTTCCCACACCGCGCTTGGCTGCGTTTCTTGGCAGGGAGGCTGGAAGCCCGACCCCTGTCTCTCCGCAGAACCATCTCGATCAAGCAAAGGAACGCTACGACCAGGCGGGTAAAGACCGGAGCAATTACGTCGCGGCGGCTGAGGATGTCATTTTAATTGTTTTTTCCATCGAGTTCTAAAGGGGTTGTTTTTAGACCCATAAGTGAGTTGATAATAGAAAACACGCCCTGTTGCACCCCTTGGGATCTGTTGGTGCAGTGTGTTTTGTCCTTTTCTTCCTGCCGAAGCGCCGATTGAATCTATGCAATACCAGAAAGACATTGGGATTTGAGGCATCTCGTCTTTTTTTGGGGGGGGGCGGTGTTGCGAATTGAACGTGTACAATTCCGACATTTGATGCGTTGATCCTTGATGCGTCAACGAGCCGAGCTGGCACCAATCAAGACCTGAGGCGTTCAGACTGCTCCGTTTCCGCCGTTGCGGTCCGGTGATTTCCGGAGCTGAGCGAAGCGAAGCTGGCTGAAGAGGACACCCTCCGACTCTTTCTCTGCGGAAAATGGTTTAGTTGGAAGACTAGATCTGTACAAACAGGCAGTTCTTCCTGTAGCCCCCACGTCCTCTTGTGTTCGTGGTGTTCGTCGAGTTTCGTGTCAGGTGCTCAGCATTGCGAATAAGGCGCTGTGATGCGGTCAACAGTTCGGTGTGCTGTTTCGCTGTGTGCTGTTGATTGCGTGTTTTCCATGCATCACTTGCTACAGGAAAACATGAGCTGCTTTACTTTGCCCCGCTTGTGTGATCTCTACTTCAGAATTCTCTGGAGCTGAAATAGTTGATGTCCTGAAACAAGACCCAGATCTATGGAACTATATGAAGCATCTCCACAAACTTGAGTTCAACATCCTTTGATTCCCAATTCCTTTGGCTTACCGCTTCCTCCTCCTCCTCCCAGTGCATGTTGTATCAGAGCTGCCCCCATACCCCATGCCCCTCAGGCCTCTGAGGCATGGACCCGGGTCACTGAAGCCTTGAAAGAGGCGGGTCCAACCGGGCCGACGTTGGAGAACCGGCGCGGTACCGCCACCGGTGACGGGACTGGGTTCAGGCCCAAGGAACCGAGGTTCGTTTGGGGTGCCAGATGAATCCGGCCAATCCTGGGAGGGGTAGGAAGTGGGCCTCGGACTCCTGGCAGAAGTCTGGGCACTGGAAGTCTGGCTTCGATTCTCCCCCTATTCCCCCCAAAATAGGGATCCAGTCGTACCGCACCTCAGGTTATAGGTGATGTGTGTTCAACACTGTTATGAGACG
This sequence comes from Durusdinium trenchii, assembly GCA_963970005.1. Classification (NCBI taxonomy): domain Eukaryota; class Dinophyceae; order Suessiales; family Symbiodiniaceae; genus Durusdinium; species Durusdinium trenchii. Next base: position 538,348 of record CAXAMN010028806.1, read on the forward strand.
GTGCCAAAACGTCGGGTCCAGTCGTACCGAACCTCAGGTTCGAGGGATTTAGGTCTCGGATGGTGGCTTGGAAGGGACCCTGAACGGAGGCACCGAGCGTTGGGCTCTAGGATCTTGGCCAAGATCTTCTAAGACCATTCAGGAACCTGGTTCCTGATGGTTCCTGTCAAAGGATATCTTTAAGTAAAACATGGCATACACAGACCCATTAAATTAACTGGGCGACCAGCCTCCTCTTTGGTTCAACCGCTTCACAGTTGGATCTACCGAAACGCCGGGGTCCTCAGGTGCAGACGGCTCCCTCTCCTTAGAGGCGACGGCCTCTCCGCCTTTTCCGCGCTCGGTTGAGCGGCGACGAAGCGACGCCGTGGCCCCCGTGGTCAAGCGAGAAGACCCACCCGGGCGGGTCCCCAGCGGAGAGAAGAGATGCGACAAAGAGACGCTTCGGTTCCGACGCAGCAAAGAGACGCTTCGGAAAAAGCAGGGAGTGCGGAAAAAAGGCGAGAGTGGACACTGTCCATGCGAAACAAACGGATTTTGTGGCTGAGCGGAGATCATGGTTTCCATGCTTTTTGTGGATTCAGTCAGTCCAGCAATGTCGGCGGTTGAGGGTTCTGACCCCAGACAGATGGTAAATGATGGTAAAGCATATTGGCCTTTGGTCCGAAATGTTGCATGTAAACGTCGTTGGAAGATCCAGGTCTAAGGGCTAAGGACTAAGGGACTGACTAAGGACTTCCGAGGCGACAGCCGTGAACGAGGGTTCACTCGAAGTGGCTCAAAACGACTTCACCGTGCCCTGGATGTTAAATGGTCTATATACTATACCGACTATACCTTTATACTTCACAAAGAACAGTATCGCCCTTAGACTTCCAGGGTTTACCTCTCCTTCCCAATGATGGTGCCCTTCTTTCGCTGCTGGCCACCAAAAAGGCTCCCCATTTTTCACCACCCGTTTCGATTCACCGAAACCCCACCTTCAGCCGCTCACCTCCCCGGACCTGGTCGGCTCCCGCGAAGCCGGCGCTTCGCGGCGCTGAGGTTCGAGAATTGGAACCGGAGACGGAGATGGCGCTCATCGACACGGACCTCACCGTCGAGGCGCTGTTGTCCCGTCGGCGGTCCGGTCCGGGGTCACCGTGGAGGCTAAGTAGCTATAGCTATATAGCATGACTGGTAACCAGAAGCGTTCGTAGTAGCAAGGCACCTACCCCTACCCTATAGATCCCTATCCCATCTGCTCCTGGTTCAGGTCCGATGTTCAGTCGCAGACGAAGCAAAGCACGACGGGCCAAAGGGGTGACAGCGGAGACGGGGCTGACAGTGACGTGACCTCTTGGGGACGAACTGGAAGATGTGGAGGAGGGACGAAGTGGCTTTTCGTTGATGGTCCCGCCCTATATAGGGCTCCAAGCACCCACCTCCGTTTCGGTTCGGTGCTTGGGGTGGGTGCCAGGGGGGTTTAACCACCGAACCTGAGGATATGGTTAGAGCTCTGGGGTGTATAACATCATTAATTGCAATCTATATACATATTATCTATTGGATTGGTTGGTGTGACAGTGCTGAACAGTCACAGATCCTGGATCGTGAAGCGAGCCTTCCAGAGAAGACGTGGCGGTTGATGTATAGACGTTGGGGTGGCAAGTGGACCACCCTGGGGAGCATGTGGATCCCAGTGCTTTGCAAAGTTCATTTCTTGCAAATAGAGAGTCCTTGAGTCATTCAGATGCGGCTGTGGAAGCAGCCACTGTTTTGTAAATTGCGAGGTCCACTGCTCTGTGACTTGCTGCGGCCAACTCGGCTCGTTGAGCTGACCTTTGCAGCTTTTAGTGGCACAACGATCCGATCAAAACCACATGTTTGGGAGCCAGCTGTTGGCATATTAAACGGACCCTAGGCCTCCAGTCGTACCTTCTGAGAAGGTGGGACTGGGGTGGGTGACAGGAGGGTCCCGTCATACCTACTGAGGAGGTACGACTGGAGGTGTAGGGGGAGGAACGCCAGCGATCCACTAGAGCTGAAAAGAATAGAACAAGAGATCAGAACTCGCAGCAATGCCTCCCTCAAAAGCACCATGCTCAGGAAGTAGATCGATCTAAGTCATTCAAATGTTCTTGAAGCCATTGGGTATAACTATATAATAGCTAGCTTAAAAAACACACACACACACACACCTCCCAAAAAAGTACGTCACCTTGGCGAACCGGGCGAAGCGGGCCACCTCGGAGACGGCTCCCGCCCAGTGGGCCCCATGATCCTGGCCTTATTTCGATCGCTGACGGGACGTCTCCATGGGCACTTGAGACGTCTCAGCGAAGCCGCCGTGGTGCGAGCGATCCTTTTGGCGCTCATCACCTTGCGCCTTGGGCGCCGAAGCCACGCGCGCGCGCAGCAGAGAGGCAAAGGAAGCGCAGAAGCGGTCGGTCGGTGTGGGTTTAGCTTTGGAGGCTTCGTTTTGGGCCTGGCCTACTGGGTGATGGCTTGGTTCCTAGTAGAAATACCCTTGTTACTAGTAGCTTCTTGTTCCTAGTAGCGATGCCAGGAGCTACTATAGTAGCGTCCTTGTTACTAATCGCGATGCCCTTAGTAATCCTTATAGTAACGATGGCTTTGGGGAGAGAGGTTCAAGTACGGACTTTTCGCTCCCAGCGGCTGCAGGAGCTGGTGAACCAAGGGAGTTTCACGTTTCACTGCAGAGGTTGGCAACGAGTCTTCGCGGACGACCGATCCGTTGGCCGAAGACCGACCGGCTCCCGTTTCCGCGGAAACGGGCCACCACCGGTTTCGGTGTGCGATCACGCAGAATCGGATCGGTAGCGGAACGGACACGGGGCGGTGTGCGGCACGGGGAGCCGCGTGCGGTTCCGCGACGACGTTTGGAGGGTCGAAGCTCCGGATTTGGGGGCCTTTGTTCAGGACGATCGAAAGACTGGACGAGTGCGATGCTGAAATGTCCTTCATGAAGTTGGGAAAAGTAGGGTCGAACTGGACTTCTAGGGTATGGCATGGTATGACCATGTTGATGGTCCTTCTTGGTAGCTGCTTTTGGAATTAGTCGTTTTGAGATTCATCCCTTCTAAGGCTTCTCTACCAGCTGTTCGCGATCCTTTTTTTCACCAATGTGGAGGGCTGGACTGCTGTTGAGGACGGGCCAACTTGCTGATCGGAATTGAAGAGAATACCTGGTGACGGGCGATGATGGAACTGAGTGACCAGCCTCCCCCAACACGCGCGTGTCCGCTTTTAAACTTGGACGAGCTGTGTATGCCTTATGTGGATGGAACACGGGTACTGAAGTGTAGGTACAGTGGTGACCGGCCCAGCAGTTCCTTGCGGCTTCGATCCGATTTGAAGCAGATATTCAAGGTCCAAGTGACCAGCCCACACTCAATAGTCTATAGACAAGCTGTGTATTATTCGTTTCGCGGGTGTGGTGTGCATGGAGGCTTTGATTGACCTGTCCAGGCTGCTAGCTTTAAGACTTTAAGCCTTCATGTTCCAAATGTTAACTTAATGGAAAATGCCCTCTTGGAAGAAGGCTGTTCTAAGTCACTGTCGCTACAACATGCTACAAAGATCTACAAAGCAAGAAGCACCAGCCTCCCCTCCCCTTCATCTTCACTTCAGCTACTTAACCAGCACTGGGGGGCCAAGTTTCTAGGCTAAACATGCAGACCGCCTTCACCAGAAAGAACCGTTCGGGATCGTTCGGGACCCGGTTCGGTTCGAGGCGATCTACTTCTCAATGGTCACCATGTCCACCGTGGCCTGGTCTGGATCGAATCTTTCGGGTGATTTGCTTTGTTCTCCCGAACTGGGTACTGTAAATCCCCTTACTTCTGGGGATGATGTTTTTATTTGTGTCTCGGCTTCCTGGACAGCAAATCCAAGGTGGGTTATGGGGATTTGGCACCCACCGTCACCTGGCCCAGTTGGAGAAACGTTCGCGACGCGCAGCGGGGTTCGCGAACTGGCGCGTTCGAAAGCTCGGATGTGTTTGTTCAGCTCTGGTTTGGGGGCGATAATGGGTGCATGGTATGTTTGGGGGGTTGGAGATGGACTTTGGTTTTGGGTGATGACTCCTTTTGGTGGGGCCTACAGGTTTCAAGTGTAGGATTGAAGCTTCGAAGGACAGGAGCTTCATGAAGTTGCTGTTGTGATGTTGACCTGTTCATCGTTTTCTCGGCCCATGTGTGTGGGGGTCAGTCCTGACATATTATTGTGTGTTCAGCTGGAGAACGTTCTTTGCTACTTCTGTTGCAAGTCCTTCTACTAGCAATCCCAAAGCACAGTCTAGGATTTCAAGAACTTCACTTCGTTGAATGTGGTATATAGGCTGGCAACATCAGCGGCAACATCTGCCAACAAACAAGAGTTCATCCGAACGACCTTCAAAGCAGCCTTTCCAGAAATTCCATTGCTTACCGACCCCGTTTTGGTCTCACGGTCACGAACTCCAGGTCCTGATTAAACCTTAATGCAACACGGGAAACCCTGAACTGTCGGGGTCACCTGTTTAGAACAGCGCTGGTTTTCCACGCTGCGCTGGTTAACACGCCGGCCGCACGAACATTTTACAAGCGCGGCGCCGCGGCGCTGCCAGATTTGGTATTCGCAGTTGCTGGGCATTGGCTTCATTTTAGCACCTGGGCATGGAGTTTTGCATTGAATGCCACCTGCCCGGTCGTTGTTTTGGGTTATAGCCATAGCTTTGGAGTGTGCCAGTCTAAATAGATATCTAAATAGTGATCATTCCTGGGGAGAAGCACAGGAGCTGATCGTTGAGAAAGGAGAATGTCATGGCGAAAGGAAATCATTGTTATTGTTCGGTATTGTTCGGTCTATATACAATACATGATGTATGTTTGTGCATTTTTACAGAAAATAGAAGAAAAGCAACATGAAATAGACATAATCGTGTTCCTCTGTGTTTGTTGTCAAAACAACTTGTTGGGGTGAGAACGTGTGGTGGTGTTCTTAAAAGGGTGAGTCGCAGCTTCCACGGTTTCCGCAAGAGCGTGCCGAAAAGCGAGCATGAAGAAGTGGGTGAGATAAACAAGTGGGAGTTGGGAGTGGGTGAGTCATACAGCTATGGTTAAAGCATGTTAAAGCTTAGTTTCAATCCGCCCCGGACAAATGATGAAATGATAGTAGATGTTTATATTGGATAGCATGTTTCTATCTCAATGTGTCAACGCAATTGGTGCTTGTCTTTTGAACGAGATCACCAACCACAATCAAGCACTTCTTGGAAGCTCAACATGTTGGAAAGCTTCCAGAGCCGGTGCCCAGTTTCTGGGCCCCCAAGGTTGGCATCATCGTGGTGTTTGGACAACTTGGCGAAGTAGTTGGATTCGTCATAGAACCAGCCACTCGGCGTGGGTTGGATTCGGGTGAACACACACCCTCACCACACTTGTTCAATATCAGCGTACGATACGGCATGTGAGATCGCTGCGCAGTGCTTGAAGCAGCGATCCCGTGCGCACAGGGAAAATTTGTTTGATCCAAGCAAAGCACGTGCATGCAAGAGATTCCTCCAGAATTTGGGGATCTGAGTAAAGGACCTGCGATTGGCCGAAACTTGTTTTGCGGCCCTATGTGCACGCAAGTTGGAGAGTTGGAGAGGAACAATCTTTATGAACTGGGCAAAACCTTAGGACACCAAGATTGCCGATTCCACCAAAGGGGTGAATCCGGATGCAACATAAACACAGAGGGCTGCATTTGACCTCAGGTGTGGCCTTTTAATGCCTTTTACCTTGAACTTAGCTGCGTCACTTTGCTGCTCAGTTCTTCGATAAGATGCGTGAAGTGCTGGATCGGATCTGGAAGCCAACAGAGATCGAGATCAAGGAAGGCAACAAGGTCCTGAAAAAGATCAAGGCGGGGGAATTTCGATCCCTGCGATGTCTAATTACTTGGATGTTCAAGGGCTCGAACAAGAATCTCCCAAAAACCGTGGAAGCAGTTGATCCTCTGCTGGGGAGCTTGGGTGTGGAATAATGATCTGAGCTTTGAAACCCAGTCCGCAGGCACACATGGATCGGAGGCCCAGACCACTCAATCTATATATGTGTTGACAATCTCAATTGCCAGATTGAAAGAACCAGGAAAAGAAAAACATGAGCAGAAAAATCAAAAAGTGTACTGAAACTGAGAAAAAAAGAGTAATTACTAAATAAAACTATCTCTTAATGACAGAAAAGAATCTGACATACCAAGTAAAACCATGTAAAACCTATCTTGGGATTGAACAAAAGATAAACGAATCAGAAAATACCCATGCCATGTGTTTTCTGACTGCATTGGCACGTATGAGACCACCGAACAGGGCCGGACCGGACCATTGCAGTCCGTTCCACGGGCACGCCGGTTCGCGCGAACCGACGGCTGCTTCCCAGACACTCCACGGGACTGGCATATTGACCTACATCGGGGTGGGCCAGACCTGGGGTCAATGTATACATGCCATATGGGGGTGGTTTGAGTCAATTGAATTGTCCAAATCGACGACGCTTTCGCCAAAATGACCACGCTCTTCAGCCAGCCAGCGCCGAATTCACAGGTGCCAGCGAGACCGGTCATCTACTTCACCAAGGGCCTCATTGGTTCCTTTGGCGGAACTTCACCCGATCGACCCATGGGACTGGCATAGTTGGCCGATCAGTTGGGGCGGGTGGGCCAGACTTGGGGTCAATGTACCTAGAACCTGCATGACCTCTATTTTGGACCACCAACCACTCAAAATATGGCCTTTTCCTATCAAAACAGAGGTCAGTTGGGTTCAATGTATTTATATAAATATTCCCGTCCTATGGATGGTTTGGGATCACAAATGTGCCCACACCGCTGACACATGTATTTCCGGCGCAAAAGAAACCACCTAATCCGTTGGTGTTTTTTCAAGACTTCCAGGGTGGAAGTCTTCGAAGGGTCCTATGGATTGGAGCCCTGGCGAAGTCCAGTTTGATAGTTTGACCATGTTGTCTTTTTTTGGAAGTTGGGGCCTGTCCGAAGGTGTTGTTGTTGTTGTTGTTGTTGGGGCCTTTCCAGTTGGTTGTCTTTTTGTTGTATTTGATAGCCCCTTTCCGAAGTTTCAGGACCTTCCGACCTTCGGATCAATCACATCACATCACCTTCGTCAGATCAAGTAGTCGACTCGACCCTCCCTTGCAGCCCAGCCCAGCCCTCCTGGTTACTGGCCCCACCGTGGTGGATAACGAGATCCCTGGTGAACGGCCGGTTGGCCTGTTGGTTGGATGGTGTTGGACGTGTCGGATCTTCCAAAACCACCGGTTCATCATGTTCATCCCCAAGAATCAGGACAAGAATCCTTCCGAAGACCAGCACCCTTCTCTTTGAGGTGCCTATATAAATATAGTCTCTTAGAGGTGATGAAGGGGGTGTCCAAAAACCACCTGGCAAGGGTCGGAAGATGTCGGAAGGGTCTAAGCTGAAGCTGAAGTTCTCAGGTCCTTTGAGTATTCTGCTGCTCTTTCAATTCCTCTCCGCCATCATTTTTGTCTTTGTCCAGACCTCAGAACGTGTGGTTTCCTGCGGGGGCCGCACCCGTTCGCACCGGGCCTGGTGCGGGGGGCCGGCCGTCCTGGCATGCATGCATGGCATTGGGCAAGGATGAGACTGCAATTACTGTCAACTACTGCTTTGTGGTGCTGATCCACCCATTTCCACCACTTCCCCCACAAGTCACCACCCTCCAAGCCACGGGCGCTGCCTGCCGGCCAAAACGGACGCTCCCAACCCACAGACGGCCAAAACCGTCCGCCAGCGGTCAGGTCGAACCGGGGTGGGACTTGTGGACCGCCTGGTGGTACGTCATGGTCACGGCCACCACCGTAGGAGCGGTCGTCCGACCGGTCGTGCGACGGGTGTTTGGATGGAGGGAGTCCGAGCGCCCTGACGAGGGCGGAGAAAGAGACGGAGATGACGAGAAGAGCGAGGATGTGTAGTGTGAACTGGGGGGTTCCATGGTTTTGGTTGCGTATCTCTTTGATGACTGGGGAGTGAACCAAGCATCAGATGCAGCTTGTGATATGCATGAGAGGGTATCGGGCTGCCGAGGTCAGCACGGATGAGGTCAGCACAGCGGGCACCGGTTCCGAATACGTAGTCCAAACATCAGGTTGACCTACCAAAGGCAGAAGTCCAGCATGCCAGCATCCCTTTCATTCCCCACTTTTGCCTCCTGCAGGATATGGTGACTTCTCTGTCTCCCGAACCAACAATGATGGTGGGCTGATTTGGGCCTCACTTCACATTCTTCTGTCCTGCAGTTTGCTCCTCGGTTTGGCAAAAGAATATCACCATCGAGTCGCAGGTGCTTCGCTGAAACGACGCAGGGAGTCGAACGAATGACCATAGTCATTTTCCCGTTTTGGCCTGCAGTCGTACCTTCTGAGGTTCGGTGGGACTGTGGTGGGTGCCAAGAGGGTTCAAATACCTAATTACTGAGGAGGTACGACGGGTCGGTGTAGGGTGAGATGGAAACATGCGGAATACTGTGGATTCATCCGGAGAACATGAACGGCAAAGGTCGGCACGGGGCCACTGTGTTGACAACATGCGACGACACACGCGTTCTGAAACGCACAGGTTGGCCGCGCTGATTGGAGACATTTCAGAGCTGAAGCAAGAACGAAGGGAGCAGCACCTGGGAGAGCAGCACCGCGGGGTCGTTCGTGGCTGGTGGCGTTGGATCGCTGTCAGGGAAACCACTTTCCTATCCCTAGGGATACAATCACCGAACCTCAGAAGGTACTTGGACCCTCCAACCTACATAACAGTGTCTCTAATCACCTTCTGAGAAGGTACTTGGATCCCTGATCCATATAAATCCAGCGACCTGTTCGCAGGCATGTTGCATTCTCGGAAAACCCGAAACCCACGGGCCTCGGAAAAACAAAAAAAACAAGAAGCACAGTGAACTGCCAAGGCGAACAAGTGTGTTGGGGTGGCTGCTTTGGTGGCATGCGTTCTTTTTTTGGTCCAGCGTTGGGTGCCAAGTTCCGTTCCGCGAGATCAAATGGTGGCACGAGATCTGCAGCGCATCGTGACCGGTCGAACAAGAGTTTCCTCGTACAGCACACTACAGGGGATGGGAGAGACTTTTGATGGGCACAATGACAGAATGTTTTTGAGATTGTTTGAGTCTTGCCCGATTTTGTGTAATTGTTTTTCCTACCGTTTCAATCAAGTCTGCTTTTTTGTAGCAAATGGCCATGTTCTTGCCTTGAGGCATTTGATGCGTTAGCGTTTGCTCTGCTAAAACGGGGACTTTCCCAACCCAAAGGGGCATGTTTCATGCCAATCAGCCACATGGCACCTTTGAAATGCAACAGCCCCTTGATGAAGAAACCAAGGTTGGGGAAGTAGCTAGTGGTTGACCAGTTGAGCAGGACTGGGGTGGAGATCGGTTGACCCAGGATCAGTTGAGCAGGTGTAGATAACCCAGTCCGGAGCGGGACTGGGACTTCAGTGGCCTTCGCTGAATTGTATGGCAACGTGCTGATGCCAGACTCCAATCGGCGATGGACGTATTTTAGGGACCTGGCCGCTGTTGGGCTAGGGCCGGATCAGATTGAGAAGCTACTGCACAGGTCACAGGTGAATCCCTGCGTCCTTCAGTTTCCTTCCTTCCGACGACTGGGGTCTTCGAGTCTGGGCCTCCCCCCCGCAGACAGTGGAATTTGCATGGCTTGAAATGGAACATAATGCAACTCGTGTCACTGAGGTTGATCCAGATCAAGCACTACTTAAAGTGCCACGAGCCGGTGGGGCCCATTCGGTTGGTGGGTGGGGCGGAAGAGCTTCGGTTCGGAGAATGGAGCAGCCCAGCACGCAAAGCCTAGACCCTTCGTCCGGGGGCCGGACACCGAATCGGCTCCGGACCTTCAACACCAATCCCTGGGACCGGTTGGAAGGGTTGAAACGGAGCGTCTGGGTGGATCCAAACCCCTGGTCCCGGGCACCTGGGCACCCTGGTTGAATTTGGTGCGTCCGTCCCAGGGAGCTGATTGAAACTGCCAAGCGCCCACGGCCCTTTCGATCGAAGGAGACTTTACAAGCTTTGGACAAGGATGGCGATCAAAAGCTGCGCAAGGAGGAGTTGCTTGGACATTGACAAGCGCGCGAGAACAACATCGTGTTGGCAGGAAAACTGGTTGGCAGGGTTTCGGACATCTGAATGTTTCACCTGTACTCAGATGTTTCACTCCAATGACTGACACTTTTGAAGAGCTTGATTCATCCAGTTAGCATTGTTTTTCGATGTGACCTCCAGGTTTGTCCTAGGGATGCTGAAGAAGATTGGCAAGCTGGACAAGGAGGATGTGCAGTTCATCGAGGTGCGGTTTGATCGAATTCTGGTTGAGTCCGAAGTCGACCACTTCCTCACCGTCGGGGGTGCTGTTCAGACGTATTTGGGTGGTGAATTGAATTCGTGGGGACTAGAAATGGGAATAGAGGAGGTTGTAGGATGGACATCTTAGAATTTCTGGTCCATCTACGAGTTGGGAGAGGATGTCAGATGGAGCAAGACCCAGACCATCCATGGGACTGGAGTATATACCTATATATATATATATACATCATATATATTATATACCTACATGGATGATGGGTCATTTGTTCGGTGCTTCGATTCCCCTAGCATTCGAACTGCCTGCCATTGATTTGATAGCCTTTACATGCCAAAAACCAAACAACCCTTGGGTTCCAACTCTCATGCTTCTGTCCCTTAGAGTTCCCTTCCTCTCGTTCCACACCCCTTCTTTTTTAGGTTTCGGGTCCCTGAGGCAAAGGAAGGGTCCTCCACTCCCCCCAGTCCGGAAGGTCTCAAACGGACGGCCGTGCTTCGAGCTGGAGTAGCGTCCACTGGGAATGTCCACATGGGAGTAGCTAATCAGCCCGAAACCATCGACCCGGAGGTGAACCGAAGAGCTTCGGTATGACTGGGCCTGACGTAGAATGGCACCCGGGCCCCGGTCGTCCCACCGAAACGAAGGTACGACTGGAGGCCTAGGGTTGATGACACCCATTGGCTTCATCGAATTCGTTCTAGATCAGCTGATTTCAACAACCACCTTCTTAGCACCGGCCTTTCAAGCTCAAAAACCAAGCCCCTCCTGTTTCTTGACATCTTCTCACAACCTCAGACAGGGGGCCGTTTGCTGGGGGTCCTAGGTTTGGCCCACTGGTGTGACTTGGTGTGGCTTGGCTGTTGCATGTGGCCCAGAACCCCCCTGGTGGGAGGCCATTTTCGACAACATCGATGCGGTCGATGGCGTTCCGGACCGGCAGGCGACAGTGGTCGGGAGCGGCCAGCGGGTGGAGGTCACTGAGAGGAAGCACTGGGAATGCAGACACTGAGATCCCGTTGGGCCTCCAGTCGTACCTTCGTTTCGTTTCGGTGGGACTGGGGTGGGTTTTGGGTCTTGAAAGAGGGAGACACAAAAAAGACCTGTCAAGAAGGAGGAAGCAAAGACCCTCAGTCGGCCAAGTGGAGATTCTGGGGAACTTAATTCGTTGATTTCTCTTTGTGCATCTTGTGCCAAGTGTGGAGGAGTATCACGATCGATGCCGGGATTTGGCAGTTCCGCCAGGATCTAAAGGCTGAAGTCCCCGAACTTCGACTGGACTCAAATTCACTACGCTCCATCCAACTACATGGAAGTGGAACATGGCCCCTGGGAAGCCTTGGAAGACTGAATTCCTCTATGAACAGACTGTAAATATTCCGCTTTAATTGATTCTTTCAGGGAGTGTGCCCCACCTGTGTGCGCTGTGGATACCTCCCCGACTCTCAAGCACCCTCCAGTCCCACCAGTCCACATGGGGGCAAACCCCCCTGTGGTGCTGCGGCTGAATGGCCGGTACCTTTATGGAATTCCACGGTGTAGATGCCCAGACCGAAAGAGTCCTCCCCAACACACGACGAAATGAAGCAGATCGTCCAACGAACCAAACGGAACTCGAACTCTCAGGGCGACGCTCCGCTTCGGTTTGATTTGGAACTCGAACTCACTCAGACTCTCCACGACTCTAAGGACCCAACTGAACTGAGCTCGGATGAACTGAACTCGCGACAGGATGGCTCCGTGAACACGGAGAAGTTTGAGAGAGCTGAAGGTTCGCCCGGGCAGCGACGCGGGCGCGACGAGCGGTGCGCTTTTGGACCCGTACTTGTCACAGCCGGTTTTTTCTTTAGAGACATGGCAGCTGGGGATGGTGAGACCTGTTTTGGGTATCGGTGACCATACTCGTTTTGCCCAAAAGAAGAAGCTCGTTTACTGGTGTTTCTCCCCGGTGTGTGTTTGTTTGTTCTTGGGCACCTTTCTGCCTTTCTGCCATACTCGACCACCCCCAAACCACCACATGTTTGCGCGCCCACAAGTCTGCCGCCGGCACTCGTGGAAATGGACGGTGTCACTTGGTCCCGTCCATCTCATTACCAGATTCGATCACCCCCTAGCCGCCCTAGCCTTCAAAAACCATTAGAATAATATAGGAATAATGGTTGACCTGATTTTGTAGTCTTAAATCGATATTAGTCAAATATCCTTGTTGAAATGTCCTGAACAGAATCAACGAGCACGAGCACGGGCTCTGTATAAAAGCAGGATTGTATATACATCCGATTAAATCAGGAGCTGACCCTACTACATGATTCAGATACCCCCTAAGAGCAATTCTGTACAAGTCGTACTTTTGTGATTTTGGATGACCTCTGATATTGTAAAGATATATGTTGGGTGACCCTCTCATTGTGTAAAGAGATTTATTCCAGGCAAGATCAACACAAGGAGTCTATACAAACAACAGTTTCCATTCTATACAATTTTCTGCTTATATAGACCAGCTAGGAAGCACACACTGATTTGATTACAAACCAACCTTCCTCTTCTGTACCGCTTCAAGCTGAGCACACGGTCGGGTCAATTGTCGCTCTGGAAAGGGGGGGGTGGACTGGCACCGGTCGTAGGGTCGTGATCCCGTACTATAACATCACTCTCGAAGAAAAAATGGGGCCTGTACCTGTGATTCTGTACAGTCAAATTTGGATTCTATATATTAAAATCTGCATAAAATTAGTGAACGACCCCACTTTGGCAATTTCACAGAGGATAGTCAAAGAATGGTTCTTCCGTAAAGCTAAATAAACTCCCATGGTGGCTGGAATCCTAGAAATCACCTCGCCCTGGGGGGTTTCACCTCCGATCTCGCTCCCGCGGAGAAAGCACCTGACCGTCACACGCCGACACGCGGACGACAGCTCGCGACCGGGTGCCCCACGCAGTGCGAAGCAAGATGTCCACGGAGAGAGAGCTCGCTTGGAAGAAGTTGAGCTTTTGTGTCAAGCAGGAGAGGGGGAAGACGAAGCGGACGTTGCAGCCAAACACTGAAGTGTTCAGACTGTTCAGACTGATTAAAAGAAAGGTCACATACTTCCTGTCTGGGTGTCCTGTTTGGAGACCTATAAGTGTAGGGTTGTCCAGTGGTGACCCGTTGGAAGCAGCTGGTACAGGGTTTTTGAACAGGTTTTTCAATCCAAATCGGGTTGGTTGATTCATCCAGAGTCTACATCGCTGATGGCCGCCCCGGGTGCTGAGGGGTAAGGCTTGGTCGCAACTGCATCCTGGACCTTCCGGAGACCCCGAAGGGATGGTGCTTCGGAAGATGAATCCGGTTCATGTGTGTTTGTTTCTTTAAAAACATTGAAAGCCTTCAGAGGTGTCCAGCAATGAAGCTGTATGAAGCTGTGTACTTTCCACTGACTTCGCTCCAAGGGAGGGTCTATACCCGAATGTCATGTCCCCCATGTGTCCGATCCAACTGCAGGAGCTCAAGTACATGGACGTGAGAAATGCCATGAAGGACACCCGCTTCGCCACCGTGGGCATCCGGGGTGGACAGGTGCGGTCAGCGGTCCGAAGCCCATCGATGAGAATCTCTGGTTGGACGAAAGTAGCGTCCGATCGCTAGAAGTAAGGCCAGGAGCCCCGTTCGTAGCCTTCGATCGCTCGGTTCGTAGCGATGCCCGAGGTGTTCCTAGTTGTTGCTTGTTGGTGTTGTGTCAGTGGACTCCGCTACCCCGCAGGAAGAAGTGCGGCCAACATCCAAGGTGGCTCCTGCCAAGGTGGATGACGCTCCTCCCTTGCCACCGCCAGCTGAGGCACCACCCACACCCACGCAGCACACCCAGGGTGGCTGCACGTGCAACGTGCACTACATCTACCCACCCACGCCATGTCCCTCCTACCAAGTGACCAACGCAGCCCCACCCGGCTCACCCAGCTCACCCTTTTCACCCACGCCCTGTCCATCCTACCAGGTGTGTCCATCCTATCAGCCTGTGCTCCGCTATCCACCGCCACCACCATATCCACCACCTCTGCCCAGCACTGGAGTTTGGTACATGACCTATTGAGGCCGAAGCTAAGCCTGCTTTGCTCCCGAAAGGCGATGCCACACCTGAAAGGGTGTGTCCGCTGTCGCCGTGTATCCTTTGACCCCGCTGAAGAAACGCGGGTGCAGAGCAACAAATGTTGCTCTGAGCTTTATGTTGCTCACACCTAGGAGCTTTTCGCAAGAATAGTAGATGTCAAACATCTTCTTCTGAGCCGCCGTCTTTGATTTCATCAAGCACTGCCAAACAGTAGTTTTGAGCTGGGAAGCCAAAAACACGAAACATCAAACCGTTTTCTGTCCGAAAACAGCGGCCAAGCGTTTTTCTCTCGTGAGACAAAGTGTTTGACCAACTCTTTGGTCGAGACAGGCTTGTTGCCCCTCTGAAGAGGAAGCAAAGAACGCTGCCAGGGTTCCTGGCCTTGTAAGAAAAAGACTTAATTCTGATATGCTCTTAGGTTGGAGGCCATCGCTAGTAGGTTGGAGGCCATCGCTAGTAGGTTGGAGGCCATCGCTAATCCCTAAACTGGTAACACCCTGCTAAGGCCGCCAAGGCTCATGGTGTTCCGGATGGTCCTGTGATCCAGAACTAGGATTTTAAAGCAATATGCAAAAGGGACTCGATTCCTCTGGTCCGTTCCCTTCAGCTTCTGTGCACAGCCCACCCACCGCGTCCCCCGCGCGTGCCACCCGGTGGTGCGACCTGGTCAGATCATGCCGAGCGAGCAGACAGAGGCAGGGCCAGCTGGAAGGTTGGGGGGGGCGCGGGGCCAAAGTGGTGACCGCTCGAAGTGCTGTGGAGGTGTCGAATGACTGAGACTCCCTTTCTCGCCCTGTGGATGGGTAGACTGAGTGGGTCTCCCCTGGGCTGAATAAGGCGTTGGTCCTTAACAAATCGATGTGTGTACCGTCAAAGAGAACTACAACCTCTAAATACAATACTGACAGAGTTTGTGTTTGACATATTCTTGGAGGAATGTACAAACCTTCATTTGGGTACTTGTGCCTTTCCAACCAAGGTGTTTCAGCGGGTGCCTCAGATTTGGCTTTGCCCCACCAATTGACCAAGCCGGCCCACAAGATCTTTGACACTTAGCTTTGGCTTGTTTTTGCTGATGTTCTACTTTTCCCATTCAGAACCTCTTACCGAATCTCGGTTTTTGGATCAACCACTGCGAGATGATAGGGACAGTACCCTTCTTTGATCCTTTTTGTATATTTCCCATACACTCCATGTATGCCGTATATGCCGATCAATTGACCCCCCAAACCACCGAAACCACCCCTGGCCGTTTCTCGGCAGTCCTATCTATATGGGTTTGATGTTCTCGACCACGGGCCGAGCCGGCCGAGGCGGAGCTGCGGGCCGAAGAGGAGAAGCAACGACGGGAGGAGGTCCTGCGCACCGGAGGGCGGACGGAACCAGGACGGGTCGGCCCGCGGAAGGTTCCTCCATGCGACGGTTGCATGGGACCTGCATGGATAAAATCGGAAAACAAAGGAATCGAGTTGCATTTCATGTAGACTCTTAGATGAGGTTTGGCAGCCGGTCCAGTCATACCGAACCGGCTCGGAGTCATACCGAACCGGGTCGGTTCGGTACGACGGGTCGGTGGTTTCGGGGTATGGACATCCGGGTCTTCTTAGACCCCAGGATCGGTCAACATCTTCCAACATGGCTTGCTTCAATGCGTGATGTGATCGAACCGTAGATGGACCAGAAAGAACACCGGGACGACGGTTCGGGTTCGGGTCATGCAGATCGATGGAACCAGTGGAGGTTCTACAGTAACAGTTGGTCCATCAAATAGATTGCCAGAGCCCATTTTGCAATGCACAGGGTTGGTGGAATGGCAAGATCTGGAATTGTCGCTTGAATGTCACAAGACTCAGTCAAAACAAGCGTAATAGGCTCCATGCTGGCCATCATCTCCCAAAAATATATATGCACACTATGAGAGCGCTACTAAAATGGGATGATGGATTTACTGCCGAGCGCTGTCGACTGTCATTTTGATGTGTCGAGTGTTCCACACGGTGGAGTATGGCAGTGAGTTTGCTAAAGCACCCTCCAGTTGTGGATTGTGTGGTGAAGTGAGGTGTTGTGACCAGCGAGCAGCCACAGAGAGGTGGATTTGGTGAATTCTGACTAGTTGCTGCGGGGGGTAGTTTAGAAGTCAACATGTCAAGCTTTTGTGTGTGCTTGCAAGATTAAGTCTCATGGCAACTTAGCCTAAATTAGTATAGTTACAAGCAACTACCTGTTGTTTTATGAGGACATCAGGTCATGTCCATATCCCATTTCTAGAGTCTCGGTCGCTGTCTCTTTGCAACAGCTGCTTTTTGCTTTGACCTCTTGACTCGAACGGACTTCGGCACGGTTTTCTCTGTGGGGTCTGCGTCCGATGAGGCACGACAACAAGCAGCTCTGGAACGTGAAGAGCAGAGATTGCAACGTGGGGAGCCTCAGCTGAAGCCCTCTGAGAAGAGATGTGGATCCCCAGGGAGCGAAGAAGAGGAGGAGGAGGAGCAGCGCGTTCCGGAAAAAGATCCGAAACGAAGATTGGATGCCTTTGGCTGGATAGTCTCAGCCCTGAATAGCCCCTGGGCTCGGACGAAAGTAGACATCTTGAGTTCCGACCTGGCAGTTTTTGTTTTCTGCAACAGGATGTTTGGGTGGACTTCGATCATTCTCTTATAAACGTTTTTTAGTTGAAACCACCAAGCAACATGAGGCAACATGTGTGTTCC
>CAXAMN010028817.1:0-45885 GCA_963970005.1 Durusdinium trenchii
CAAAATATATATTAACATGTTGGACACTCTGTCTCTCTCTCTCTCTCCCTCTCTCCCTCCCTCCCTCCCTCTCTCTTTCTCTTTCTTCGAGGACCCCAGACTCGAATAAACCTCCACTGCCGGACAATTCCACTCATTGCCGATACGGGCAGTTTACGCGTCCTGCTATCGGTCCTACTATGTTCCGGTGGTCCGATGTTGGCTTGGTTGGTTGATAATTAGATTATTAGACACCCCTGCGGCCCCTGGTATAGGCATATGTTGGGTCTGTCCTATTACGTGCAACAGTCGGTCAACGATAGAAATGACAAGGCCTGCAACTAGGCCCCATCATCCACGAATAGGCCCTGGTCATGGGCTGGTCATGGGATATATGGGTTCAAAGAAAAGGTACCGGTGTAAATGGTATTGGTGGTATATATGCCTATGGGATCCGGATATGATACACCTATAAGCTTATAAGGGCACAAGGCATGGTACCCAAGCTTGGGCCCTTCCCTGTGCCCCCCTTGTCGGTGCGTCGGTGGTGTCCTCCGTTTCTCACCGTGCCAGGTCCGAGTTAGTGCCGGCGACCAAGTGCTTCTGAACACCAAGGCGACCGAAGCGCGGAGGAACTGAGGCCAGTTCTCCCAAAGCTGAGAACTGGCAGTGCAGACGTTGGTGAGTTTCGTGGTTTTTTTTGCGGGTAAATCAGGGTAAATCCCCAAACCTGGGGAAGATGTGTTCAGGTTCCGTAAGACATTCCAAGAAACGTTTTGTCTATTTGGTTTTAAGCCGAGGGTATGAATAGGTGAGGTCGGTGACTGGTTTATTTGTTGGAACAACATCTTGAAGCTTTCCGTGTGTTGGTTGACCACGCAGATTGAGTTATTCTGATCTATTTTTTTGTTCGTTTGGGTGGTCCAACGGAACTAGTTAGTTCTGCGAAACATGTCTGCATGATCATGGGTGCACACATCTTAAATCCTTAAGGGATAAACACATGTTCAGGGAAAAGAGTAACAGGAGTGCTGGAAGACTGATACTACTTTTGCTACACCTCTTGAAACTGGATGTTTTCCACTTCGCCTAACTTGGACAGATTTGCCTAAGAAGATATCCGAAAGTGTAGCACTTGGTTTGAACCATTTCATCTCTAGGTACCAACTCTGAACAAGATCCCATGGCAGAAGTTTCTCAAGATCCCAATGGCACCCAGGCCACCAGGGACCGCCAAACAAACACAAAGGTGTGGCACCTTTTGCCAGTAGCAAACTTGGGACACACTGGACACACGTTCAAAGGCTGAGAAGTTTGATTGGATTCCTGCTTGCATTGTTTCACCAGGGTCCAGTTTCGTTTCACCAAGGTCCAAACTGTTCAAGAGATCTACCCTGCAACATACATGGAAGTGGAACCCCCCACTGTTTGTAGAGGAACATGGTCATCCAACGAAATTGAAGGAGACATAACTACTAGGAGCGGGATTTTGGCATGGTTGCACATCTTGTGTCTACTCAAAGATTGTCACACAAAATTTCCTGAGCGTGAGGGTGCCCCAAAAGCCACCATGCACAGAGGCAAGATCTATTTTGTAAATGATTCCCCACAGGTCAAAGACATCATCTTACTGAAGTTATTCATACAGAAATACCACAATGAAGTTATCAGGACCAAGTTTAGACCTGTCTGCAGAGGAATTGTCTTCTTCGAAAGGACCGTACAAATCAAGAGTCGCCGGACCGGTCTCCAAGCAGGACCGGGACAGTTCGTTTGAAGCCAGTTGGACCACGCACAGCTCCGGAACCAACCCCGACCCGCCTCCCCTCCGCTCCCGGCAACCAGGCTTCGGAGCCCTATTGCCCCGGCTTGGCCCACCGGAAACTCCGTCCCGGGGCGGTGAGAGACGACGAAAACGGTGAGACGGTGCTACGGTGAGTCGGTGAGTCGGTCGTGGTGTGGGAATTCATGGGTTGGACCTCGATGGGTTGGGGGAAACACCATTTGGGACTAGAAGATCATCGAATCTAGCCATCCAAAATCCTTTCTTTTCCGGGTCTATATAGTTTGTTTGTGTTCTTTTTTAAGAGAGGGTCTATTAAGATCTATTAAGATCTATACTCGTCTCACCCAAGCGAGCTAAAGTTACGCTTGTGCTGTCACTGCGGTTGCAAACATCCAATTGGTCATCATCGCCTCATCTTCCGGGGGTCTGTCCCTGCCGTTCCAAACAAATCCCAAATGAGTCAGTATGAGATTCTAGGGATCCAGTCGTACCGAACCTCAGAAGGTACTTGGATCCCTAGAGATACTGTTTGATCTTTTTGGGGGTGACATTTGTTTTCCATTTTTTGTTTGAAGGCACTGCAACTTGTTTGTTCTCTCACGGAGTGTCTGGACTCTCTCATGTTCTTAACTCCAAGCTCGCTGACCTCATCTCTCTCAAGGCGAAGAGATTCGTGAGCTTTGTGGGCGGGGGCGAAGAAGAATTCCTGGGGCTCCAACTACCTATATACCTAGAAGGTGGTTGGGGTGGGTGCTAGGGGTCTAACCACCGAACCTGAGGATATGGGCCAGGTGTGCTAGGGAATAAGAAAAGAACCTCCGAGTCGGCCAGTTACCTCGGAACATGAGCTCAGCTACTTTGGACCCATCAAAACCCATTCCTGGACCCTCCGTTCGGTTCGGCTCAAGATGACCCACAGCCAGGTGGTGAACCTGCCAACTTGTCACCAGGAAACACCCATCGATCCGTTCCGGGGGCTGGCCGGTCCCAAAAACCGGGTCAAAACCGTGGCTATGAGGGTCTGAGCCTTTGGGGTGGTATGCTTCATGGATGTTTTTGGGTCCGTCTCCCAACGGTTTGGGCTACGAACGGTCCGTGGGGTCCATGAGGCGAGCCCAGTTTGGCTGTCCCAAGAGGTCGTCGGGGAAGGGGAAGGCTCAGACGTTGCTCAACAGCTGCCGTGCCGTGCCATGAACAAGAGACCCAAACATTTGGAAACAGCTCAACAGCATGGTTCTAGCCTAGAGGTCCAGGTGTATTGCGGTTTTGGGGGGACCACCAAATACCAAGTTGGACCACATGTCCGTCCTGCTTCAGACTTACCGGAACCGATGATCGCAGCAAGCATGGTCGACTGACCCGGCGGGCCCGGCGTTAAACCTGGTTTGACTGACCTCATTGTTCGTACGGGTTGAGGCCTTTTCCCAACCCCCCCCCGTGCAATGAGGGGTCTTACATCCCCCAAAGCAGTTTCAGCCGCAACATGTACTTTTTTCTTACAATGTAAAAAACTAGCTTTTGCTCAGGAGGGAGCTAAGGAGCCAGGGGCATCCATATTCCCCATTCAACAGGGAGCCGAGGAGCTACAAGGAGTTCCCCAACCCCTTACTAGAAAAAACAAGTCTTTCTTACATGGGGAAGAGCGTCTTTAAAATCAGTGCTGAATGCCAACATGGCCGGGTTCGGGTGTAACGGGTCGAGTACCCGTCGAGCAGACGGCGTCCATTCGTTGCGTCACCCAGGCTGGCTGCAGGGTGCACTCGGTGTGAGTGCCACCTGGGACATGAGAGGATGCGAGCTTAGGGCTAAGGAGCGGATGCATAGTAAGGCAATGTGTCTTTGTTTTTTTTCTGGATACTGCAAGGATGTTGAATCAATGGGTGGGCAACCAAAATCTGGACTCTAGACCTTTGTTGAACTCTGGCACCATCAATGTTCCGGTGCCAAGATTGGATACCCTAAGTATTCCCAGACACGAGCTGTTTGGGACTGGACGATTGACCTACATCGACCCTTAAGGCATCTTAAAATCACCTATATACCAGCACCTTCCGACAGGTGGGTTTTGGACACCCCTTAACCTCTAAGAGGCCATTTGTAGACTCCTCTTGGAGCGTGCTGGTAGTAGGCAAATATTCGGATTGTCAGGGCTCTGCAACTCTGTATGTTTACCGCATCCTTGCCTCTCCTATCCTTTATGGCTGCATCTTGTCCTAAAGTAGCGGACTATAGGTTCAAAAGAAGATCACCGTTTGCTTCCCAGCAACCTACGCTCTGTCAGTTTCTCGCATGTTTCGCGAGGGGACGCACCTGCATGCGAAGTTGGAAGATCACGAGCAGCGCCTGAGGAGATTCGAGATCTGCTGGGAGTCGACGAATTTCGGGAACGACCTGGCTGTGTAGGGTGAAATCTTTAGATATATGATATATTATATAATGGAGGTTCGTTCAAAACCATGAATCCTAGATAAGCCTAGGGTAGTCTTGCGAACCATTCGCCAAACATTATCCAGCGTGGTGCACAGGACCCTGGTCAGGTCTTCGTGAAAGGTATTTTTTTAGAGTTCTTTGATACCATCCTGTTTGGGTGCCCTGGCTGGACTACCCTACGCTACTATCCGGGATCTCCAGACACCCAGACAGGATTGTCCTGGTCTTCCTGTGTCTGAGCACTCATTTGGGTGTGTACTTGAACATAGGACCCCCAATCGTCCGGGTAGACTGGTGATTCTCCGGATGTCCCGAACCTTCGGAACCACCGGGAAGTTCGGTCTCTTTGTCTTCATTCGAGCTACCTCTTAAGAATCTGGGCCCGGTTCCCAACACATAGGGTTTGGGAACCGGGTCCGTACCCCTGCGAAAACGGACAAGGTGCGACCCCGACCCTCATGGATTCTTGGGCACACTCATTTTGATAGATCGGTTGTTTCTTGCTTGCAGGGTCACGATGTTGTTCTCCCCTCGCCCTGTAAGTTGGAAGGGCCTGCGGTTCTCCAAAGTTGATTTTTTGTTGGGGGGGGTCGATCTTGGCCATGGATGTTTCTTGGGCCTGCATCTGACCCTTCTAGAGGCTAAGTGACCCCAAACTGTGGCCTCAAATTGGTTAACCAGGATGTTGTTCAGTGATGGTGCGTGTATTCTGCGTTGGAGGGAGCCATTGATGAACTGTAATACAAGACACCACCATACTGTTTACAAAATCTGCCTCAATCTATACTAACAGGGCCTTACACACTCCACAATACTCAGACTCCACGTATGGAATATTTATGAATATGTACCTTAGCCTTCTGTTCGCCCATCAAGAGAGTTCGATTTTTGTAGTGTAAAATCCTTCAAACGGTATTGTTCTGGATTCAGGCTCTGAAATCAATGGTGGGCATGGAATTCAAGGTTTTACATGGATTTATCGGTCCACCACCCCAATGGGGATACATATGCCATTCTCTAGGATGTACATCCTTTTTTCTCGATCCCCAGCGGATCTAAAGCACGGCTTCACCCTGCGACCCCACTCCGTGTGCTTCTTCCTATCTAGCAGGATCGACTTCTCCCAAGGGGTCCAGAAGCTCGACCAAGAGGATGGCGGGTGGATGGCGAGAGTGAAGCCGGAGGAAAGGCAGATCTAGCAGAGACATCAAGAGATGTGGCAAGTTGCACATGGAGAGCATAGAAACACATGAGAACACTCGATAAGGTTTTGGAATAAAGAGATGATATGTACGCAGCACCCGACTTCACAGGTCTCTTCTCTGGTGGTTTTTGGGGACTCTGTCAAGTGCCAGAGTTGTGACCTGAGAACGCTGTCGGGTGCTGGTACATCACCGTCGGGTGCTGGTACATCAACCTCCGTGGTAACATCGAAGTTGCAAATGGACCCTCGAACGACCATGAGATTGAGATCCTCTACAACGACCATGTTGTTTGTGAACTCCATGATGAACACGTATTTGAGGTGCATGAGGTATTTGACAGAGTCACTAGTAGCTACTAGGAACAAGTGCATCGCTACTAGGAACAAGTGCCTTACTAGTAGTAACAAGAAGCTACTAGTAACAAGTGCCTTAATACTCATGGGATGCACATGAGTCTGGACTGTCATGCACATGGGACGTCGATGCAGACAGTCGACTCTCGGCCCTCTGGGCTCCATGAAGCCGAGCGCCAAGGGTCCAAGGCGAGCGCCGAGCGCCGAACGGACACCGGAAGCCTGAACGGCTGGAATCCGGTGATTGCCCGTTCGCCGTTCGACCCGTGTTCGACCATGAAAAGAATGGTGTTGACCTTGTTTTGTAGTTGAACACCCCTAGTAAAACAATGGTTATTAGGTAAAAATACCAATCAGACAATGGTTGTTGGACATTTGAGGGTATACTCTAGCCGCTCTATAGCCAGTGAGTTTTGGCCAGACAAGAGAAAATACACGAACATTCATCGTTTATGCCCCGGTCTAGACCCGTATAAGCTGCTTATAGCATTCTCAGAATGTTATCAGAGTCTAGACCGAGGCACCGAAGAAGGGTGTCTCAGTTTCAGAAGTCTACATGCTCCGCACGAGGTTTTTTGGGTGTGGCAGTCCGTATACGCACTGTTTTAATCAACAAACAGAATATGATAATATATATATATATAAAATAGTAGTAGCAACCATGATCTCTTTCTCTTGGTGTGTGCACTGCACAAAGAAGAACCTCCCTGTGAATTTTGAGCTGGTCACACTGCCTCTTGGAGGCAGAGTCGTGTTTTCAGTCCAGGCAGTGAGAGTGAAGCACGTTCCAGTCCCCCAGTCCTTCGTGGATGAACCTGGGTGGGTGTTATTGTTCTCGAACTGCGTAGTGAACTGCCAAACCTGGGGAAGAGTTGCTTCTTTTTCTCGGGCTTCCTGGGAGCCAAAGGAAATCCAAGGAAACCATTGTTCCATCTTTGACTTATGGAGTGTGGACCAAGCATGGAAGTAGAGAACATCACCTCCTGGAAAGACGATTCTCTACAATGCCAGCAGTGGAAATTCCACTTCCATAGTATTCCATATGATGCGTTTTTGTTTTTTTTGTGCTTCGTGTCAAACACTCCATGCCGGATCCACTGCCGGCATCGCACCTATAGACCCTTTGCTGCCGAGGTATTTGCATGTTGGGAAAAACTCTTTAACTTTTGAGCTCCTCGAGAAGCAGACCCTCTCAGCGCCGAAGGTGGAATCATTAGACTGGAGCGAGTTGTTTTTATTGGGGGGTCCAGGAGTGTTTGGGAAGAACCATGAAGAACGTGAAGACACAGTAAGTGCCACTGTGGAGTGCGCCCTTAATCATTCAGCTAGCCTTGTTGACTGGCCAACACCCGCAGCAACCAGGCGCCCTCATCAAGCCCTGGTCTTGGAGGGACCAGTCGGGCTGGTTAGATTTCACGGAGTGCCTGGGTATCCTGGTCTTGTGGTCTTCGGGTGATTAGTTGTTTCTCCGGTTCCTGCAATAAATCCTCAAACCTGGGGACATGTTTTGTTATTATTGTTTTGGTTCAGAAGGTGATTAGATGTGATTGGAGACACTGTTATGTAGCTATAGGTTTGCAAGTACCTTCTGAGAAGGTACTTGGATCCCTAGGGCCCTAGGGTAATTATGCAAATCCAAGGTATTGTAACTCTTGTTTCAATCGACTCGGAAAGTCTGACATTCGATGACCGCAGGTTCTTCCTGTATGTCGAAGAAAGTGGTCCATCATTGGTGTTTTTGTTGGCTTTGTTTATATTCAGATTCTTTTAAGGACCAGAGCTCCTCTCAATGTTTTGTCGATTCTTTCGATTCACTTCCATCTCCGTGAGAACTGCTCTAACCGCAGCAGTTTCACAGTCTTCGTCGCTGCCAGGTGCTTGGGAAGGGCTTCCTGCTCTTTTCGCAGCTCCCAAGAGAAGTCTTTCCACAAATGATCTCCCGACAGGCCAGTGGGACCTGAGGATATCTGAGGGGGGGTCGCTACCTGGCCGCTATCCTCTGCAGTATCCCTCCATATCCCTGACGACCCTCAAAGCCAACAAGATCCAGGGTGCGGATTGTCAGACAAGAGATGACAAGACTCTGAGATGACAGGACTTTTGCGAAGGAGCTCCCCAAGCGATCCTTCCTTCTTCCTTGTTACAATGCCAATGCAGTTGTGTGAAAGAGTTCTAAGCTCACAATGAAGAGTAACATATCAGTGCTGTTTGTCCTGATAGCCCGCCCTCCGAGTCAAGCACGGAAGAATGTTTTGTCTTTTTGTTTTTTGTTTATTTTTTCCCAACACGAACTGGGATGTTCAGGGGCTCTACAGCTGTGCCATGCTGTGCCCCCATTGGGTAGTATCCCTGCTTCCTGGCGAAGAGCTTTGATTCTTTCCCGGAAGCTCCTGGGAGCCCGCAGACGCCGACCTGGACCCGTTTTCGGACCGGTCGTACCTTATATATATAGAAAATGGAACATGACCCGAACAAGAACAGGTACTTTATTGTACCCATTTCCCAGGTTTGAACGGAGACTCCAAGTATTCTGTGCCAATCCAACAGAGGTTGAAGGAACTCTATAGACTATCCCATAGGTACCCTGGTAGGGTCCTATTTACGGTGACTTAACCTCTGTTAGTTGGATTGTTCTGGTCTTTTGACACCTGGACCCGCGCCAGGCGGTGCTGCAGGATGTGGGCCTTTACTGGGGACCCCAACAGGACGGCGCTCCACCTGAGTCGTCGGCTTGGGCCCAGCACCTGGCGCATCCTGGGTGGGTCTAGTTGAGCCGTAGACCTCTCAGGTGGGGACGAGCTATGAGGTGCTAGATCTGTTTGGGCGAAGTGAGAGGCCTCGGTGGGTCGAGAGGACTTTGGATGACATGAGAACATCATGGATTCTGTCAACAGGTCCGGACTCTGATCCACCCATTCAATCACGATCTTAGAATATCTATAGAATATCGATGGTTTCTACGGACCCCGTCTAAGGCATCGAACTGGGGTGCCCGTGAGGTTCACCGAAGCTCTTTCGGTTCATCGAACCGAAGCGGTCAGCGGTCAGTCTGGGTCTTGAGTCTGGTGCAGCTCAGCTCAGCAGCTGGACCGGGGCCGGACCCGAATCCTCGGGTCAGGGGTCCGGATTCGTTGGTGGTTTCAAGTGTGTTTTTCTTTGTTTTTACAATGTATTTGATTCAACCCACTCATAGTTTCGTATCGTTTTCATTCCAAAACCAAACTGGCCAGGCCGGTTTGTTGGGGGGATTGACATGTATTGACCATGATCATATTCTCATCTTCACATTCATCCCCGGCTGATCCTGGCCGCCGTGTATCGTCTTTTCAGGAGCTGATGGGCATCATTCAGGTGATCCTCCAGTTCCAATCGGCCCCTTGGACGGCCAACGGCGACGGGCCAAAGGTTTTTTTGGGGTTGCGAAGCAATGGAAGTGTTGGTCGAACGGTGCGTCAATGCGGCGAGGTCCCGGGAGATGGAGGGGTTTGTCTATACGGGGTTTGTCCAGGTTGGCTCAGAAGGCATTTGGACCCTCCACTCAGAAGGTATTTGGAGGCCTAGGGATAGTCTTGGATAGTCCGGGACTTGCTCAGCCTGCATCACATGGTAATCAGGTACTCTTTGGAGGAATCATGGGACCGAGCCACGTGTTGGATGGTTCATACTTAACAAACTGAACTTCGTCACGAGTGTTGGCTCCATTTGCCCTCCGCCTCACCACCGCACTTGTGAATCGAAGGCGGATCATCAGGCTTTCAATCATTTGTGAGCTGCACATGTCGTCGCGAATCTGCGCCGTGCCAGATTCATCCGACACGACTCCAAACGGGTCGAATCTTCCTTTGATTTCGGAGCTGAGCCAATGGAACCGGTTTCAATCCATGAAGATCTGCAGTATGTTGTGTTGCTCTTATAGACCGGTTTTTGGGCGATTGTGTTGTTTGGCCAACTGGATGAATCCTCCGGAAAGATGTTGTTCATGTCCTCCGGTTCCTTAAGCAACTCCAAGACGAACATGTGGTCCTCTTGATGCCAAGCTCTGGCTGGACTTGATGGATAGCTAGGTCGATGAGCCAGGATCTGAATGAGTCCCCCAAAGAGCCAGGTCACAGGTCTCGCCAAAGTGATGGACAAGAAGGGTGCCTTCCCAGTTCCATAGAGTTGGGTGCTATCCATGGAGGTTAGGGGTGGCCAGAGGCCAGAGCATCCACAAGCCCTGGATGGGACGAGCCACACCACCCCTTCTGTAACTCCTGGTCAATCCACAAGCTCAGAGGATAAAAAGACACATCATGCAAGCAGCAGTTCCATGTTCGGGGTGCCGGACGAACGGAGGAAGGAGTAAGTCGGTGCACCGACCATCACATCCACGGCCCCTGGATTCGTCTGAAAAAAGAAAACAAAAACACCCCGGCGTGGAACTCCTTAATATGTTAGGGTTTTTCACCACTGGTGATCAACATGGATTCGTGGATTTGGATCTTTGTTGAGAGGTCTAGGAAATTCTTCAGGAAAAAAGAGAGCTATGCAGAGGCAAAAGTTTCCAAGACGGCATTTGACATGTGCGCGGGTTGAACTTCCATGAGGATCTTTGAGATGTGCTTGGGTCCAACGTATACGCACGGACTTTGAGGGCCCCAGAGAAGCTTCGAGGAGGGCGGTTGAACGTCCTTCATGGGATGTTCACTGGAGACATAGATCCACGTTTGATCCACCCTAAGGATCCGAACGGACCCTCCTTAGAAGGGGTCGAACCCTCTAGTTCACAAGGGGTTGGGGCCCCTCAAAACCCTCTTTTTGAGGGTGCGGATCCTTATGGCAGAACCAGAATGATTAGAATCAGAATGTCTAGATTCTATAGATGAGAATAACGTCTTCGAACGACCTGGAATTCAGCAGGGTTTGTGCATTCAGCTGCCTGAGCTCTTAATATTCTCCCTTGAGTGGTGTCCGCGGAGATGTCATGCAACAGTGATCGCGTCTGACTGCAACCCGATTTCCCTGGCTGGAGAATTGCTCGGAATCTGATGTTTTTACTTCTTTTTCACACGCAAGCAGCGGGTTCAGCGGAGAGCGGTGTTTCTGACGGATAGCGGTCTTGGACCTGTTTACCAATCTCACAGCTCCGCGAGCATCATTTCTTCATCCGTCGTCGTGGTGTTCGACCAAGCGGCGGAGCGAGACCGTGTGGAGCGAAGACAAATGGCCGTCGACGACTTCTCCAGCTGGGTCTCGGTTTTGGTGTTGGCCCTGGACAAAAAACCGTTTTCATTCCGGTCTTCGTTGGGCGTTTCGATTCGATGGTCACGCTTCGGGTGGGGGTGTTTATGGCCGGCAGATGTGTGCATGTCTCGGGCTTTTGGAGGTTTGCCGGGGCACGGACCGCTCCACGGACGGCTCGGTGGGTTTCGAGTCCCCAAAAAGGACCTTTCCAGCCGGTCGTCCCAAAACGGAGATCGAAAACGACCCGGGAAATGGTGGTGTTTTCGATAGGTACTTTAAACCTATAAGTAAATGAAATGGTGGTTGGAATAGAAGGTTTTATGGACTTCAAGCCACCTTCATGGCAATAAAGCTCGCTGTTCAAAAGAACAAACATACACTCCTGGAATACTCCTGGATTTTTCTGTCTAGGTGTCCATGGTGTCCTGTCTGGAGATGCTTAGGTAGTGCAGTCCTGCCAGGAGACCCAGACAGGATGGCTATAACACCGGGTGGTTGAACGTGGTTCGGTGCTTTCGGGCTTGGCGTCGTGCTGGGCAGGTTGCGGGAACGGGAGCTGGCTGATTTGGAGCGACGGGCAGAGGCGGGTTGTCGATCGATCCCACGTTGGAACTGCCATCAGTAGGTGGATCCAAACCGATTGGGACATATGATTGTGGGGTATTGACAAGTATTGATAGGTTTTCTGCGCGTTGTGCGCGTCGTGGTCGTGCGCGTTGTGCACAGTATGCAACCTTTTGCCAGATACCCATCACCCGGATAGTTGGTAGTCCCACAGTTATTTCGCACATTGATTGCCCTTCAGCCGCAAGAACCTTCACAAGTAGATATGTATCGCTGTTTTTTTGGACATCCGTGCTGGGCGGCCAGCGGCACAGCTATGTCAAGCTGATATAGGTTTATGAGGGTCAGTATGGATGGAACGGGCCAAAGTTGAACAGATTCCCCTGCACCATGCTTCCCATGAAGGCAGCAACAGACCAACAGTGAATCAATATCAGTTGCACAAATTAGATATCATATCATTGTATTACCTGCCGGTTACATCATGTTACATCAGTATATCACATTACATCTTCCTGGACCTTCCAAAGTACCTTAGAAAATGGGACAAGACAAGACCCGAACAAAATACGGTACTTTATACTTGTACCCCTTTCCACGTTACTTTCACTGGTCGACTGGAGGTATTCATCAATCTTGCCCCTCAGCTGTATCCCGAGCTGCCTAAGACATCCTAGAGTTTTGCTTCAAAACAAGATCCTATCTAATACTCAGCTTTTGTCTCTGCAGATCCTATAAGTCTTTAAAGCTTGTCGTAGAGCAGAACTTGTTTGTCAGACTCCTGACCAAACATGTTGAGTTCACCCCGGCTTCTTACATCATCTTACACCCAGCTTCATCGACGAGTCCTAATTACCCGCCTTTTTCAGTACAACGTCCCGTTGGACTTGTTTTCCTTTTCAAGAAAGTTCCGTTTCATTTGGCTTTCGTCAGATAATAAAGATCGTCGGCTGGACTCCCCAAAAGTCCCCAAAAGTACATACCTGGATCTTCCAACGACATGCAAAACCTTTGCCTTTTGAACTCTAAAACCAGCCGTGTTAGGCGGAAGGCACCAAATTGTTGCATGTCGTTGGAAGATCCAGGTAGATGAGCCTACCCCCCCCCCAACCGGCCCAAAACTTTTCAGCTCTAAAATCGTCTAAAACCAGTCAGGTTTTGGCACAAAGTTCTGCATGTTAAAGATCCAGGCAATTTTCGGTGTACGTGAGTGGTATTTGGACAAACACTCCACCAATGATTCATTTCCTCCACATTCTCAGAAATAGTCAGACCTCTCTAGCCCCCACCCCAACAACGATGTGGGGGAGCCCTAGGGTTCCATCCTTTGAATCCTGTCTTCAGTACTGGAAGTCCGTTCGACCATATAAGAACTGCTTGATCTGGTGTTGTAGTGTAAAACCTTACCACTCAAAATAGTCGTTCAAATGATGACAACTGAGTAACTGGTGCCAAATAAACATGTTCAAGGATGGGACACGATCGACCTAAAATGTGCTAAGACATATCCCCAAAAGGAACATTTTTTGGCGGACTCTTTGGCTATATGGACTATGGACCATGCTAACATGTACCCTAAACCCTCAACCTTTTTCAAGGATGCTACGGATTCTTCATGCTTCTTTTGGCTATCACACCGGCGCCAGGACCGACGACGCCAGATCGAGGACGGGGAAACCGAGCGGTCGGACGTGGACGCCTGAGCCGGCTGAGGCGGCTGAGCCAAGGCCACATCATCTTCTTCAACAGAAAGCATCATGAATGCTTCACCATCCAGCATGGAATCAACCCTGGCAGTCCAAGAGTAGACTTCCTGAAATCCTTCCTTCTTTCTTCGAATGTGCAGAACTTTTGTTTCACATTGGGTGGTTCTATGGATGAATCGAGGGTATCGGTCTAGAACTTCTGCAGTGTGGATGGAAAATCAACGTTTTCTCTTTATGCAACTGACGAGTTGACATGCCAAGGATCGTCGAACTTCATGGAACATGGACCCGAGCAGTCGGTCGATCGGTAGATCGGAAGACCAGTTTTCCGAGGTACTGAGACTGACTGAGACTCCACACCTAACTTGGATCACATGTTCTCTTCAAAATCTTCAATTGTCCACAGATTCATGAGGCTTTTTCTGATTGCTGGTCCTTAAATACGATGCGAAGTTCTTCCCTAAGGATCCGAACGGACCCTCCTTAGAAGGGGTCGAAGCCTCTATAACAAGGGTTTGTACCCTCAAAACCCGCGTTTTGTTTCGGGTGCGGATCCTTAGGGTTGAAGATACTCCAATCTCAGGAGTCCTGAGATCTGGAAACCCATTTGGATGTGTAGCGTTCCGACGAACTGCAGACCGAGCTGCAGGCGTTCCAACCGTTGTGGGGTCGGGAACCGGAACATGGAAGAACCAGTCTACCCATTGGGTGAAGTGGTCTTTCGAAATACACACCCACGTGCAACTCTGCAAGTTGGAGTTCCAAAAAACACAGATCACTCAGATCACCCCTAGGCCCATCAGTCGTACCTCCGTTTCGAAGATGGTTGGGGTGGGTGGCAGGGGGGGGCCTAACCACCGAACCTGAGGAGATGGGCCAGGAGCCCTAGGGATAGACCGGAACACTGGTTCTATTTGATTCCTAAGAATTGGATCTTCGATTCCTGCCCACAAAATACTGCCGTGTTCACGGCTGGTTGTTGTGGATGAAAGGCACCCTGGTTCCAGGATGCAAACAGGACAGTCAAGTGATGGGTGCTCAATGCTGCTCACATGTGTTTTTTTTTGCTGGGTCTTCCAACGACATGCAAACATGTAACATGTCTGCCCTTTCAGTCGTTTGCATCCTGGTTTGGGTGTTTGTCCTGGCTACCCAACTTCTATGGCTTCCATCATTGCTCCGGTCCTCTACAGTAGATGGGATGTGTAGCTCAGTCCTAGGGATAGCTCACCGCCGGCGCTTCCGACCTGATGGGTTCGCTTCGGAACAGGTCGACCAGTCCAGTCGATACCCATTGGGTGAAGAGGGCCACATGGTGTTGACCGGTCCAGCTGGGTGGTGTCGACCGGAGGCGCTCACGAGCTCCCGCCTGGCAGCTGGCTCAGACGGGTCGGGTCGGTGGTTCTGGTCCGACGGTGAACGATGAAGAGAGAGGGATGAAAAGGGGTAAGGTATCAGAATTGGGGATGAATCCGGGGATAAAAGGGGATGAAAAGGGGATGAGAATTGGGATGAGTCCGGTATGGGATTGTAGGAGGTCGAAAGATCATTCCAGATCCAGACTCATTTTCAATTTGTAATATACCTCTAATTTGCTGAAGTGTCTGAAACAACTGGTTTGGCTTAGAGTTTGTCCCAGACAACCCGGGTGAGACCAGTATCTCGCAGTCTACGTCCTACCCGGGTCTGGCCCTGAGACGGTCCTGATTGAGGAATGGTCGAGCAAAAAGTCTTCCCTGAGGTTATGAAAACCATAATTAGATTCACATTCGCCCAATTGAACGCATGGCCATAATTAGTCTTCCCATTGAACGAAAACACATAATTAGATTCACATGGGGTGTCCTGGAGTGTCAGGTCCCTTAGTGGTGCAGGGGCTTCCATTGGTGACCCCTTTTTCTCGGTGCTGGTAAATTAGATTCACATGGTTTGATTATATAGACTGCGAAAATTGAAACACACGTTTTAAAATACATGCATTTCGAAACACATAGAAGCTGCTTATGGAAAAACACCCCTTCAGGGTTGGTCACGACAAGACGCCTCGTCCGACGAGGCTAGAGGTGACTTCAAGGACGAGAGAGTGCGAGAGTGGCCGCCCCAGAGACTGCCGAGGGGGGGGGGCGCGGTCGTGGGGCGGATGGGAAGTGTGCAACGGTGCTCGGTGCATTCTTAAATCCCAGGCTGTCCCAGGCAGCCGTGAGTAGAAAAGGAACGAGGGGCCCTTGTTCGGTCTATGGTTTGGTTGTCTTTGGAACCACTGGGTATACCTACTAGATCCTATTATAGTGGTAACAGGATCCACTGGGCTATGTATTTAATAGTTGCATACATGTTTGCCTCGTCATTTATGACATCTTATTACCATTCATGTTAGTAGGTTTTGAGGGATTTGAGACCCCAGACCCCTCCATATGATGGTCCGACCCTTCATATGAGGGCCCAGGGTCGCGTCTGGGTATGCTGAATTTCTGCCTGTTCATCCACAAAAACCGCCCTATGGATCCATATGAGCCACGGATCCGTATGCGACGAACTCAAAACGCTGTAAAACGATAAGGTCCACCTCAAAACCGATGACGTCCATTTTTTAGCTGAAGAAGAATAAGGAGTTTTGACCGTCCCTCATATATTATACCTTCGGTACGGGGTTTCCAGTTCGACACTGGAGACTGATGCTTCGCGACACGGTCCGGGTCCGGAGCGTCCTTTTTGGGTATTGGGATCCCTATACCCAAACAGCTCTCCATGGGACTGCCATATATGCTGCCCCATTGACCCCCCTGGCACCACCCCAACTGATCGGCAGTCCTATGGCAGTCCCATGGACTGTATGCGATAGGGATGGAGATGCTTGCGTGAACAGGGCCACTTGTGGGCCACGTGCTCCGACCATGTTGGAGTTTGCTCCGAGGTCCCAGGCCCGCCGAGGCCCGGTGGAGTCGACCGGGGAAGGCTCGTTGGGGGGAAGATGTAACGACACACGTCTCGGAGTAAAAGCAGTGACCCAGGAGCCAGATCTACCTGGAGTCGACCCGTTGGAGTCTTGGAACTATGGTTAATATGATGTTATATGTATGATCCCTAGGGCTCCTGGCCCATATCCTCAGGAGGTGGTTAGACCCCCCCTGGCACCCACCCCAACCATCTTCTCAGGAGGTGGTTGGAGCCCTAGGGTATCTACAGCTGTTTTTTTAATAGCTGGTCTTATAGGGTCATGTTTAGTCCCATGTTCTAAGGTACTTTGGAGGGTCCAGGTAAACTGTTGGAATCCCTTTTGACAGATTGTGGACGTGTGGACCCTTGAACTTGGCAATCCGAAAACTTTACATGGGTGATAGCAGATGCTCGACACAATGGACTGGGTTATGTGGACTGAATATTGTTATTGCTCTCTCCCAGATTGCAGGAAACAGCTATGCTCTTTTGATTGCATCCATGGAGCTATATAGATGCAACAGTGAGGACGGCGAACACCTAAGATGGCTGTAAGGAATCGTTGCTGTAAGATGGCGCATCAGCGCTCAGTCGTCGACATCGGACCATGTCGTCATGCTCTTGGGGACGCTCCCGTCGCGCTGCTGATGGAAATCGTCGACACGATGGTCGACCCATGAGCTATGCTCTTTGCGTCAAAAGCCTACAGAGCTCATGAGCCTACAGAGCCCTGCAGGACCGGTCTGCTGACGTGCAAGTACTGCCAGAGAGCAGAGGGACCATGACGCCGTGCAGAGGGACCCGGTTTGGCGCACCGGTATGGCGCCACAAGAGCCACTATAGGAGCCCTTCCGAATGGAACACCGTCCCAAGCACCGCCATCTCGCGGTGCGCACCGCGCTCATCACGCGCGATCGATGAGTCGGTCAGCCGGCGGAAGCTTCTGAGACTCCAACTGGAAGACGAGCCACCAAAAACGTCTTCGAAAGGAGGACGTTCGGTATGAGAAGAACGCGCAAAACAACGTGCAACAGTGGTATGAGAAGAAAGGGAATGCCACGGTCGGAACGCCACCGATTGGTTTGCCCAAGTTGGCTGACTCCACGCCAGTGAGCCCTTGCCGCAGCGAACTGTGCGTTGGCTCGAAGCATCGGGAATGTCAAGTGCTCATGATTTGGTGAGAAGGGGCAGTACTCCGACAGCACAAACGTGGCCAAACACATTTTTGTTGCCCTCCGCGCTGCAGGGGTGCGCGCACCCCGTCGGCCAAGTGCTTGAAGCGCGCATGATGCGCGTCCAGCATGGATGCGCACCACGGGCAGGCTACGCGTTTCTGCAACCATGCACTATTACAACGACCCATTATCCTGTGGCTCTTGCCTTTCTTTGGATCATAATCACAGCTTCTACTTCTAAAGCGCCAGCCGCAAGCTTTACGAATTGTTCTTCGTATTCCTTGCTTCCATCCGCTGCTGTAGTCCTACGCACGCTAGTCCTCCTGCTGCATCTCTGGAGAATATTCTAGTGTAGACTCCTTCATGCTCAAAGCTTCACTTGATATCCAAGAATCTGCGGCTACCTCCACGGCCATGGGCCGTCCATGGCCGTGCCATGACCGCTTTCACACCAGACACTCGCCAGCCCTATTTTTCTGGTTTCGTTCGTGGCCTTTTAAAGCCAACTATAGGATTGATTGTTCACATCTTCAAGTTCCTGCTTCCTTTGACCCCGCCATAGGCATGATTGATTTCAGACCCCTCCGTCTGAAGCTCCCTCAGCATTTCGCAGGCGACCTGAAAACACCTGTATTATATCACCCCTTGACGCAGACGCTTCTGTCATTTCCTATACATTTCCATGTGGGACATTCTTTTTCCCAACAACTCGGCGCTGCAGATTTCCGTCCTCGAGATCCGTACAGAAGTTTTTCGTTTCAACATTCCACACGTCGCTTCCTTGCAATTAGAATAGCCGGAAGCGACCTGCTGCAACCTGGACTTTTTTATGAACATGTTTCTTCAATCTTGTAACTTCGTACATGCGACTTCGTGAGCTTTTCTTCAACCTCGTAACTTCGTATGTGTTTCTGTGGGTCCCAGTTGTTCTTCAACCTCGTAACTTCGTATGTGTTTCTGTGGGCCCCAGTTGTTCTTCAACCTCGTAACTTCGTATGTGTTTCTGTGGGCCCCAGTTTTGTGGATAGGTTTGCTCAAACACATGAGCAATGCATGGAGCAGGAGACGCACGCAAAGTTGCAGAGGACCAAGCGCTTGTTCAGCCAACTTTGTCGCGAGATGGACAATGAGCTGAACTCATTACACTTGAAGTTGAAAGCGGGATTTCACCTTGTGGCGGAGTTGCCAGCGGAACCCTGAACCGCTTCCATATAGACGTGATCGGGCAGCTGCAATGGAAGAAACATGTTTGTGTGGAGGGGTCTGTCAAGGTGTGCGGGGAGGGTCCATGATGGCAACCAATGAATGTCCATTTTACTAATCCAGCCCCTGCCTTGATGGTCCCTGCCTTGATGGTGGCAGCAGCGGCGGCGGCTGCTGCTGGGGCTGGGGCTGGGCAGGAATTGGTGGGGCTGGGCTATAGCCATATGTCCTTTTGAACTATCTTAAGTACAACATAATGCAACCTAATAAGATCTAGCCCGTTGTAGACAGGGTGACCGTATTGTCCATTAACCACCCCGAACCGGGGGGCCCTGGTGTTGTTCATCTCTATAGATTCGATTGGTTGAAAAAACGGTGACCGCACCGCGCGCCTATCCCGCCTTGGCTTTGCACCGTTCCGCGGCCCGAGGCTCCCACAGCGGCCCGGCGCTCAAAGGCGAAGGCACGACACAGAGCACAGTACAGCCCTCCATTCTTTCCAAGGTCAGACATCATTTCTTCAGTCCGACCAAAAGATGCTCCCTCAAGGTCGAACAAAAACTTCCTTGCCGCCACTTCCCGATAGGTCGAACACAGCACTCAGCCCGAGGCAGTCTCCGCAGTGGGAAGTGGGACTTGTTGATTCCTGTCGAGTGGCTTGTGGTGATTTGAGTCCAGTGTTTGAAGCGCTTCCAACCACCATGATTTACTACTTGGTTTTTACCGAGCCAGCATTGTTTTACTAAGGGCTTTACACTACAACAGCAGGTGTAGCATTTTAAAGCGGTCTTGGACGTCCAAGGTGCAAGAATTTCCTAGGTTCGCAATTGGATCATGTTTGTTCGGCTGTGACTCTTCTGCTTATGTTGAAACATTAGCTCGAAAAAAATCCTTGCTGAACAACGGAAAGAAAAGAAACAACTATTGACTTTTGATGGGATTGGTTTATAGTTGCCTCGGGTGTGGACACAAATGGACAACAACCGCTACAACAGATACACCCCTTGCCGACCTGTTCGTTCCTGTGCAGATACACCCCTTCGAGACCATACCGTGGGGAAGAGACGGCTGAACACTGAAAACAATGAATGATCAATGTATCCGCTGACATGTTGTATAACACAATATGATATCATAATACAATATGCCATATGAAGGGCATGTTTTGCTGGTTCGATCTACTAGCATGTATATTCAGCAAGCAAACTGGCCAGTGTGCAATTCAACACCATGATCCCAAAGGTTGTTTGCCATCCGCAAGGGGTTGTAAGAGAATTGTTTTCTTAAGTGTTTTTGCCTTGACTTGAGTTGTTTGGTCTCTTAAACCAACCCATGTTTTCGCACGAACTGTTCATGAGTCATTTCACCGTTTGAACGGGTTTTGCACAAAAGACCTACAATTGAACCTGACAACGATGCCTCAACTCTCTTGCAACTTCTTCGAAGGCCGGCCTTTTCCAAAGGAGCCTGAAAGCGAGGCGCGGCGGTGCGTGGATTGCATGCTGTGTTTGGATCGTTGTCCAGTCGAATTGAAAAGAACTGGATGTTCAACATTATAAACAGTTTGAACCAAAAACACTTATTTTGTTTTAAAGTATTATAGGGCTACTCCTTTCATAAGTACAGGTACTGCTGCTGCTCCTGCTTGAAGATGTCCAATGTCGAGGTTGAGAGACCAGAACTGGAACCATGTTGGACCCGTACAGGGCTTGGCGGAACTCTGGGGGGTGAATAACCATGAAAAAGCTTTGCTCTAGGCAATTCTTGATTTTCCTTATGGTTATATCATGTTATATCCCATTCTGGTGAAAATGGTTCCAGGTTCCTTAAGCAAATCCAAGTTTCAGGGAGTGTAGATGCAAGACACCTTCTCCCAGTGGCCGAGCTTGGATGCTCTTGAGAAGTGGAGTTGAGCCACGGGTCCTGCGTTGAGCTTGACTGACTGCAGCTGTGGGAAACCCTCTGACCCACCTTCGACCTCCGGTGGTGAATCCGGAACTGAAGCCAACGGATAACACACCTGAAATGCTGCACGGCAGCATGTAGATAGACATGAAACCGCATTCAGACGATGTTTCATAGAATGCATGCATGAATCGCGTGCCTTCTCTGTTGACCTGCAGCTTGGATGTGGAAGGTCGGGTTCACCTCGCAAAGTCAAGTGTTTGGACTGTCAGCTTGATGGTGCAAGTGAATTGATGCGTTGGAGGTGTTTGGTCCATGGTATTGTGTGTGTGTTAAATGTTAATCGTCATGTAAGCAATCACCAAATCCACCATTGGACCATGCACCAATTGGGTGTGTATTAGAATAGGGAGCCTCAGATCAAATACCTCATTGGAGTTCATCGTCATACAATAACACGACAAAAAACGGTTTTCAGGAGGTGTGGAGCTGGGTCAGACTGGATATGTAGGGAATCCATTATTGAGTTGGGAGGTTCTCCCCCGTGGTGAATGACATCATGCATCTTCATACCAACGTCATCCACTTCGTGATCGGCATCGTCGACCCAGGGACGAGAGCTCATGGATTCCTAGGTTTCGGGAGTTGGCGCCACCGAGAAATGCCTGCAGAACCAGGCATCTGGAAGCCAACCCGATCCTTGAGCATCCAGGTTCACCCCAAAAAGGGGTCAAAAGTGGCTGAACTACCTGGATCTTCAAGAATCTTGGGGGCCGAACCTGGCTGGCTGAACCGGACCGTCATCGAAGATCCAGTCTGGGATACACCTTCTCAGGTACGACTGGAATCCTCAGAACTCAACTCGCCATAAAGGAGTCGAACCCATCACCTTCGAGGGTGTATACCAGGGCCTTCCAACAGGTGGTTTTTGGACACTTCCTTAATCTTCAAGAGGTTCCTTGAGGGTCCTGGTAGTGGATGCATAGGGATCTTCAATGTGGTACTGCAGCCCATGCTATGCGGAGGCCTCTGACCGGGAACTCAACTTTGATGGTGGGGAAGCCTGGAACGTTGATTGGAAGATGTGTGTTTGTGTGTGTAGAATAGGGAGATCTCTGTCCTTCTCCGCTGGAAGAAGGGTCTGTTTGAACCAGTCTACCGTCTACCCAGCCAGGGCCAGGGGGTCTTCCTATCAGAATACAAACTCTTTAAATGTTTTGGCTGATGCTGGGAGTTTGAATGATGTGTTTTCTCTCACCCAGGAACCACCCATGGGACCGGCATATGCAACACTGCAGCAGGGTAGTTGACCGGGGTCAATGTAGGCATAGGACTATACTTATAAGGTGTGAGTGTGAGTATATATATATATGTGTAAGCAATATAAGCATGTATGGAATAGCGCAAAGCTGAAGATGGCGCAGTCACTTGGACTAGCGTTGTGGGCTCCCTCAATTGCGAAACGTTCGGAGGAAAATCCAGATCTCACGAGGATCTAATCTGAATGGACCTCAATCTGAACGCTGATTCCTCAATCTTTCCCGTTTTTCATGTAGCCCAATGTAGCCGCCATCAACATTTAATTATACAATCTATTTGTGCATCCTCACGCAAGGTCCAATGCATACACTATACTCTATACATTATATATATATACACGTTACTCCAGCAGCAACAAAAACAGCTCTGCGGCTTGACACTTCAGGTGCCTGCACAGAACGAAGCCTTGCGTGGACTCA
The DNA here is from genome assembly GCA_963970005.1 of Durusdinium trenchii. NCBI lineage: Eukaryota > Dinophyceae > Suessiales > Symbiodiniaceae > Durusdinium > Durusdinium trenchii. Next base: position 22,206 of record CAXAMN010028817.1, read on the forward strand.
TCGACAAGCAGTGCGGTCCGGCCGAAGATCATGAGCCTACGACTGCAGGGCAAGGACCTCCCTCCTTTGACGACTTGATCATTCGGGCCTGGACGACGTGTTGAATCTGCGAACAGACAGCGCTACGACTTGTTGCCGACAGCGTGCTCAGCAGTCCAGGCACTGTGAGGAGCTTCAAGGAGCTTCACGAAAGAATTCTGGACCGGCCGCTGAGGCCATGAGGTCTTGGGCACGAAGCTGAATTGTCAGAGCAAAAACTGCCTGGCGCTTTCCATCTCTGGTTCGTCCTGCCGAGTAGTACTTTCTGTGCTGGGGAAGCCGTGTTGAAGCTGGGTGGGCATAAAAAATACTATATATATATATAAATATATTGATATTGTTTGTACTGAGGATCTTGTTCCCAGAGCGCAGGTTCAAGGTCGGTTGGGCGACGAAGCCATGCGCCTGCTGGGCCTGCGAAGGCTGCTACAGTTGTATCTGATGGGTCGCATATTGCGACCACTGTCATTTTCGATCATTTTAGAGAACGGAAACTGGCTTCAGACCCAAACAGCAGAAAATGGACAGATATTAGTTATTAGTTCAATTGTATAGACAGTTTTCATGTTTTTGTTCTTTGGTCATTCTCTGCTGCATGCATGGATGATTGCCAAAGTAATTGTGTAATCCCAGCATAGGCACAACAGTCTTTTGGGCAGCCAACGCAAGAAACAAATGACAAATTAATCACATATTGTCTAGCAAGCATAGTATTAACACGCAATCGTTTTCAGTTTTTGCTCTTTCCGCTATTAATGGTGTTGTTGTCGTCCCAGCACCTGGCTTGAAATTGCCAAAGACAAACTAACAGTCAAAAAGACAAACTAACAGTCAAGTAGTTGTATTTCATCGCATGCGCATGGTGAAAATATATTATGTGGACAAAAATGCCGGGACAATCTCCGGCACATGCCGAGAGTGTTTTCCCAAAAAACTCGTGACAGGTAAGGCAAACTGGCTTCAGACACCAAAAATATGATAGACCGGTACGAGTTGGGTTGGACGTTTGTTGTTGTACTCATGGATGCATGCCAAAGGAGCTGTATCCCAGCATTTGCCGGGACGGACACACGACGAACAAAACTAAACACATGTGGTCATACCGAGCAAAACAAACAAAGGTCTTCCTTCTTTTCTCCTAGTGATTGTGTCGTCATCCTGGGGGTTGCGGGGACATCCTTTGTGCCTGGCAACTAGTCAAGTATAGTTGTATTGCTTGGTACTCCTATTTTGCCATCACACATGGCGGAACCATATTCAAAAAATCATGACAGGCAAAACATACTGAAAGCAATACAACATAATTAGACATGTTGATTTAATTGTGGAACGTTTAAATGTCTTGGGTGTTTTCTGTTGAGGGGAGCAGCAATCCGGACAACTACAAGACTAAGACAAAACAAAACAGTTTTGGCGTGCATTACTACATTACACATAACCTAGTAGATTTGTGCCGGCAAATGCCGGGACATTTTCCCAGCAAATGCAGGATACCTTGCCGGTCAATGCCTGAAACCCGGTTCAAATAACATGTTAGTTAGTATCACAGGACATGTGGCATCATGTAGCCAGATATCAGACACAAGATGGAACGCAATACTTCAAGAAACAATGCCTATGTCTATTGCCGGGACAAGCGTGGCTTTGCTGGCAGCTGCCAAGAAAGCAACAGAAAGCAGCTATTTGGCATTACGTTGGCAGTTTGCCAGGAAATGCTGGAAAACCTCATGCTGAGCATATTCACCACATGTAGCAAAGAACAGCAGGAAAAAACGCATTTTTGCCCGTGCAGCGTGCAAGCACTTTGTAACAGACTGAATGATTCAAACGTGTTTCGCATGTGATCCCGGAATTGATGCTGTTCTTGCCTGTCTCATTGCCAGAAATAGAAGCTTTTTGGCGTAGCACCGCCAGGGCAGTATGATTTGAGCACCAAAAGTTAGTTTTATTTGCTTTTGGTCTTTGTCCACGATACCTCCAGGCGTGTTACATTGTGTTGTGGAAACTGTGCCTTGGTCGTTTCACATGTTCTCTCGACACCAAAGGTGGGTGTGTCTCAGTCTTTATAACACCACTTGCGTGCAGGGTGTGTTTAACTGATGACCCCTATATACTGTACGGGTGAGTGCATGTTTGATGCCCAAATATGTTCATCATTTGTTGTTTATCAAAATTATAGTACAAAAGCAATGCGCGGAAAACCCCATACGCCAGAAAAGGTCAGGGGAAGGGGGGGACAGCAAACCATACATCAATATTAATGTTGATTCCAGATTTTGTGACAAATCAGACCTCCACACTTGCTTGCTTGTAAACTGAACATTTGATTCCCTATTGGGAGAGATCTGCCCCAATCCACCCAAGCCTACCACACGAAAAACTACGTATCACAGGTGAATGAAATTCCCATTTGCCAGCACATGTCTCACTTTTGCTACTTGAAGGACCCAAATATATTTGGTAGCAAAAGGACTAAAGGAGATTAAGAACACAAAGGCAAACACCTTTTATGATTCATTGTCCACTTTTCGGATAAGGGGAAGGTGATCATGGGGGCAAACAACTAGCTACTGTATTCGGAACAGTTGCCCTTTGGCCGACTTCGGAAGTCACTGCGTCCTTGTCGTGCTCACTTTTCCCTCATTCCCCCGGTATCGAAAGGAAACCAAGGAACGGGTTCAGTCAGAATTTGTCAGATTGAAGTTCTATTGTGATATTTATGATTGAGATCGAAGAACTGGCTGGTTCTTTTTCGGTAGACTGGTGGGGGGTCTTCGTAGTAGTGCCCTCCTGACCTGACTGGGTTTCGATGAGTGCCCGGTCGAACGTGTTGAGCCGCCGCGTGTTTTTCCAGACCTCCGGCTCTCAGGTGAGGAAGAGGACCTCCGTCAGACGGTCTGACTAACGACGTGCAGTGGGAGAACGGAACCCCCCCCCGGCCGGCTTTGCTGCACCGACCGTGGTGTACATCATTTGAATCTAAGCCGTGGGTGCCCCCACGGCTTTGTCTGAGGTTTTGCTTCATGACCTTTCTTTTTTGTGGCAAAACTTCAGACAAAGCAAGCTAAACCGTTTGGTTCAGAGAGAACAGCGATTTGCATAGTTGGCCTTGTACTATTGGTTGGATATGGTTGGTTGGGAGCTGCTTTGAAAACGCTCTGACTGACTAACAGATGACTCTATTGGACAGCTATTTATCCTTGCATTTAGTAAGGGCATGTCCATGTTTCATGTTCCTGAGACAGAGTTCTGTTAATGTTCACACTCCTCGCTGGACCCAACTTCAAGTACCGAAAAGAACATGACCCGAACACACAAATATAGGTATAGATTTGTACCCATATATGCCATGTACCCATGTTCCGAGGTACCAACTAAACACCACGGCTCGATTCCTGACCAGATCCTTTTTGTTGAACACCATCCCTTGCACCACGCCAGGAGGAAGCACCGCACGCCCATGTGAACCACACAGGCAGGTTCACACCACTGCGTCGGCCTTTCTTCGCAGCGGAAAACGCCTGCGGAGATTTGCAACGGGAGCTTTGCCTTCCCAAACAGTATGGTCACACCAAACAGGGTTCTGACGGTCACCTCTAGACCTCAAAAAGACATTGTTCTAGTGGTCTCTGGCCGGGATGTGTGTGTGTGTGTGCGTGTTTATGATCCCTAGGGCTCCAGTCGTACCTCCTCAGAAGGTGTTTGGGACCCTCCTGGCATGGAGTTGGGAGACTCATGTCTCCACTACTCCGACAAGCCCCAGATGTTGGGACCCTCCTGACCACCCGGGCCCGGACCGGGGAGGTTCGATTGGTCCGGACCGGTCCGCAGGTCGTAGACCTCCATCAGGAGTAAGGGGTGAGCTAGCAGGTCGTAGACCTCCGTATGGTCGTAGTGCCCACCGACGTCACAAGGAGATGGGACAGGAGCTGAGAAGATGGGTAGATAGCTGGATCTTCGAAGATCAAGCACGGCCAGCCGGATTTGGGACAACACACATACTAGGAGTCACAAGGCTAGGGGTGGTTTGGTTCGTCCCACGTTCGGCACCCCGACATGTGACTTAGATTCGGCGTTCTTCGTTTTTTCACACCATGGTTCCGGCGTGACGAGTTTTAGGCCCTTTGAAGATCCAGGTATACAACCTACATCGTTGAATTATATAATATAATATATAATTACGGTATATACCTAGCACTTCCTGTTTGGGTGCCCTGGAGACATATGGAGACCAGTATGGAGAATTATAAGTATAGGGTAGGGTAGTCTTCCGGCGAACCCTTTTCCAACGCTCCGAATGGCGCTTTGCGCACGGCAGGAGCTCCCGCTGGAGCGCACTCCGGCTTCCAATGGCCGCGGAACCACGGTCCAGGCGGGCGCACGAGGGAGCTGGCAGGTCGTGGTAAGACTGTGGGCTTGGTGGACTGGGTGCGAACAGGGATGTGGATGTGTCCCTAGGGCTCCTGGCCCATATCGTCAGGTTCGGTGGTTAGGCCCCCCGCTGGCACCCACCCCAACCATCTTCTCAGGAGGCAGTTGGAGCCCTAGGGTGTATCAAAATAGGGAGACCTCCCCAGGCAACGACTTCCTGGAAGAAAATGACATCGACCAGTCTACCCAGCCAGGAGCAAGAAAGGGTGTCTCCCGGATGTTCATGACACCATCACCATGTGGCGTGAAGTGAGCAACAAATTGGTGAGAAAACCGGCCTGGAAGTGACACAAAAAGCGCCGCAAAGCATGCTTTCCCCACCCGAATACATGGCTGCCTACCTAGCACTTCCTGTCTGGGTGCCCTGTCTGGAAACCTATAAGTAGGGTAATCTATTGGACACCCAGACAGGACGATCTTAGTATATTTGGGTGATTTTAAGGTGTCTTAAATTCAGGGGTTGGTGGGCTTCTTCGGATGATGGTGGGCCAGGAAGCCTAGGGTGCACCCCAAACCGCTCAACAGGAATCAACAAGTCCCACTTCCCACTGCTTCAGTCCTCTTTGCTTCGGGCTAGCATCGCTTGAGGCCATCAACCCAGCACGGCGCGCACGGCGCGCGCGGCGCCGCGCCCCCGTGAAGCAGGTGGAGACGGAGGAGTTGGGGTCACACCGGCCGGGACTAGGGTTAGTATAGGAAGCCTATATAGATTCGCCGACCATTGATGTAAGAGCCTACTGTACAGAACAACCATAAGGATTTCACTCTACAACAATCAGATGAACTGAACTCTTTGAACGGTCAACGAACGGAAGGCTAGAGAAAAGGTGGTTTCCGCCAAGTGATAAAAGTTCAACTCCTTCGCAACGACCGACGTCGACTGAGAGAGCGTCTAGACGTCGACTGAGTCTAGACGTCGAGCAGCCAGCTTGGATTTCTGGTTCTTCAAAGTGACCTTTTCATCGGGATTGAGGTGACTTAGACCTGTTTTTTCAGGTCTCTTTTCGGGACTCCAATAAGGTCACTTTGAAGAAACGGACCTTGGCTGGTGCTGGAACAATGAACTTGAGTTCAAGTTCCTTTTGGGGGAAGAGGTGGAGTTGTGATGTTTGATGAGCTTGGTGGTTCGTGCGTTGGTTGCTCGTGAATGCTTGGTTTGCGGCAAAGTTTGTCAACATGGACAAGTTAGCACGGTTTAACCACTGAAGATCCTGTGATCTTGGAATTGAAGCAGACTGGTTGACCACTCCAAGTTCGATGTGATGTTGTTTTGTGGCGTAGAAAGCAGGCAGATCACGCAAGTGTCGATTTGATGAGGCAGTGGTGAGTTTGGAATCCTTCCAAATTCTTTTGTGCCCGTTGCACAAGACACGCAGTGGCGAGGTTCGACCGATCCCTGAGTGAGAATGTTTTGATGTGGCGTCCAAAACACCACAAGAGTTGGCTTATTACGCTGATCAACTCACACTTGGAGTCATTTGAATGTTGCAATGACCCGGGGACTGAGTCACCATCAAGCGGGAAACTCATCCACCTGGAGATAGATAGTTTGGATGAATGGGGGACGTATGATTCAAGAATATGTCGGATGACAAGACAACCAAAAATAAGTTGCACTGCAGCTATCTGCAGAAAACAAAAGAACACAGTTAGTAACACAGGTATATCATCCAGAGACTCCATGGGACTGGTATACGATACCTACATTGGAGTGGTTTCATTAGGGGTTAACGTAATAGGTACATTGTACATATTCCAGTCCCAGACAGGTCGCGTCGATGCATACCAGCACCTGACACGCCTGACAGGGTTTCCAAAAACCCAGCTCACTACCTAACTCAATTTTTCACACCCTGACATGAAGGGTCCAGGTATGTTCATGAAGGGTCGCTTCTGGCTTTTGGGTTGCGGTTTATTTGGTTTTATTCGCTTAAGAATCACCACCATGGCCACCCCAATTTCTTTGTTGGTGTTTTTTGTTTTTCTCGAGGCATGACATGGATTGAAATGGAAGGAAGGCTTCGATCACCTGACCCATTTCAACAAAACATGGCCAGCCGTCCGGGCCGTGCTCCAGGTGGACAGCACCTGGTGCTGCGCGGTGGCCTCCAGGTCAGCCCCTGCGACCGAACTGTGTTCGGGTACGCGGTACGCGTGCTGGAAGCATAGGGTGCAGGACCTTGTCTGAAAGGTATTGAAGGGCAATGAGCGAAGACGCAAATTTGCGTGTCCCAATTGAGGCGTCAGTACGTAGCCAACCTACGCAAGACCACCAAGTGGGAATCCCCCAATCCTATGGAATGTCCAAACGCAGCCTTTCAGAATGATGAAGCACTCACGACTGAAACAGCACCACCCAGTATGGGTGGTTATTGGATTCAAAGGTTCATCTTCCGGCAAGGTCTACAAACCACCCGAACTGGGTGATCCTGGACTATAGACGCCATCCCTGCACCGACCCGTTGTACCTCCAAACCGGTTCGGTATGACTGGATCCTGGCCCACCCACCCCAGTCCGTTCGAAACGAAGGTACGACTGCAGGCCAAACGGGCATCTACAGCCTCCAGTCGTACCGAACCTGAGGTACGGTGGGACGACCAGGGGCCCGGGTGCGGTGCCAGGGTCCAAACACCGGAGCTACGACGGGTCGGTTTCGTAGACTCTGTGGGACCCCACCGATCCTCTCCGCAGGTGGGCGGCTCCAGCGCGGCGGCGGAGCTCTCGTTGGCCGAGCGTGCGGTGCCCCGGAAACGAGGCACGAGGCTCGGGGAGCCCCGGAGACTACCCCCATCTTCGCCCGAAACCAACGATTCCAGCGCACGAGGAGATGTTCCAGCGCCGGAGGTGAGTGATCTGCCCATCACCGATGAACTGGTAGAGTCGAACAGTCGGGTTCTGAACAACCTCTGCTGCTTGGGGGTGCACCTGCACCCGACGGTAGACCCAATCGCAACCGTTGGTACCCGACTTCGGAGGTGTGTCGAGCCGGAGCCATGGGGAGCAATTCGGGATGGGTCCTGGGGTATTATCCTGAAATCCTGGACCTTTAGGCCTCAAGAAATAGAGGAACACATGACTGCCAGGAGTCACAAGACGGGGTGGTTTGGCTCGTCCCATCCAGTGAGTGGAGTAGCTGGGCACTCCTATCCTCCAAGTTCGGCACCCCGACATGTGACTGCTGGTGGGGCTTTCAATGACCCCTTTTGAGTCGATGTGTAGCACCCTCACTGCGCTTCGTCACTGCCTGCGCTGAAGAACCAGAGTGGGGACCTGTCGAAGAGGTTTGTTTGAGGTCGACGCGGTCGGTGAGAGAACACAGTGGGTACATGAGGTCATGGGGTCAAGAATCGGATGGTTTTGATTCATCTCAAGCATTCCCCCCCGCTTTTTTGAAGGCCCCTTTCTGGTTTTCAAGTCAGTATACTGCTCGAACTATGTTGTTACGATTACTGCTCGAACTATGTTGTTATGATTATAACGATTCAACTTATAAATGATTCTGATAATGATTGCAATGATGATTATATTTGATGTTTCATTGTTATAACTTTATAATGATTATCTGATGGTTGTGTAACAAGGTTGGAGATGATTAGTCTAATGATTCGCCTCTATAGGATTCCTGGCCCTTGATTTAATAGCCCAAATCCCGCAGAACCATGGTTTTCGCAAGGGGGTTACACTTCAAAACCAGGTCAACCGTTGATTCCAACAACCCACCAGATGTTTGTCAACAGATTCCACTTCGTATGTGGGATGCATATGGACAGACATTCAACATGGCTTTGGTTCATGCCCCAGGACACTCTTGTTGACTTACCGGCGATACGGTCGTTCGCTACAGGGTGCACTGGTTTGGCGTCCAGACGCGACCCAACGACCCATACCCATGATCATTCAATCACGTTCGCTTAGCTAAATCGCAACAGCTCCAACTCACCAAGTCCACTCAGTCAAACTGGATCAACATCATTCAACATTTGGATGGTAGAATGTTGGTACTGGTTGCTCAGCAGGTAGCATGCGGTAGCATATGTGGTAGACATGTGAGGACATCTGTGGAGCAGACATCTGACATATTGACCTTTGTGCTAGCACGTGGTAGCTTTACCCTCTTTGTTTGGACACGACCTGTTTTGGAACTGCAAGATTGGCTGATCAGGCCAGGGGTTGACATGGATGCAACCCAAAGTCGATTGGCGAACTCTTCCCGTCGGAAGGTCTTGTCTGGCTTGGGGCTCTTTCTTCTTGCTGGGAATTCAATAACAACTGTTTTACTTCAAAGGTTTCGGCCTACAAAACTAGTTCCCCATAATACCTTTGAAGGTGTCTTTGAAGGCGACCGGGTTCGCATCGCAAGAGTCTAATCTCCAGGTCTGGAGCACTTTCGTGCCTGGAAGCCGAGCAATAGATTGGAGTCGGCGGGTCCGCGGGTGGCTGTTTTTCTCGCTGTGATTTTTTGTTTGTTGGGGAGATCTTATTCGAAGCACTGCAAAGCATGGTACTCCGTGTACATGTACATGTGCGGGCAAAGATGAAGCAGACCCTTGTTTCCAGCTGCACGGATCCCTTGTGTTTCATAGTTCAACCATCCGAGCCACTCAATCGCCAGCTGCTCGGTGCGCCAGGTGGACACGGACACCGCAAGCGTCGCGTCAAGTTCATATCACAGACTGAGACCAAGACACAAGCAAAACATGCTGCGAGATACCACCAAAACGTGACGAGAACACTCCATGGCCGCACCATCACCATGGCCGAAGCCTCGCCAAAACATGACGGTCAGGCACCACCAAAACATGACGGAAAGACCACGCAAACATGAGAGAGACACCGCCAAACATGCCCGAGACAATGCCAAAAAGTCATGGAGACCCCACCAAAACACCACCGATACACCACGAAAACATGACGTGTTCAGACACTGCGTCAGACAACACCAAAACATGACGGTCAGACACGAACCATGACCCCAGTGCATCCAGTTACCACTATAGCTGGTAACGGGTTCCAGTTCGACTAAACCCATAGACCGAACGAATCCCTGGTTCCTTGGTATATAGTGGTTTGCCTGGGATCCACTGGAGACAGAAACACCACCAACCACATCACAACTGAACCACTAATGACCGAGACACCGGGAGATCACTGCCCACTACCCGTGGATCCGATGGCCCTTTTGGCCGCCTATGAATTAAGGGGTTGTGTCGGGCGCTCTTGGCAGTGGAACTCACATGGAAGTGGAGTTCACCACCTGCTTGGGATTTGGGGGAAAAAGCTCTTGAACTCAGGGCGTCGAGTCTATCGAATTCTCCGTCGAGTCCTGTCTATATCAGCAGTCCCAGCCCAGCCACAGCCCAGACAGCCCAGCCAGTACTATCACGACACACTCGGACATCGGATGGAGAGGCACCCGACCGAGGACGTGGATCCATGACCGTCGACCGTGACGAGTGGGGAACCTCCGTTGTTTGACCCGATCCATGTTCCACTCCCAGACACGACCTGTGTGGGCCAGCGACGGACTGCCCCAGTGGCACGGCCAGGGGTGGTGGAAGTCGGGGGGGTCGTTGTGGGGCGGCAGTCCGGCCTGGCAGTCCCAGACAGGTCGTGTCTGGGACTTAGTGTTTGTCCCAGTGTAGCAGGTCTGATGACTTTCCGGCAAAGTTGATTGTTTCATCCACTGAGTCGCAAGCGCAGCTGAACCGGCTTCCTCATCGGGCTGCTTGACAACAGACTGTACGTTGGGGTGGGAAGGTTTCCTGGTGCTCGCAGGAGGGACACTCACTCATGAATGTTCCAACGAAATGGATGGCATGGCACCTTTGGAAAACTCCTTTCCTCTATGAGTGGGTCGGAGTGCCCTCAGGGTTGCAGGAGGTTGTATAGGGTCATGTAGGGTTTGGCTGCACATGGTCCATATTTTGGACACCAGAGATGGATGGTGCACCTCCCATGCATGTTTTCGTATGTCGGAGCAGCCCAGTTGCCTCAATCCATCCGTTTCAATTTAGAGGATGTCTAGTTGTTCGTGAGATGTGGGACGACCCAACACAAAGAGAACGCAGAAACCAGTCCTTTAAACCCTTTTTGAGCAACATGTCAGATGATCCAATTCTTCTTCCCTGTCAAGAAAGGCTTTGCCAGCCTAGTGGATTCTCCAACAACGCTTGCGGTCTCTATCTGAGCGCTTCCTAAGACACCTCGGCTCAATTCTCCAGGGACGTCCGACTCGCGCCGTGCCGACCTGGACGAGACGCTCAGGACGTGGTGGTCGATTCGTCCTCGGGCGTGCTGGAGAGCATTGAGCCCGGAGCACCCGGATCTGGGGTCTGGGAGCCGCTTCCATTGGGCTTTCTCGGCGCGGTCGGATCTAGACAGAATCACGATGTGAGAAAAGAGCCGATTCCTGTGGCATCAAAAAGAATCACACAGAATCATCATGAGCCCTAGGGAACCAGTCGTACCTTCTCAGAAGGTGATTGGAGACTATTTACTATTTATGTAGGCGCCAGGAGGGCCCAAGTACCTTCGGAGAAGGTATGTGGATCCCTAAAAAAGAACCAGTGAGTTCCATGTTGGCAGGATGGTGTGGCTCGTGCCATGAAGGGGAGTGAGTGAATCTGATGTGACCGGGGGCACCACCCCTATCCCTTCTCCGCTTGTTCGGCACCCAACTTCGTACAACTGCTGGGCACACCCACTGCAGGTGCGACAACCACTACATGGCCAGTTACGGTGGTCCAAGGGTCCAGCTACGAAGGTCGTGTTTCGGTGCAACTCTCGTCGATGTCGGACATGTCAACCGCTGGAGCCGTGTGTACTTGGATGTGGGTGTAAGTTACGGTGTAAGAGGGTGTAACAAGCTTTTAAGGTGTAACCCCAGATTGAAGCAACCCGGCATGAATCATGCCTGATCATGTTTGGGCATGCAAGTATCATCCCAGAAGTTACCAGATGAAGACCGGAGAGCAGTTCTTTGGTGGAATGGAACCTCCCAACAGAATCTAGCGGATGAAGAATCTGACGTTGGATTTGGTTTTGGACACGCACAATGGCAGACTGGTAGAGTGTTCCAGGTCTGTGAGTCATGTTCAGAGCAGCGGTTGCCGTGCCGACGAACTCCAAAGACCAAGGTTGTCTGCGACCAAAGAGGCAGGTTCGGTGTCCCAAGTTGAACCGCAGGGGCTGTCATTGTGGGACTGTGGGACACCCAAAACTGTTCCAATTCGTGCAGCCACAACTGAGTTGGAGCAAGGCATCAGAGCAAGTTGGAAAGTTGCAAAGCCCAGATCTTGCTTCAACAAGATCTCAGCCAGCACCTTCAACAGGTCTGGAGGCTTTTGCAGACTTAGAAGTCGTGCGTGGTGACCAGTTGGATGGTGCTGGACGAAGGCAACTCACCAATCTGCAGGTTTCTCCCAGTACGGCCAGTAGGGTCATTTGTTGGATTTGATGTGAGTTTGGACTTTTGGTGGACTGCCTGGTTATGGCTGTGGTTGTTTGTTGTTATTGTTGTTGTCATTGTTGTTGAATGGGAAGGGCTGAGGATTGTGTTGAAGAGTAGAAGACCATCTCTTCACATTGCTAGGTCTTCGTTCACCATGTTGCGGAAGACCAACAATCGTGTTGAACATCCCATTTCTGCATCCTTGGGTTTTTCTCCATCTTTTGGATTCTTCCAATAGTTCTGTTTACAAGAAGCCGCCGCCTTCGAAGCCGCCCTGCCTTCGGCACCTTCGGTCCAGCTGGTGCTGCGAAACTGGAGCCGGAGCGGCGAGGGTGTGCCAATGGAACGGTTTCCAGACGTTTCCATCACTTCAATCGACAAGGGCTTGGGTCGTGGCGGTTTCTGCTGGGGAACTTGTGGAGTCTGAAAGATCTCATACCGAAAATGGGTCCAAGTATATTACCCATACACTCCATGGGACTGCCATAGGACTGCCGAGAAACGGCCAGGGGTGGTGCCAGAGGGGTCAATGGGGCGGCAGTCCTATGGCAGTCCAATGGAGCGTTTGGGTATGTTGAACATCCAAATGTCTTTAAACATGCATCTCGAACATGATTTGACCTGAACTTTGGAACATGTAATCACGAAAGCTTGCAGCAGCTAGCTGGAGTTGTTCTTGCTGCAAGTGAGGGGCTGGAATCCTCGAGAGCGCCGCATCGCGTGAAAAGCTTCATATGTAGGTTCCCCCCCCGCGAGTTCAATTCTCTTTGGGACGACTCTGGGATGTGTGTATTTCCGCTGGCAGGGGGCTGACTGTTCCTGTGGCGGCAGGATTTGAACCCCTGTCTCGGTCGGATATTCCCCGCTTCACCCCTGCCCTGCTAGCTTTCGTCACCTCGGCCTCAAGTTGCCAAATTGGAGGTTAGTTTGGCTTCCGGCAAGCGTCTATATGGGTTCCGTTTGCTTCAATCGACTCTGGATGCCGTCCGCCCGGTGTTGCCAGGGCGAGGGGATCGAGCCCAGTCGTAGCGTGAATACCACGCCACGGAAGAAGCCACTGGGCAGTCATCATTCTAAGGCGGAATAAGACCTTTTAAAGTCTGGATCTTGCAACTATGCAAAGTTTCTGTGGTTTTACAAGATGAAACAGAAACGAAATCCTTGCAGAGTTGAAAGATCCAGGTACTAGTATGTCTTTCTCCATGTTCAAAATTGTTTGTCACTTCAATTATACAAGGGCGTTTCATCCAAAACTGATTTGAGTTGTCCCTAGGCAGCGTTACTGAGACCACAACTCTGAGGTTCCTCCTGTTGGGTGCTAGAGTGGTGGCACGGAAGAGATCTCAGTGATCTCGATATGAATTAGATGGGTTGGACGTCACGAGGGTGACTTCCAATGGTCGGAATTCACCGCTTCGTTCGCCTTGCGGGAATCGTTGGAACGTCGTTTTCGGACGAAGCACGAAGCACGGTTTGTCTTCGGCTCACCTTCAAGAGGACGGAGCGATGGAGTTTAAAGAAGTCAGACATGCAGAGAGGTACACACTGTAAAGCACCTTGCGTTGGTTTGTGTGTCGCGCAAAAGGTCGCTGGACGCTTGCGGTGCTGTTGGGTTCGGGCCTTGTGAGGTCGTTTGGGGCTCTGGTTTTTCGCATGGTAGCGGAGCTCCTACGGGAGCATCCGTTTGTTGCCGTCTTGAGGTTGCAGTCAGGTGCGTTACTGTCCAGGGATGAATGCCCCTCAGAGGAGTACTGCAGGTAGTCAAATGGAGACTGCAAGTCCTGGTCAGGTTGAGTCAGGGATGGCTGGTATGCCTTCTGTTCCGTGGGCTGCAGGATGCCAAGGGCAAGGTGGTTGCTTGTCAGGGTCTTCGGGTGCGGGACAGGGAATGGGAGGTATGCAGACAGATCCTTGGATGACATATAGATACATATAGGATGCAGCAACAACAGCAGCAAGGTTTTCAGGGACAGCAAGGTTGCTTTCAGGGACACATTGGTCAGGTGGGGCGTTGGGTAGCAGGAGGTGCTCAAACTGTGCCTGTGCCAGTATCCACAGTGATTGATTATGATTGTTCATTCCACTGCTTTGGAGGAATCATACATTTGCAGTATCCACACATGACACGCCCTTTGCTTTTAATCTGATGAACAAACATTTACTGGTAGAATATTCCCTAGGCCTCCAAGTACCTTTTGAGAAGGTGTGGGTTTGGAGGGTCCAAATACCTTCTGAGGAGGTACTTGGAGGTGTAGGGATTGAAACCACAACAACCACAAACCAATGCGTCCGTCCAACTGCGGACCGAGGTTGGGGCTGCCGGACGTCCCAGTGCATATCGTTGCGTACCTTGCACGCCGCGGACGTCCTTGGTGGATCAAGTCATGAGGTGATTTTGGGTGTCCGAACTGGAGGAATAGAGCTAGGCTAAAACCCTCAGTCAGAGCGCAAAGAAAGAATGGAACTGGATCAATCCTCCAAACTGAGAGGTGGAGGCCCGGACGATGGACTTTCCGATGCCTCCAATCCCGATTGAGACTCATATCTTGGTGACTCGTATCTCGTTCTGGTTTTGGAGTCGCTTGGCGACTCACATGGACCGGTATTGGTATCGAAACGATTCCGAAGTTAACTATCAAAACTTATAATGTCGACTAGTTGATGAACAAACGCCTCCAAATGGAGAGGTGCTCATGAAAACTATGAATCAACCGTCTACATGAGGCAATGGAGAGGTGCTCCAGGTCGAACTACGACGGAATCCGTTCCCTGTTCCGGCCGTGGGCTGGTGGGGTGGTCCGGTTTTTTCCCCATGACGCTTTCTTCGCCTGTGGCATGAAGGCCCACGATGGCCGCTTCGCCCGCTTCTCCCTCATGTGGTCAAACCTTGTTCCTCCGGATGTCCAGGCAAGGGAGAGAGAGAGAGAGAGAGACCATCCCTGTCTCCATCCCCCATGTTGACGCCGACGAATTGGCCGCGATGGTCAGTGGAAGATGTATACTCAAGCTACCTTAGCTAATTTGTGAGGCATACCATGGCATCATGGTATATATTTGCTTTTGCTGAACGGATGATTATATAACACAAATCCCTCTATGTAATGGCATAATGGATATCCCTTTTGGGGAAGGTCTTATATTGTTTCCCGGTTCCTTAAGCTAGTGAATTGCAGTTGCGATTCTTCTCTTGAGTAGTGTTTTTTTGCGTGCTTCTTCCGACCACCAAAAGTGACGCGTGGGCCACTGTTGATTCGACCGAACTTCTTGAAAAAGCGATACCTACAGA
The DNA here is from genome assembly GCA_963970005.1 of Durusdinium trenchii. Classification (NCBI taxonomy): domain Eukaryota; class Dinophyceae; order Suessiales; family Symbiodiniaceae; genus Durusdinium; species Durusdinium trenchii. Next base: position 37,413 of record CAXAMN010028817.1, read on the forward strand.
AGGACATCCTGATGATCTTGCCCTCTACGTACTGGGCTCGTTTTGTCAGCTCTGTCAGTTTCTGTCGTATTGAGGTGCGTCAGCTTCATTGGGAGATCAGAGTCTTTTGTGACCAGCTTTACAGCCCAGTCTTTGGATTGGGTCCACCATCAATTGCCCCACGACACCGTGTCAACAGCACCAATACAGGCTCCATTCTGACCCGATTTCGCCCTTCTCTTTTCGGCGCCCGTTGGCGCATGAGCTTTAACGTGATTTGTAAATGTTCACTATTGGTATATCCCCTTTGACTGGTTCCCTATTGGTATATCCCCTTTGACTGGTATATATCCCTTTTGGGGGAATATGCTTTTTGACTGGTTCCTTAAAGCAGATCCAAGTTCCTCTGCAGTCCATCCTGCCTAAGGAGAAAGGGCACTGAGGAGGTGGCAGACCCCCGCGTCTTCGTTTGGTGTGTGTTCTTCATGCGGGGAAACGCGTTTGTGACACATTTGTCACGCGTGACACCGGGAGCGCGAAACGCACTGAGTGGGAGTGAGTCTGAGTTGGATGAGGGAACATCCGTCAGTCTTGTCAGATGATGATGATGATGATGATGATGATGATGATGATGATGACCATTGTGTTTTTAATGGATCTTGCAAAACCAAGTCAACCTTTCATTGTGGTCTTTATTGGCCAGGGATTCTAAATCCAGCTGATGCCTTTGACAGCTGCCAGGGGATGGAGTAGTGGCCGAGATAGTGTCCATGGCATGTATTGTATATGTCTACAGTGCAACGTATTTTTGCTCTACTACCAGCATATTTAGTCGACTGCAACTGCAGGTATTTTTTGGGTATCTTCCACAGGTATCCAGAGAATTCTCAGTCTCGAAAACCACGCGGATGATTGCGGCCGCCATGAGGCTTGTTCAAACAGCACATGTGCCCCAAACATACCTAGCGCTTCCAAGGGGTGCCCAATGGAGACCTGTAAGTAGTGTGGAGATATCCATTGGTGACCCCTTGGAAGCAGCTGGTATGTTTAGGGTGTTGTTCATGCCTCTTTCCAGGTCTGACAGGCCGGTTTCTCGCCTTCACGCTGCGACCGCCGAAGCGCCGGAGATCGTCGCAGCTTCAGATCGGCACATGAAGCCCTGGTCACGAAGCGTCCATGAGGATGGTCAAGCGAGAGATGAGGTGCCCCAAATAAGAACCTTTTAGTGAAGATAGAAGATCGAGTTTGGACTGAACCCGTAGAAACTGGAACATGACTAACATGAATCTCTATGAATCTCTAGCTATCACCGTGTTTTTTCCTCTTCGACAGGAGTTAAAAGAATCGGCAGATGGATGTCGTCAACTAGCAGGCATCTCCGGAAGAACTGACATCTTTACAAAGCAGAACAACGCGAGTGTGTTCTTCGCGGCTGCAAGCCAGGCCTCAAAGACCGTCCATTGATGCTGCAAGCCTCGAAAGACCATCTGTCCCTTCGCATCCAGAAGCAAATCTGCAGATCTACATGACAAGGAAGCAAAGCCACACCCGCCAAGCCACCACACGGTGATTGGGCAACCTCGGCGCTTTCCATACCTTTTGCATACCCGCGGACCGCCAGGTCGGAGGGCGGGTGGAAGAACTGCCGGGGGTCACTTGGGTTCCGGACTGGTACATGTTCTTTCTGAAAAAAGGGGCTTCGGAACGCCCGTTTGATCCCATTTGGTTGTCCCAGTCATCTGGGACTGGCATCTGAGACATAGGGTGGTTGACCTGCAGGGCTTATATTCCAGTCCCAGAGAGGTCCTGTTTGAACCGCTTCTTGTGTGGAGACCCGTCCGTACCTCGAAGAAAGAGCTACAGATCCGACGCTGCTCCCGGGTCCAGGTACGACCGAAGTCGGAAACTTTGGATGGTTGGTCAGTGTCCCTACAGATCCAAGTACCTTCTCAGCAGGTCATTGGAGACACTGTGTTGTAGGTTTGGAGGGTCCAAGTACCTTGTGAGGTTCGGGACGACTGGATCCCTATAGGGTGTGAAATGAACCTGAATCAGATGTGGGTGCGGCTGTGCGCCGGGTCCAGGTGGTGTGTTTCACTGCACCGCCGGAATCCATAGTGGCGAAGTGGAGTCCCTATAGCCGCCCTTTTCAAGAGGTTGTTTCAGAGTTCAAAGTTCAGCGGCACCAGGGCGGGGTGTAAGGGCACGGGTGAGTTGGTACAAGGGCTTTTCCAGCAGATGAGTGATCTGACCTGACAGATTATCATAGGATCTGGAAGAAGAAAGCCGGTGTTCATGGATGGCTTATATTGGTTTTAAGGGTACTACACTACTGCGGCTTTCTGTAGATTCCTGTCCCCTGGATTTCTGCTGGACTGCGGGAGGATCGCGAGCCGGGCATCTTCCAATCCCGGTTCGGAGACCCTTCCGGGATAACCAGGATCTTGGGACCTTGGGATTCCGCCATTTCCAGAGCAACTCCATACACGATGTGACTCTCCATCCGCTTCTCAACGAGCCGAGACGAAGACAACAGGGACGACTTGGAGATGCCTGCTATCTCGACTAAACCGTAGAACATGGGACGTGACCGTGACCCTATATAATGAGTGAACACAGGTATGACCCTATAGGCCCTATATAATATACTCAGGTTCCAAAATACGAGACTCCAGGCACGAGAGAAGTCCGGATCTTTACTGGTCTCTAAAGAGAAGAGTTTTGGTGTTCTTCCTCTTTTCGTGGATGCCGACGCAAGTGTTCACAAGGCATGGCCCAGGATTTCTTCAGATCAAGGACCGAGTGGTGGCTGTTGGAAGCGGGCGGGGTTCATTGGAGACTTAGGTTGGCGAGGGTTGTGAAGCCAGCAGCCCATCGTTCCAGAGCCAAATACTTTCTATAAGTACTGCAATGAGATCTCAAGTGCCGGGAAGTCTCTGTTGAAGACCACTGATGGGAACAAGGGTGCTAGGCACATCTGGGCGCAGCATCATTCCATGGTTTGCCAAATGCATCCAAACTCTAGTTGAACAAACGCATTGTTTAGCATTATATAATAGGCGCGGGTCTCGCTTGTGCATCCCATGCAAAGTTCATGCAAGATCTTGAGACATTACGCTCTTTGAAACTAACATCGAAGTGGAAACATGTTCCCTGGAATACCATGATCCTCTACAAACAGCTTGTGTTGTTTGTTCTTTTTTCCCATGGTAGTTCCAGACCAAAAAAGCTTAGCAAGCAGCAAGCCTGCAGCTCCAGCTTCTTGAGTCTATCCGAGTCTATCCTCGTAATCCGCAGACCCATACCGCGGTCATTCCGCTCCAACCCTTCGCACGACTTGAACGCCCCATTTCGCCTCTTCGCTCCAACCTCGTCCGTCCGAACCGCGTGGCATTGGGCCCACGCGATGTCCGCGATGTCCACCGACAGACAGAACATCCGACAGCCGATCATCGGAGCGATCTGCCAAGCAACTGGGGAATCTGCACAACCAACTGGGGACTTCAAATGAATCCGGCTTGGGAGGTGGTCTCGTGGGATGTGCTAGCTCATCGCTCTTTGAGGAGCTGATCGATGACTTCGATCTTCAAAAGAGTGGGCGACACCCAAGCACAAGTTTGCCTACAGTCACAGCAAACACCTTGGCTAAGTTGAAGAGAGAATACGCTACAGTAAGGACTACCGCATTGACAAGTCCGCATCAACAGGTTCTTGGAGTAGCTTTTGGAAATTACGTGTCTGTCTGCTTCAGAAGATTTATGTGTCCAGCTTGAGCGAGAACGTGGAGGAGAAGGTGGAATCATCAGATGAGTCACCGGCAGCTTACATCAAGCTCAGGCACAGGTGGATGGAGGATGCTTCAAGCATGTTCCCAGAAGACGAGAATCTGCAGCAAGAGGCTCTAGACAAGGTGTTCATAAATCAGGGGTTGCCCAGACGCTCCAAACAGTCCGACTGGTCCCTCAAAGGGTCCAGGGTCGTCTGGGTTGAATCGTTTCTTGCAGGCCAATCTTCCAGACTCACTGCTAGCTTCATTGACCCTCGATTGGTACATTCACGGACCGGAAGCGGAACCCGTTCAAGACCACTCGCCTGGAATAGCAATAGAGAGTTCCTGCACTACCCTCCCTGAAACAGTCATGGAAGTGGACATGACCGCTGGAAAGACCATCCTCTACAACAAAAGGGCTTTTCCTTTCATGTTCGTTGGAGGGAGGGTATCTTGTAAATTCTTCTGGTGTCTTGATCCACTGCCATGGTGTTGTACATTTGACAAGCTTCCAAGCTTGACCAGGTTTGACTCCTTGGCCAGCGAGCATGCCAGCACGCGCAGTGCTAGCCCGAGGAACTAATGGCCCACGTCGGTAACGGTGACCGGCTTGCTGTTGATATTTTTGAACTTACTGAAGGGGTGGCAATATGCTTTGCAAGGGCCGGAAGGTTTGTGGGGTTCTCTCATGATCCATGATGATTCATGGGTGGTTGCAACCGTTTTTTCTTGTGGTTGGCTCTTTCGTGGACCTGTTGTGGAAGACAATGGCGCAAGTACACCTACTTTTATACAACAAAAACATACTTACAAACGATAACAATTATATATATATACATGATATTGTAATATATATATATATATACAGTACGAGACATCACACCTGCCAGATTCATATTGTTGTTCAAAGCTCCTGTGTTTCCTTTCAAAAAGACTCAAAAAGGCTCGACTTCGCTGCCCCTCTCACTGCTGGAAATCCTTCTTCAGTGGCGCGAGTTGACGACGGTCAGAGACGAAAAGAACTCAAACCGGCGTTGGACGGTTGCTTCATAGGTTTGATGTTATATACTCCTTGACTGAAGTGTATTCCTACCTTTTGGCACTTCTGAAGCTGGAGGGAGCCAGAGAGGCCAAGTATACTCTTTCTTTTGTATCAGCCACGTTTGTTGAAACGCTCCAACCACCGGTGTGACACTTTGAACGGCGGCACCAGGTCAACCGGTCGACCGTGGACGTAACGGTCGCTCGTCGTTCGCGGCAAAGGGTGGACGTAACGGGCTCCGAAGGGCCCATTCCGTAAAACAAGGGTGGTCGTTCGGTAAGGCACTATATAAACACTGAACGATCACTAGAAGTGCGCACAACTCTTCGAAGGTGTTTGAGATATCCTGCCAACCAAAACGTGACAGTCCAGCCAACACCACCTTGCAAGTATGCATTCTGCTTCATGCAAGCATCTTCACCCTTCATCTTCCCTTAGCTGGACCAGCTCAACAAACCTGGCATGTTCGCAGTTTTCTCTTGCAGATGGTAGCGTTCCTTCCGGAGAAAAACCGGACCTGACTCGCTCAACCGAGGCCTTGCAGCCGACAAGGCGGCGAAAGCGCGATTCGTTTCGGTGGGACCGGGGACCGGGTGCCAGTGTCGGGTCGCAGACCGAACCTGAGGATGGAGGTGAAGACGTCGTTTTTTTGGGAAAACAAGCAGTTCCATGGAGTTTTGGAGTGCTATCCGAGGTTAGGGCCAATGGCTGGATGGGACTAAACAGGTGACCCCCTGATCGAAGCTGGTCAACCTTTTAAAATGCGTGTAGATATTCAAGCAGTGAGACCTTCCAGGCAATGGTGACACACCTTTTTCGGTCCTTTCGTGATGGCTGGATCTAGGAAATCCTTGGTTGACCCATAGATGCATAGTAATCCGGCTGAATAATTAGGTGGAACGTTCGATTGTACGTGACACATGTTCGTGGGAAACTGAGGGGGTCAGAAGATTTCAAGGCGCCATCTCCAAAACCCCATCCATACCTTGAGGCTAAGGTTTTGACATCTCATGGATTGAAAGCTCAATGACTCTGGAATTTCTTCGAGAGGTTCAGCTTGCAGCCTCATGTCCCTCTTCCGATCGAGACTACTTGCAGCCACACCACCTGCCATGTTTTGGAGGTGCCGTACCTGCTTCGGAGCTCCATCGCCTGGCTGGCTTTACGTGGCTACCACGTGGGGCGGCCGAACGAGCGGCTGAAAGAGGATCGACGCTGGGTTCGTCGACCCGCTCGTAGCTCAATGGGTGGATAAATCGATCTATCCCTAGGGCTCCAACCACCTCCTGAGAAGATGGTTGGGGTGGGTGCCAGGGGGGTCTAACCACCTCCTGAGGATATGGTTGGAGCCCTAGGGTATATCATATACTTCCTGTTTGGGTGCCCTGGAGTAGGAGGCCTTTCTAGTACAAGTAGGGTAGTCGGTCTCGCCAGGACACCCAAGAAAGGATGATCCTGGTACATCATGATACTTCCAATTATTACCCAGACACGACCCATGGGACTGACATAGGACTGCCGATCAGTTGGGGTGGTGCCAGGGGGATCAAAGGGGCGGCAGTCCTATATGGCAGTCCCATTAAATTTATATATGGGTTATAGACCTGCTTTTGGTTCGCGGGTCATGATGTCATGGTTCCTTTCGGTATGACCGGTCCGTCGGGTCTAGGCACGGGCGATGTTTGTCTGGCTTCTGAATTTTCTTCAGACTTTGGGCAACTCTTGCCCTACACCTCCAGTCATACCTCCTCAGGTTCGGTATGACTGGACCCTCCTGGGTGGTGTTGGGTATAGTGGACGCCTGGAAACCCAGTCCCAACCAGCTTCGAGCAGCCGTCGGTCGTGCCGGTGGCCTACTCAAACAACCAGAAACAAGTCAAAGTCTGGATGCTTTGCCAGTTCCAACCACTAGCTGTAAAGGATCTCAAGAAAGCCATATTGGATCAACCAGAACTGTTTCTGGCTGAGACTGGGGAAATCCAGGAAGCCCAATCCCAAGGCACCCGGCTTGCCGGGCTGTTTTGCACGCGACAAACAGATCGCTTACCCAAAGCAATGGAACATGCACTTCGGGGAGTCCAAGTCGTTTGACTATACCCAGACACTCAATGGGACTGGAGTAGTTACCTACATGCATGGGTCACAAAAAGGACACATAGGCACACTACTCTATATACAAAGATTATTGGGATAGTAGGTGATCCGAGTCTGGGAATGTCCTTTACATTCCTTTATTTTCATCCAAAAACATCTTTGTTGAATGTTGATTTGTCGACAAATACCCCTAAATATCCAGCAACTCCAGATTTTTAGATTATGGTGGTTCGGTTGATTGGGCCACAGAAATTCGAGTGTTCTCGTCGCATGAGACACAGACATATTTGTCAACAAATCCCCATGATGTAGCTCATATTTGTGCCTGCTTGTTCTATGAAATGACAATCATGCAAAGCACCAATCAATCGCCCAAACGGGATCCGATTCCACAAACATTCCGAGGGGTACCTGTGGGTCAAAATGAAGGAATACCATCCACACCAGTTCAATTAGCCAATTGGGACAAGTAAGAGGACGTCCCCATCCCCTATGTGCTTTCAACCACCATTGATTTCATAGCCAGAATCCAGAACAACCATGTTTTTATATTTTAGAATTCTATACTACATAAAACCAGGTCCCTGGTTCTTCAAAGTGACCTACCTTGATTCCCCTGGTTTGAGCTAACAGGCCGGCAAAAAGATTAGAAACAGGGACTCCAAGGTTTGGCGAACTGAAGAACCTGGTCCACAATGTGTTAAATCAATGTATCCCAGACACTCCATGTGTGATATATATGCCGCCCCATTGACCCCTCAGACCACCCCAACTGATCGGCATACCTAGAAGATCCTTTGGGCAGAAATTCTTGCCTTTTTCGGGAAGAGCGGCTCTTCCCGTCCTGGGGCGGAAATCAGCTGTTTGCCGCGGAAATATTTTTGTTGCCGCGAATATTCCTTTTCAGGAATCCAGTCAGACAAAGACAACATATTCTACAGGAGTTGAATATTTTTGTGGTTTACATTGGGCGTTTCTGCCTGGAACGGTCACCGCAATGAGAAAAAACAATTTGCAGCGCTTAAGTTTCCACCTCCACCTGCAAATCTGGCTACCATCATATCATATATTATGTGTCTTTGTTTTTGAAGGTTTCTTGTGCGGAATGATCACAAAAGGACTAAAATCAGTCCAAAGTTGAAAACACCTGGCGCGAAAATGCCCGGGAAAAAGGCAGAAATACCCGGGAAAGAGGCGGAAATACCCGGGAAAACGGCGGAAATACCCGGGAAACCGGCGGAAATTTCCTGGTAGAAGGCGGGATTCAAGAACATTGCCTTTGATGCCTTTGAAGGGCTTGAACATATGTCGCAGCCTCTTTGTGAATGTCATGAATTTAGAAGTGTCAAAATCGTAGGGTGTCAGATCTTGAGATGTGAAGCTATGCAGAACGATATGTGGTCTGCAATAATGGAAGAGACAACCTGGTAGGTTGTAATGGTTTTTGAGTTGCTATGTTGGATTTTGCTTGAGGCAAAAATTCCCTGCTGCCCGCGGAAATTCCTACCTGGCGCGGATTTCCCCTAAATCCGCGAATCCTCCCGGGCAAATCGGACTGAGGCAGAAATTTCTGCCCCAGGTGCTTCTAG
>CAXAMN010028817.1:52894-84442 GCA_963970005.1 Durusdinium trenchii
CCATTTGTAACCTGAAATCAACCCACAAAGACTACCCCTCACAAGCACCCCAAACCTTCAATTACTCCAGACCTCAAATAATACACAACAAACCCTGGCTGGTTCTTTTGGTGGTGTCCTTTACAATTTCTTTTAGATTTCGGTTGCTTTCCTTTCCGTTTTCTTTACTGTCCTTTTCTGTTCCTTTCATGTCTCCTTTCTTTCCTTTCCTTGTACTTTAACGTTCTTCCCTTTCATGTCCTTTTCTTTCCTTTCTTTGTTCCTTTCATGTAGCTTTTCTGTCCTTTTCTGTTCCTTTCGTTTCCTTGTTTGTCCTTTTCTTTGACTTTCATTTCCTTTTCTGTTCCTTTTTTTTCCGTTCATGTCCTTTTCCTTTTATTGTCCTTTCATTTCCTTTTCTCTCCATGTTCTTTTCATTTCCTTTTCTGTCCTTTTCTTTCCTTTCATTTCCTTTTCTTTTACTGTCACGTCCTTTTTTCCTTTCATTCTCCTTTCGTGTCCTGTTCTTTCCTTTCATTTTGTCCTACTGTTTCAACTTCAAATCACGATTTATCTAGGATTTTTCTGGATGAAACATTATTCAGGGTCTACACTTGATGAAGGGGAGGGGGGGGTATTAATATAGAGGTGGACCTGGTATGTACTCCAAGTGGAGTTGCAGGACGTACGTCTCGCGAAACCCGTTCAGGACCGGGCTGCCGGTCAGCGGATCCATCAGGCCGGTCAGTACGGCACCGGTTTGCCTGCTTCGCTACACGTGGCGCGCGCATGCGCGCGGCACCGTGGGCAGGTGGAAGATGTAACCGAAGTCGACCCGTCAGACACTCAAAACATTTGTGCATCATGGTATACAACTATACTGACTATATCCTGTGATTGTATACAACTATACAACTATAGTACCAAACATATTGTATACATTTGTGTTTTTTTTTGTAGTTTCAAAGATGGTATTGGAGACACTCCATGTGTGGAACATGTACATTCACCCCCCTGAAACAAACGCCATATGGTTCAATATGCCAGTCTCATGGATGGTTTGGGAAACACTCTGATGGGGCGCGCCCGTATGTTCACCACTTCGATCGGTCACGGTGTCAGGTTCCGTGAAAGACCTCGTCCCAGCGAACAGATGAACCGTGCCATGAACGTCGAGTTGCCTGTGGCCTGAAGTTCATGGCCATCATTTAAGACCTGCACTTGTAGATCTTGTATAGAGATTCATTAACACTGCAGTCACTAACATTTACAATTTATACAATGGCTGACCTGGTGTTGTAGTTTAGTTTAATCTATTATAGTTAAAGACATGATTTCTCGGGATTCTGGCTATTCAATCAAGGTTGGGCCAGGGAGACCAAAAAGGGGTCAGATTTAAATCAACAGCAAGGAGACTGTGGTTTGTGTTTGCATTGTGCGGCTGGTATGTTAATTGGGTGTGTACTTTAATAGGAAGACCCTTTGTCCCTGGCTGCTCCCTATTTCAATACACACCCAATCATGTGGGTGCTATCCCCCAACACAAGAGATCAGCTGGCTTCTTCAATGCCTTCTTTGGCCCTTGTTTTCTTTTTAACATGCAAATTTCAGAGACCCCTCAGGTGATCAGTGCTTTTCAGAGATCCCTTAAGTGATCGGTGCTTATTCCTGTCTTCTTGGGAGATCTTGGGGACTGCGTTTCCCTCACGCAGACGCCCAATGTCTTGGAAGCCCACGCGAACAGTCTCCGCAGAGTTCGAACTCTGCGGTCTCAGGGCCGGGCCAATCTCACACTTCATCCCAAACACCTTAACCATGACCGGGCCAATCTCACACTGCTTAATGACCTGAACTGCAAGGTAAGGTCTAGCAGTCTAGCAGGGCCAGCTTAATTCAATTCATGACCGTTTCGGACCGAATCCCAGGTTTGGTGACCGAACCAACGACCGAACCAACGAGGTATCTCTCCCAGTGGATCGCCAGCAGTCACCAGTAGGAAGGAAGTCGATGGTCCGTCTTTGGAACCACCTGTAGATCCCATGTTCTAAGCTACGACCGGTCCGTGAGGTTCCAGGATGTTCCGATGTTCCATGCGTACCTCCGTGCCGCGGACGCGAAATCGCGGGCGTCGACCTGTCGACAGCCGCGCGTGGGAAACCCGGCACGTCTTCGCCAGGGCGGGGCGTCCCCTTTGGAAGTTCATCGATTTGATCGTGCGGGGCTCGATGGCCCGAGCCGACCCGCCGGCTAGCCGACCGTCGCGTCACATCACGATGAGGAGGTGGAGGGTGGGTGGAGAGTCCTCCGAGCCATGGAAAGAGAGAAACGCATGGATGGACCCCCCAAAATAGCCGATCTAGGCCAACTCCTTGTTGACTCTTGATTTACAACCTCCCCAGGTATGGATTGTAAAACCTCTTCAGGCCTGGGTGGATTTATCAATCAAGATTCTATACATTAAATCATCTTGAAAGAGTCTAGTCTAGTGGATGTCGACACCACTGGAGCATAGCCAGCGTTGATCACATGGTGTCCATTGTGTCTCTTCCAAGTCGATGCCGATGTGTGGCACTGTCCTACAACCTTGACCCTCCATACTTACCCTATAGAAAATGGGACATGGCCCTATTATATTATAGGGTACTTGCACCTATGCCTGGGAGTACTTTGAGGGTTTGAAGCAACACTTTTTAAAGGTCCTTGCTGGCCCTTCCCAATTGATGCAAGCAGCTGCGCAGTCGTTGCCCTGACTGCCTGACGTTCGCTCGGCTCCCGTTCGCAGAACGACCTGACCCAGCGGCGAACGAATGCGACCTTTTGACCCACGGATTCAGAACAAGCAGACAGAGCCAGTCGTGTAGGCAAAGAAGAAGACCTGATGGACGTGTACATGTTTCAGTGATGTGTTGTTGTTCTTTTCCGCATGTTTCCTCTGGAGACGCTAATGCGAAATGGGTCCAGGGTCGAACGAGGGAGTCTCGGTGGGGTTCTTTGTTGAACGGAGCGATGGCCCTTTCGAGTACAAGTCAACCATTTCCCTGGTGAAGTCGAGTGAAGAATTCAGGAAGTTCCCGCAAATCAAGTCTTTGATGGTCACAATACCTGGATGTCTCCAACGACATGCAGAATCTCTACCGAACTTCGTCCATAAAACCAGCCAAGTGCGGCAGAAATAAACAGCGTGTCGTTGGTGTCAATCCAGGTATGTTTCATAGTCTTTCCTGGATATCCAGGTGAAACGGATCTGAAACAAACATGTGGTGACCCCAGACCATCCATGTTTGGAGTAGTTACATACATTTACCGATTTTATGACCCCAATGTATAGTAGGTCTGAGATGGTCTGGGCACGACCAACGCCAAACTTCCAAACTCCCCGCTTTCAGGATGCTGACCTTAGCCCTGAAGCATCCAGTCGCATCCGGAGGTTGGGGATGTCCAGGCACTGCAAAAACTGGCCACATAGGATAGCCCTCTCAGCTACCCAGTGAGTTCAGTGGATATCACCTGGTAGGACACTGAACTTCGAGACGTTTGGGGGGTGGACACCCCCACGCAAATCCAGTAGGTGAAACATGGTGAAAAGGTCAGTGCACCACTTGCCCGTTTGGCCTCCAGTCGTACCTCCTAAAAGAAGGTATGACTGGACCCTCCAAATCCACCCACCCACCCCAAACACCCACCCGTACCTCAGGTTCGGTACAGAAGGTATAGGCCAAACGGCTTGATGACAGCACCCACCCCAGTCCCACCTTCTCAGAAGGTACTTGGAGGCCTAGGGTTGATGACAACAGCACCCCTTGGTCAGCTCAGGTGCAAGTTCTCATCTACGGATCGTTGGACTTCTTGCCCCTCCTGGTGCATCGCCGAGCCGAAATGCGCCGTGTTCGTGTTCGCGTGTTAACGGCTCGTGCTCGTGCTCGTGGCCGTTTAAACGCGGGGGTTCGGTAGACGGCTCGTGTAGAGCCATTTTTGGGTCGTAGAGGCCGAAGAGGATTTGGAACGCATGCATTGAGCCCGGAGTGAAAGGTGTTCCTCAGCTGCAGGTCACCAAACTTCAGCTGCTGCGTTGTTGGTTTTCACCCCACGACATTTGAACGGATGGAAGAAGGTTAAGCTGGATTCTTTCAGGTAATTTGCGGGAGTGAGGAGCTGTTGGTTTTTAGGTGTTTTCCTATTTTGTGAGAGACCTTAGAGAGCCGAGCAGAAGGAAGACCTTAGCAGCCCTAGTAGTCCTGGTCGTCGCATGACTTAGTCGTCCAGCCCCAGTAGAGTCCTTGTGTTTCACTAGGCTGAAGTACAGAGGACATGAAGGCACCAATCAAACACCACGTTTGTACAGCACTGGAACGTCTCCAACGTAGAAGTGCAGGTAGTGCTGCAAGTGTGTTCACCTTCAAAGAAAGCACATTTTGGTTATTGATTTGTCAACATCCCATCACCACAGGCAGTGCCTTCAAGGGGGGTGATGCCCATGTTACGCCCTTGGTTGATTCACTGAGGGGATACCGATATCGTCGTGAACCACCTAGTCCAGATGGTACCTGGCATCCAACCCCTCCAGATGGTGTTTTCGGATGTGTTTAAGTTCAACCTTTATATACTTGGGATGATCGAACCCACTGACGCATATTTTTCGACTTCAAACCACCAACCAGCTCTATGCTGTCCGAGCCAAACAGTGATAGACTAGCCTCCGGCCTTGAGACTCTCTTCCCGATCGTTTGGGAGCTGTTGAACGGCCCTATGGGCTATCCATGGCTATCCACTACAGGGTTCCTGGAACTCGTCCTCGCAAACGACCAACGACCACCGCGCCAAAAAGTCAGGTGGCTTTGGCCAATGGTCGCGCGTCGGACTGGCTGGCAGGGGTGCCTAAGACGGTGAAAGCTCGCTGCTCGCTGGGTGTGTGCTGTGTGTTGTGTGTGGACCTACCTTGATTGCAACGAATCACAGCTGAGAGGTCCAGATATCCGAGACAAACTCGTGTTTTTGAGCGAGTTTGCAAGTGGGGCTGTGTGTGGATGAGGACCTTAGGAGGTGGGATTTGCTATGATTTTTTGTGAAGTCGGTGAAAGCAAGAATTTCTCTCCAGCTTCTAGATCCACCTCACTACGATGCTCCGTTCGGACTTCTTTTGGTCCTGGTCATTTCTGGTCGCCAATGGCCAGCAGTTCCAGGTCGAAATGGTTGATGTGACGTACCTCAACCTTCTCCAAACGTCGGCATAGGGGTCTCCGTGGAACTGCTGGTGGATGCAAGTGGATTGAAGGCTCATAGGGTGGCTCATAGGGTGGATGATGACTCCCGACTCCCATGATCTCCCAGGTGGGGGGTAAAAGGAGTCATTCAGTGCGAGGTTTGCTTGAGAGTGTCCTTCCGTTCTATCTCCCAAGCCAGCGTCTTGTGAGACTGGCCACGGCACCAACTGAAGGACGGGTGCCATGCCGGACACATCCAGAGCGGCTGTCTGGAAGAAAAAAACGACATGCTTCTGGAATGCGATTCCGTCTTTACCGAAGTCCGCATCCAATTGGCTTTAACGGCAGAACATGGAAGAACGGGACAGGGAAGATCGGACCCTCCGTTCACACATCAATCTGCTTCGCCGAGCAGGTTTGATGCATCCTGCTTGGGTCATGGGTCATGTCCCATTTTCGGGTACGTTTGAAGTTAGGTCCAGGGCCTGGAATCCCGGCTATCCCATTTGGAGACCATTTGATGTGTTCGACACACAGTGTGCCCCAAAATTGGCTCGTGTGTGGTGCCCCCAACAGGGTGGCTCAAACAGAGGGTAGCACTTGTTCTTCCATGTGGTGTCAAAGTGGTCGTCAACCTGGACTTCTAGGGTCCTATAGATTCTCCATGTCTGCGCCCGACAACCAGACCATACCACACCAGAAACCACAACCACACCCCATACATTTCATATCATTTCATGACATGTCTGTCCCCTTTCTACAGTTCCTTTCATGTTTCCTCTTCGACCATCTTCGACCTTTTTCTCGCGCTGAGACATGCATCGCATGGGTGTCCTTTGGCCAGATGGTCATTTTTTGGTGCTTGGCTCGGAGGCCCAGATTTCGGAACCTGGAATAACCGGCCTTTTTCGGCGAGAAACCAGAAAGGTGTCTCAGTGTTCCTCAACTGGGTGGAAGTCCGACTGACTGAGCCTGAGTGACCTTTCCTAGGCCACTCCGGCTCTAGGCGGTCATTACACACCAGGGTGACCCGAGTCTAGGACTTTCCTTAACTTTGGTGGTCCCAGCAAAAGAAAATCCGTGGACGAAAAAAGGGGATAGCTTTGTAACGCTATACTAGTAGAAGGTTCTTCCAGTCAACGAGGGGTTGGTTGGCTGGGGTCCAGGTGAAGTTGTTTCTTGGCGTATAGATCTTTTTTCTTTAAGAAGACATGAATGCATAATAAATATACTGCATGAATGCTATTTGAAAGCGCACTGGCGCGCCGTGTTCTTGCAGTGCAATTTTCTCAACACTCTCGGCATGTGTTCATTTGCCCGGTGCCATTGGTCACGTTCAAGGGACTGGCCGTAGAATTGTGAGGTCAAAAAACACAGGGTCAAAGGAAACATGAACAATTACCTGTACCAGAACAAACTCTTCACGCATGCAATCATTTGGCTGGAACACTTTGGACTCTTCGTCGATCTTGCGGCTCTTTCCCACCCCCACGTAGTTCTTGGATTTGTTGTCCAAGAAGAACCCTGTAGCGCCATGACCTGGCGCAGTGCCATGCGGGATGTGTCCAAGCTCATCCGTGAGACGTGGCACACGCCCCTCTTCCTCGGTGTGGTGCTTTGTTCCGTGGGCAGCCTGGGCCTCCTACGAGTCTTGGAGAGCGAATGTAAGAGGACTGGAAGATGTGCCTACACTAGCAGCGATGAACATAGAAGCGGTGGCCTCCAACCTAATAGCGATGGCCTCCAACTTTGCGTTTTTAAAGAATGGGACTGGAAGATGTGTCTATATTTTGTGTGATCTTAAATTTGGAGTCAGGGCGGTTGGTTCTTGACCTCCGAGTCTGCGAGTCAGGTGATGTCTTTTTCGAATCCGGGTTCCGATCCCTTTTGGGGGGGGAATATGGTTTAAGAGTATGTTTTGGGGACATATTTATAAACTCATCCCAGGTCACCCACCCCAAGGTAGGTATAAGTATGTCATACATAGGATTCTTTGGGATAGGGTAATTCATTGTTCTCTACGTGTATCGATCTGAGAGTCTGCGACGAGATCTTCAAGGTCTCCGCATGTCCTATTCTGAAACAGACCCATACCTTGATCTTCCAACGACCTGCAACATCTTCGCCGAACTTGGCTGGGCTTTATGAATTGAACAGGCAGAAACGTTTGCACCGTTGGAAGATCCAGTCGTACCTTCTCAGGTACGGTGATGTGTTCGACACTGTTCTGTATACGTTTGGAGTGTCGACCGGGTCCGGAAGCGAGCATGAACGCGGATTCCCCCACCGGATGAGCCTGAATCCAGCTGAATCCAGAACAACCCTTCAAGACCATGTCAACCGTTCTTTCAATGGTCCTGAAAAATCCAGAGTTACTCAAGGATTTTACAGGTCAACCCTTTCACTCTTTGAATGGTCTTCTCCGTGACATGGCGACCGAATAAAGAACATTGACTCTCTCGGTTGCTGAAGGGGGGTCTTCCAGCCTGTGTCTTTTCCTTCACCAACTATATAGTTGGCTCCTCTTGTGGGCCTAGGGAAGACCTTTGGAATCCGCAGCATTCGTATCACTGATAGGCACTGATGGGTCAAGTCATACCTGCGTCCTCCAGAGTCTGCAGAATTGCTGCAGTTTGGTGAAGAACATGGTTCTTCGATGAAACGACAAAAATTATATGAAACTCAACTTTTCATGTTTTCCAATCCCATCATAAAGCATGGTGACACTTGCTGATCTTTCTTGGCTCGACAGAGACCTGGCCACCCGGATCTGCACGAGCTGTGCCCCAATCGGTCATTTTCCAGCCACAGCATTTTGGCAACTGCATCTCAACCTTGGCAGGTACACTCATGGGCTGCTTTGGAAAGGGATGCTGATGAATGAGGCAAGCTCCACTGATCTTCACTGTGAGTTCATTCTTGTTGGCTGGTCATTCTATGTTCTAATAATGGCTACCACTTATGCAACCAATTGTTATGGACTGTGGAAAATGTGGTATCCTGAGAAAGTGCTTTCGTTTGATGCACACCTTGATGGCCAGGCCCGTGGCTTCTGATGGAAGTGCACGATCGCGAGAGGAGGCTTGCAAATGCCTCCGCTTGAGTGCTCTAGTGGACTACTCATTGCTTGGTCTTGGTCATTCGGGGTGATTGATAGCTTTTTGGTCCGAGGTTCTCTCAGTGTCTTAGTGCTGGCTCTTTTTGAAAGACCCATGGCATCCCTAGCTTCGACTCTAGAAGCCGAGCGTGTGGTAAGGAACAGGGTCAGAGAGAATGGCAAGATAACACGCTGGCCATCCGACAACAAAGTGGGCTTGCCTTCAGTGAAGGCCATGAAGCACAATGTTGTGTGCCTGGAGCATGTCGCACGGTGGTGGGTGCAAATGTCGCCGGTTCCATGTGTGATCCCCATCGACCGGATCAGAAAGGAGGCCCGGAACTTTACTGTGATATTGTTGTATGTTAAATTGCACGCAGTACCCTCAAGACTTTCTACTTTTGATGGACCCTAATTCTTCTAAGTGTAGCCCTTGCAACTTGGCTAGGTGGAAGAGCTTCGCAAGACGATGTGTTTGGAGCCTAATCTTGGCACTGTGGATTTGGACTCCTGGGGGTTGAAGCGGCTGTTCTCCCATGGCCTTCGTCGCTGGAGTTCAGGCGCGGAGCGGCCAAGGGTGCTCGGCCTGCGCCGTCGTGTATCATTTTTCATGGCAATTTGCCTATTTTTTTGGTAGGTTGGAGGGTGGGGAGTGCTCATCCAGCTGCAGTCTCTCATCAACAAGGAGTCATGAAAAACCTTAGAGCAAAAAGACCTCGCGATCCCTTCTGTTTTGTCAAACGCGGACCCCCCACCTTGGAAATAGTTTCCTGTTATTGTTCAACCGGTTTCTCTTTTTTAACAAGCCTGGTCTATGCCAAGGATGACGCTTTCGCAACCTTTTGGACCATCCTTGACGATGCCTGGACCAGTGAACCTGAGGAGGAAGAGCCGCGGGAGAATGATCGTATGCTCATGATTGAGGATGGGGATGTCGAAAACTACCTCGAGGTTGTGCCTGAGGATGAAGCAGAGTGGGAGACTTCTTTGGAGGCTGCCTACCGTTCAAATGAACATGAGCAGCCTTGCGAGCCTTGTCCAAAACCTGAAGCCACTCTTCCAGATCCTGAACCCTCGTGTCCAGAAACTGATCGTCGGCAACAACTATTGGAGAAGATGGACGCCATCAGGAGAAAGGGTTGCCCTTTGTTTTTGGGTGTTTAATGGAGTTAACCCTGACCATCCATGTTGGATGGTGTCCTTTCCCTTCCCTGCAGGAAACAAGTGGAAGACCGCAAGCTGTCGCGTGGGAAATCTTCCAGCATCTTGGCCATTTCAGCACCAACTTTTTATGAGTATGAGATTTTGAATGCTTTGAGGGTACCTTTCCAAGAGGTCAAAAGGCCTTATAGGATAATACGTCCTCCAAGATTGTCGTGGTGGACGTATTATCCTATAAGGCCTTTTGACCTTTGTTGGTTGGTCACCATGTACTTGAGGTTCTTTGCCTGACACAATGGAGACACTGCCTTACCAGTTTGACGACTCTAGCCTTTCAGCGCCTGCAAAAGGATTCGTTTCGCACGGTGACACTTTCGTCATTTCTGATGATGAGAAGGGCAATGAGGATGATGAGTTGAGCCCCACGGTTGTTCCCTCCTTCTACACACCTTCTGAATCCTACGTGGTTACAAACCTGGAAGCGCTGGAAGGCGACACATCTGAGCAACCTGCTTTGCCCAGTGGTGAGGTTGCTGCGCCTGCAGGAGACCAGTTTGCCTCTGATGCGAAGACAGGAACCACCGAGGACTTGGAAGACAGCCAGGTCCCATGGACCCAAACCCCAGAACACCTGAAGGGTGACAAGGAGATCTTTCAGGATAGTGTGATGGGCACAGCCGGATGTGCTGAAGAAGTTGACCAACCTATGGTGTCTTTAGATGACAAGAAGGAAGAGGAACCTGCTCATCAGGCTGTGGAATGTGCTGTGGGTACGGCATGTGAGAAGGGCGAGGCTGAAACGCCATCTTTGGCTTCATTGGTGGAGAATGGCATGGACCTCGCAAATGTTCAGGCCTTTATCAGCGTTTGTCAAAACAAGTTTAGTTGAAAGGCTTAGATTGAATTTAAGCGCTTCAACTATTCAACTTCCATGGCTTCCCCTCGAGGCTCCTGTGGTAACTCGACGTGAACAGCTTGGCTCTGATGACCGCTCCTTGCAGAAGAAGAAGGAGGAGGACGCCAATGAAGACCAAGACGCTGACTTCCAAGCTGATGCCGCTGGAGAAGGAGACTTGGCTGAAGGTTCTGAGCCAAGGAAGAAGCCTTCTGCGGCCAAGGCGAAGGCGAAGGCCAAGGCCAAGGGCAGAAGCAAGCCCAAAGCCAAGTCAGAGCCCAAACTGTTTTGCAAGCAAGAGACTGCTCGCAAAAGAAAAGCTGGCAAGTCGAATGAGGCCAACAAGCACTCAGATTCACATGACTTGGAGAAGCCACAGCCAGAGGATAGCCAACCCCTTGAGGAAGGCAATGCTGTGGAGAAGAAGCCTGAAGGTGATGATGGTGAGAAGCTGGGCACCTCAAAGGAGGTTGAGGCGCTGGAGGCGGGCGCAAAGAAGAAGCCCCGCAAGAGCCGGGAACCCCGACAGCCAGGAGCGCCTTTGACTACCTTTGCTGCCCGCTACATGCCTCAGGGTGAGGTAAGCGCCATCAAGTTCACTGCCATCCGGGATGTGTTCATGGAGTTCGTGGCGCCAAAGTTGAAGGGGCAAACTAAGTTCCAGGACCATTTGTGGATAAGTGCACAACGTTTTAAGAAACAACTTTTGGCAGCCAATGACACTTGACCACTTCCCTATTCTCTGTAGAGGACAGCTTCTTCAAGCGGTGCTCTGCAGAGATGAAGGGCATTACCACTAGTGAGGAAGCGCGTACGATCTCGAAGGACCAGGTTGACGAGTTCCTGCAGCTGGACAATGTTCGAGTCTAGTCTTGATTGGACATGACAAGGGAGGCCACGTAACTTCATTGTGTTTCTATCCATGGGGTCTTATACATGCGTAACAGCTATGAAGCCACTAGGCCCCTCTTGGAATGTTTGACGTGTGCCAGGCATACAGTACAGTACAGGATAGCGAGGTCGCAAGGGTGTGCAAATGTTCCGCCTGGGCTTGAACATGTGCAAGAGTTCCTAAAGTTTGACTTTGAAATTCTTCGTGTCCAATGCCAGGATCAGCTTTGAAGTGACCGTCAGAGCGTGGGTATTCGGCCATGATCTGAAGAGCTGCAGGGGTTACAAGCGCTTGCTTAGATGTCTTGCTATTAAAGTGAACTTGTGCCGGTGCTTGTAGTGGAAGCTAGCTCTGATGTTCAAGGCCAAAAGGGCTTTGAGGTGAGAACTGGGTGTCCAGTTTTGAGCGGTTCCAGGTAGCCTCTTTTCCAACAAGTCTTTAGTCTTTAGTAGCAAAGGCAAGAGCTTGATTATTTGAAGGCTTGTGGAACCTTTCATACGAAGTATAGGAGCCTACACGATATGTTCAGTGGGACAACCTACTGCTCAGGCTGATGGGAAGTGAAACAAAGTGAGCAAAGATTGTGGCACAGGGTCTGTTGTATTCAACTGGATCCTCTCTCTCCCATTGGTATTTGTGTAGCCGGGGTAGCCTATCCACGACCTACGCAAACTGGAAAGAACGTTTCACCTTCCCTCCCACGTGGCTTTCCTAAGCCGCCTCAATCGACATGGCAGGCTTGCCTCCAATGGCTGGCAAGCGTCGGCGAGGTCTCTGCTTCCTTGCCAAGCGGGGTGGACTCGAGGGTGGAGCCTTCTTGTTTTGGGGATGACTGATGCAAAGCAATTCTGTTGGAATGTGTGATTCTGGGAACCAGTCCAGAGAACCGTCCGCAGCAATTTTTCTTGCCCAGCTTTGCCGCAACCTTACTTAGCTGTAGCCCTGATGAAGATGTCCACAGAAATTGATCTGGCAATGCGCAGACTTGTTTTGCTGGGCTGCCCTGTGGACACTTGCCCAGGAAAACCAGAACACAACCGAAGACTGTCTCACTAGGCTGTAAGTTGGGTTTCAGTTTCGCTTGCAAAGGACTTTATCTACTTGATTGTCTTGGTGACTTTCCTCGACAGTGACAGCTGGGCTTGCAAACAGGGGTTGCATGTGTTAGAGATCTGTAGCGGGAAAGCCCGCGTTTCGCGGATGGCTTCATGGTTGGGGCTAGAAGTTCGGGCAGTAGACATAGCGTATGATGAACCGCCTCCGAAAGTATCTACCCACAGTGGTCGGCCCCAACGTTCCTCCATGGATATTAATGGAGAAGCCGGGTTCGTGTGCATTGCCTTTGATTCAGCAAAGCTTTCCAAATAAAACATGTCTTGTTCACACGCAGTGTTCCCTGTTTCTTTGAAAGTCTATGTTTTGGGGTGCAAGCCAGGTTTCCCCCGATCTGAGGTTGTGTCTATGGCTGGCCATTCAAGGAAGATTCCAAGAGCTACTTGCAGTTTTAGCCCCTGTTTGCTCATCGTTCAGTGCAGTCAATGTAGCAACGTCCCAATGTTCTGAACTTTGTCCTTGGGGAAACTGCTGCCTAGTCGGGGTTCGACGTGGCAACAAATTGGCATCTAGGCAGGGTCCAGTTCGGGCATGTTGCTTGGAAGGAAGAGAGGTCATTACCAGAGGTCTCTGAACGCTACTTTTGGCGAGGCCTACCAAAAAGATACTACTTCACCCTTCGGACTGCCCTAATTGGTTCAGGTGCATTCTATTGATGGCCTTTGTATCCTCTCTGGAGGGCTCGTGGATGCTGGAGAACCCTGGGCTGTCTCGAATCTTCTTGTATCCACGGCTACTTTGGTTGATCAAAGCCTTAAAGAGGGTCGGATTGAGAGTTCCTAGGCTGCAAGATAAAGAAGTTGTGTACATTGTAAATGAAAACGCTGTCTCAACTTTTCCTAAAATGGCGTGGCCTCAAAGGTCAACCTACGCGTAGCGCAAAGGTTGCCTCAAAGGTGCTTAGGGCTACCAAACTAAGGGGTGGATGGTGGGTCAGAACATAGTGCAAATCCATTGTCCTAGGTATTCCGGACAAGTTTCTGGATGCGATCTTTCGGGGCTCCCAGCATGAAGCGCACAATGATCTTGACAAACCAGGAGATCCTGACGCGGTTGGGCACAGAGGCTATGAAGCCTCAAAGGGAAGGTTGCGCAGCAACCACAAAACGTTACAAGGGGAAAGATGGTAAGGACCGCTTTGTTGGAAACCAACAACTCAAACAGTCTCAGACATTCGACAGCATCAAAGCTATTCCATCCAGAAAAGGTTTGAGGGAAACAATCCAACAGGAGCCAAAGGACCCTAAAGGATACTTTTCTGGAATGTATTTTCCCAAGCCTTCTAGGGCCATGTCTTTTAGGTTCTCTTGGCGTTTTGTTCGGTTGTGGGGTGACTTTTTGCGGTTGCCTGCTGTACCCCCTTTGTCAAAACACCGGTTGCACTTTGGGGGGCAATGCGGAAAACTCAGCAAGGATCTACAGTGGCCGATTTGCACGAGCTATCCTGAAACTTTACCCAGACATGACTTGGGCACCCCCAACCTGGCAATCAGAAGTTCCTTGGTTTCCACAGGAAAGTTCTGCTAACAACATTTGCACCGCCCTGCAACTGGCCCCACCTATCTGGATGGCTTTCCAAGGTGGATGTGGCCACACCTCTGGACATGGTCTTGAGGAGTGCGGAGTGGGGCCCATGGGATGAGGCTGATCTTGGCCCTGTAATCAGGTACATCAGGGGTAGCACAAGGTTGCGTCTTCCACAAGAGTGGCGTGATTTTGACGTCTATGTGGGTAGGTTGTTGTCCCAAGGATGAGCATGGCTCTATGTTGTCATTGCATGACATGTTCAAGAGAATTCATGAAACCAATGGAAAAATGAAACGGCGCAAAACGGCGCTCAAACGGCGCAAATTTTTTTCAGTGGTTTCAGAGACGTTCAGAGATATCACAGGTTCTCGCACGTCTTGCTGTAAAAACTCTAGAAGTGGTTTTGCTTACCCTTGCGACTGGTTAGTGGAAAGACTGAGCTTCTTGAGATGTGTGGGGCTTCTGGGAAAAGTAGCGCCGCATAAGGGAAGACGCAAGACAAACGTCACTGGCGGCGTTGTTGAGCTTGTTTGCCAACTATCCATGGTTGAACCAAACTGTTTCTCTGATTGGTTTCAGCAAGTGGCTCAGTTTGTGTGCTCTTCTGGGTGTTGACATGGATCGACTGAAGAGCAACGTGTGGTCTTCTGAGACATTAGTCCGGGGAATGCGCCAAACAGCTGGGCAACCTTATGGTTTGCTTTCGATGCACTTTGACACTGAAGATGAAGATCTAAAGGAGCAGTATCTGGTTCCTTGGTCAATTTACCGCCACAAACATTAAACACCTAAAGGAGTTATCTGCCGTGTATTGTGTGCACGAGGGGTCCATTTTCACTTTTCACAAAGGCCTCCTCTACAAAACTATTCGGGCAATTCTTTTCTGGGGAAGGCCATGATGGTGGCTGTATAGACGTTTCCTGTGGACCATGCCGGTCAATCGGGGGAAAACCCCGGCCAATCCCCCATTCGAAGGGTTTGTCAACTCCATGACTCCATGGATTCCTCTTTTGCTCAGGCTTTCAAGCAAGAGCTTGACCACATGGAGCCGCCACAGGACCCGGTGATGGCCGCGCCTGTCGAGGAGCTGCCCCTGGCAAAGGAGGAATTGCCTCAGGTTGATGCGCCAGCTACCCCTCAAGAGTTTGTAGGGATAGATGATCTAGATGATACTGATCTCCGAGCGCTCTTGCTGAATTTCGACCATGACTTCGATTCTCGCTTGACTCATGTTTTGTTGGGAGACAATCTTTAAAAGACAACTTTGGGTCTAATGGCCTTTCGTGGTCTGCAACGCCAAGGAAGGATCTGTCTCTGTGGACGACTACACCTTCCTTCCATCCCCTGAGAGCAAGACTCAGGGCAAGACCAATGATGCTTCGCCTGGTGCTGCCTCCACCGTGCCCCCATCAGCCGCAGCTACTGTGTCCCCATCCATCCCAACCTCGGCCTCCCATTCTCCCGTCCAGGAAACACCGCCGCTTAGGACCCTTCCGGATGTGGCAGATTCGGCCCGCCCTGCCCCAAAGGCTGGAGAAGTACGTATCTCTCAAACTGCCATCTACCATCGCATGAGACGTGTGATGTATCCCAAGGGGGGGAAGGGTCAGAAGAGAGTAAGTGACGAGGTTGTCAAGCAATGGGAGAAGGGTGGGAAATCAAGAAAGACATTGGAACAAGTATTCCAGAGCTGTGGATACAATGCGGACATGGGCTTGAAACATGTTTTGTTTGGAAATCCAGGAATAAAGCAAACCATGGAAAATCGAAAAGGGTATGTTTCTTTAGGTGTTCTTGCGAGCACAAAGAAACAATGTGCGCTTAGTGCCTGCGTTCTCCTCCCCCTGAGGATGAATTTGCTATGGAAATGGAGATGATTGCCGCTGACTGTTTGGAACAAGATATGGTGGTAGAAGGTCAGTACGTTTCAGAAGAGGGTATGGAGGAGTGGGGCTGGAGCAGGCGCATCTAACTTCTATGCAAAGTATCCCCACAGTTTGGGTTTCCTGACCTCCTTCCCCATCCCCGTTGGCTTCGTGATCGCAGGTCTCGCAGGGAGGCAGTCAAACAAGCCGCTCGCGAAGACCCCAAAAACCTCATGAGGCTAGATTTGCTGGTTTCGACGCATTGGTAAGTAGCAACTTGAACTTTTGGCAGTTTTCCAAGTGGTTTGGGGATCCGTTTTGGGGCCGCTGGGATCTGAAAGAGTTACGTTGCCACCTATGTAGCGCTCTAAAAACAGGCTCCCCAAAATGCAACCAGGCCCTAAATCGGACCCCAAAACATGGAAAGTTGTTGCCAACTTGAACAGCTTGCTGCTGGCATCACCGCCCATGGCAGGCGAGACAAATACGAGCCCAACAAAGTACTCTATTGGGCTGAGACTTGCATCAAGGGTCAAAGTAAGAGCCTTGTTTGCAAAGCTGGTTGTTCTATCAAGTTCCCATGAAGTCATCATCAGCACTTCGACCCCGAGCCGTGTGAAAGAATAAGACTTACGTGCAATTGAGGGATGACTCAAATGAAGTAGTTGTATGCGGTCCCAAGGAGATCCAACAAACTCCAAGTCAACCGACGGCTGAACTTGGAGCAGGTGGCCGACAGCAAGGACCTTTCCAAGTTCATGGAACCCGCCGGCCTTGTTCCGGGTGGGTCCATGCTGCCGTTGCCGAAGCAAGCCCCAGTTCCTGTGCAAAGTGTTCCTACTGACGGCGTTCCCCCGAAACCGTCTCTGAAGGCCAACTCTTCCAGGGATTCCCATTCCAAAGCTCATTCCAAAGCTGAGAAACGAGAAGCGCCAGAACCAGAAGAAGGCTTGACGTGCACACGTTGCTGCTGAATTGTCATTCTCCCAAATTTGCAGCTCCTTCACCCAAACTCCAGTCAGTATCTCATGATTTGCGCCGAAAGGTGAGGAGCTGTCCTCGGATGAAGAGCTCTCTGGAGAGGACGCGGAGGCCTTGGCAGCAGAAGACTTGGCCCGTTCAGAGAGGAAAAAGGCTGGGATTCCTGACTTGGAACATGATGCTCTTCCTTCAAGCATTGCGACCAAAATGCTGAGTCTTGGTTGGTCCAAGACCCTTTTAAACGTTAGCTTGCCTTTGGCACGCTTTTGTATCACTAAAACTTGCTCGCCGTTGCCAACCTCTACTTCTGTGTTTGAATGCGCTTTGTGCTTTTTTATGGAACAGAAAAAACGGTCTGCGTCTCAAAGCCGGGAACTCGCTTTTGATAAACTCCCAGCCCAGGGCCTGCATCTCAAAGCGGGTCAAGAAGCTCCAAGACCTCGCCGAGAGGTTCGGTGGTGATGCGAAGCTTACGGACTTGCAGGTAAAGACTATTGGCTGGATTTGTGTTCTTGGTCATTCTTGATCAAAGGAAGTTTTGTTGAACATTTTTGTATAGCTACGAACAGCTAGATTTGCTGAGGCAATAGTTAGCGCAGGCAATACTTAGCGTACACAAATAGCTAAGTCCAAGAGTTAGCCTAGCTGAAGAGTTACGCTCAGGATGCGAGACAAACTCAACCAGCTGATCACTGACCTCAACCAAAGCAGCGTGAGCATTGACGAGCAATACACTGCGGGTGTTGTTGATGGTTTCTCGAAGGAGTACCCACCTTATGACCTTTGTGGGGTTGCTTGTTTTGCTTCAATGTCAAATAGTTTCTTCCCATCTGTGTTTGCCATAGCTGCTGCAAAGGTCAGAGAAGACCATCGAACGCTTGTACGGTGATGCCCGCAGAAGGCATGTGGAGATTTTACAATGTTGAAAGCTAGGGTTGGCCAAGAAACACAATTTGTTCACCTGTTTCCTTCGCCAGGGCGATGGAGGGCATGAGCTTTGAACACCGAACAAGGCTCATTTCCCCTTTGTGCACAGCATGGTCAAGCGTCACCCATACCTTCCGTGCAGGTCTCTTCTGCCCAAAGTGAGTCAATCTTCAACACGGAAGAACCGAGCCGGCCGTGCCCGAGGCAAGGCTAAGGCGGCTAAGGCTAAGGCGGGTGCTCCCAAGGCCAAAACCAAGGCCAAGGCAAAGCAGACCGCCAATGCCTCTGAGCCTGATTCAGCCCCGGGAAAGCGGGCCAAAAGCTGAGTCACTGTTGTTTGAGGGGGGGATTACCAATGGTTGGTGACTTGTTGGGTGACAAATAGTTGTTCTGCTTCACTTGTATGTAAACTTTTGCCTTTGTTTTTCGGTCACCAACTTTGGATGAAGCAATTCAAGTTTGACGTGTGTGATTTCACACAAACGACCTTCATCGGGCATTGGAACGAGCTGCAGCAAAAGAAACAAATGGCAAAGCCGTTGACTGTTTCTTCAATAGCCAGCTATCGTTCCTTTAACAAAAATGCGAGCCAGGTGGAGAGCCCGTGGCTGGCCCTTTGACACACAGCTATGCTGAAGCTATTGCTGACGGGGCCCGCTCCTTATTGGTCTGCTGAGCTACTGTAGGTCTTCTCCGCATTTGCCTCCCTTCGCTGAGGTTCCAGCCGTCACAGCTGGCGGGATGCGCCGTGCTGCCATAGAAGAAAGGGGTGACCTCAGCGATGCTGACGGAGCGAAAGGTGGTTGGAAAAAAAAACGCCCAAAGAACTGCCTGGCGTACTTTTCACAAGTTTGGTATTGGATGGAGAGTTCCGTTGAGCACGTTTGAATGGACTGCCTCCAATGGGGAGATTGTGGTTCTCAAATACTTGGCTCCCAAGGATTTGATACATTTTTTGTTGAACAACACACCTGATATTTTATTGGGTGGCGATTTCTCTGACCATGATCGTGCAGTGCATCTACAGTCCTTTTGGGCTGCCTACAGGCAGCTCCACCCAAGTCACAAAGTCTACACAACCCATGATTCGGATCTGGCTTACACGCTTCCACTTCTTCTCCACGGCGATGAAGGCCGTGGAAAGAGAAGAACTGGAACAATGATAGTGAGTCTGGAGACACCTTTTGGCCTAGATTTTCCGTCCAAGAAAAGGAAAAGAGATTGTGGTTGTCACCCGTCACCCATGGAGCTTAACAAGTACCAGGCACAACCTGGCTACGCTGCCAATTCTCTTGGACCTGATGCCCTGCGTGCAGTTCAGAACATGAGAACCAACACAAAAGGGCATTCCTTCTTGCAAAGATGGCCGTTGGTCGTCATCCCTGGAATAGTATACAAACAGAATCCTGACGTTGCATACAGCTTCCACAAGATGCTTGCCCAGCAGCTCAAGGCCTTATTCTACGAAGGAGTTGTTGGTCCCCACAATCATATTTTTTGTTGCGCCATGTTAGGCTTGAAAGCGGACATGAAGTGGCACACGCAGATTGGTGGCCTTTCCAGGTCCTACGAAAACCAGGGCAGGGTGAGAGACCTGCAGTGTTGTCACGAGTGCCTGGGGGGTTCCCCAGGCATCAGCTGGGAGGATTTCCAAGAGTTTCCAGTTTGGGAGCAGACCGTTCACGTTAGCAGGCCATGGACTTCTGACCCAGTTCTTCTCCAAATCCCCTTCAACGATGCAGCGCCAGAGTCGTTTTACCAGAAAGACCCTTTCCACATTGGCAAGCTTGGCACTTTGAGGGATGTGGTTGGGAGCTGTGTCTTTTGGTGTTTAGAGAAGGGCTTCTTTGGCATGGGTGATGTGCCAAGCAAATTGATCACTGCTTTTGGTGCCTTCAGGTTGTATTGCAATGGTGTGGGTGCAAGCCCAGCTTTGCGCAGCTTCTCAAAGAATCTGTTTTGCTACAAGTCTCGGCGCTCATTTCCCTGGACCAACACCAAGGGAAGCGATACAGTACTTCTGTGCCGATGGCTGTGTGTGCAACTGACTGGTTTCCAGGTTGACCCTTCAACCAGCTCCGGCGACCGGGCTGTCCTCCAGCTGATGTGTCAAACAGTTCACGCCGCCTTGAGCTACTATGACCGCATGTATCTACATGGTTTATTTCTTGATCGGCAGTGCGCTGTTGCCTTGTGTCGTGATGGGAACTCTTTCATGGCTGGCTACTGCCTTCTGGCCCAGCATTGTCTTGGCTCCATGAACCTGTTTGCCATCAAACCTAAACAGCACATGTGGAAACACACATTAGTGGAAATCCGCCACCAACTCTCACGAGGATCGCAGGTGGTGTTGAGCCCTTTGTGTTACAACTGTGAGGGCAATGAAGACAGTGTCGGGAGGCTTGCTCGTTTATCGAGGAGGCTAGACTCAAGAGGAATCAGTGGCCGAGTCTTACAATGCTTTCTAGTGAAAGCTTACATGCTTCACCGCCGCTATCGCAAGTCCAATGCCAGCTCCAAGGTCGTCCGGCCTTCAAAGCCCCTGAGGCCCCAGCGAGCAAAGGACATGAAGTGCTCGAAGATGAGAAGGTCACGTGGGGGAGGTGGCAAAGCTCGACTACTATGTCTAGGTATATCTAGGATGATGAGCCTTTCAGGTTCTTGAGGGGACTGTTTGACAACCCAAGGCTTGAAAGCCAACCACTTGGTACAGAAAACATAGACTATCTTATAGTCAAGAACTTTAGATCTTAAATAATCTTAACTTCAACCTATTTTCCAAGATCATCTTCCCAAGAGAGCTGGCAAGAATCGAGGCGCGGACTGGGCGAAGGGCAAACGACAGTTTTTTTTCAAACGGCAGTTCTTCGTTTAAACGACAATAAAGATTGTAGTTCCACCAAACGACATTATTTTCACATAGCGGTGGATCTAGGTATAACTGATGGGTCAAGTCCCTTCTACCAGACACTCCCGAACCTTCCGAACCAGTAGATGGCGGACCAGGTTCTGAAATCCATTTTGACGGACCAAGGTCTGGTTGGAGCATTTGGGCTGGGGAATATTAGGGATATAATGTGTAGTAATGTTGTTATATTGTATGGAATATGATGTATAGAGTCCCTAGGCTTCCAACAACGATTTCAAGGCATTGGTCCCCAAATCCCCGTGTTTGACGGAATCTTACAACAACGAACAGGTCAACGGTCATGGAATGCTTCCGTGTAGGAACCACGTTGGTGTTGGATGTTCATCCCCGGTTCGGCAAGCCACGCCGCCCGGGCTCTCCCTTTGCGGCTCGGCAGCGGAGCGCTCTCCCTCCGCTTCAGGACAGTTGGTGATCCTCTTGATGATGATCCCCATGGAGGTGAAGAGATCGGACATCGACCTCGTGGAATTGGCTGTGTTTTTTTCCACGGAACGTCAAGGAGCTATGACATGTTCAGTGACATGTTCCTACTATCCATTTGTTCTATATTCATTTTGATCATTGCTCACTTGTATTCAAAAGAGCCAATGGGAGATGTTTACAAGAGCGTCCATGGCTTCGGGTTTGCTCCTAAAGGAAGCCACCCTTGCTTTCCTGCAATTTGGAGGGTCTTCCGTTTTTGAGACACACCAGCTAGTGTAGACTCTTGATGAATAACAACCTTAAGAATCACTTTTTACATGGCTTTACAATCCAAACGGGCAGCCAACGCCGCCCAATCCATCTCTCCGTCCCCGTCCGCAACCCCCGTGTTTGACACACCGGTGCCCGTCCCGCAGGTTTGGGTGAGCCTAGCTTTGCTACAAGCAGGACCCTGAAATCGATGGCCCGAAGCCATCGCTGTTTCCGCCAATCCAAGCGGTGGAACACCAGCAGTTCTAGGTCGGAAGGGTTCTTTTTCTTCCATCCAGGGGCCGTGGATGTGACAGGGGCACCTCGACTTCCTCCGTTCGGAACTGGCCCCCCGACAGATCTGCTGGCATGTAGAAGTTGTTGTAAACCTTGTTGTGGTCCTTCCCGAGAAGAAGTTGTACACCCGAACAGTTCGGAGCATACAACCTGGTGGAAGGCAGTGGTGTTGCAAAACTTGAGAACTTCGTGCGAGGTCTTGATGTTTCTTCATTCTGTCTCACAAAGTCATATGCGTACATGTAATTCATTGCAATTCCATTGCAGTACATAATTTAAATCTACTGCAAGTTCCAGGGCTTTACAGGATGCCCTCCTGTACTTTTTCTTTGTTCTGCACACCATCAGAAAAGGTTATATAGGGGGATACCATCAGAACAGGACCGGGACTCCATCAGAGCATGACCCGGACCCCTCACAAACAAGAGCGGGATACCATCAGAACAGGACGGGGAAACCAGCAGAGCATGACTGGGACACCATCAGAACATGACTGGGACACTGTCAGAATAGGACGGGGACAAAATCAGAACCAAAAGACGAGACACCATGAGGACAGACTGGGACACCATCAGAACAGGACAGGGGGACACCATCAGAACAGGACTGGGGCAGCATCAGAACAGGACTGGGAGACACCATCAGAATAGGACTGGGGCAGCATCAGAACAGGACTGGGGGACACCATCAGAGCAGTACTTGTACTGGGGGACACCATCAGAACAGTACTGGGGGACACCATCAGAACAGGACTGGAGCAGCATCAGAACAGGACATCAGAACTGTACTGGGGGACACCATCAGAACAGGACATCAGAACTGTACTGGGGGGCACCATCAGAACAGGACTGGGGCAGCATCAGGATGTCAGAATAGGACGGGGATCAGGCCGCCAAGTTGGCAATCGGTCATGTGCGTTTGGCCTGGTCTTGGTGGATGGATTACTCGATGACGCTGATGCTGCGTGGCAACAGCTTTCCTTTGCGGCAGCATATGTCGTTGCCTTGGCAAATGGTCCCCGAAGGTGGTTGGTCAAGCCAAACGTTGCTTTGGAAGCCAGCAAAGAGTCTCTATATATCTCAGGCCCTTCTTCCAAGCCTGTCCAGCAGCCCATCTCAAGTCCAAGTGCACCCGCCAACCGTTGCTTTCCAGAAAAAGGAGTCAGTGTTAAATGGTCCCCGAAGCTGCTTGGTCACTGCCAAACGTGGCTTTTTCCGAGGCGTGAAAGACGTGCAGGAGTGGTGTCTTTAGCCCCCGAAGCTGGTCAATCAGTGGCACAGGTCGCGCAAGATTCTGTAAATTCAAAAACTGAACTTCTGTGTGGCTTCTCTGGCGCGCTCCTCCCCATCAGCTGGGGTCGGCGGATATGGCAATGCCAGTGGCAATGCCTTTGAAGCCATTCGCTTGTGCCCCCCCTGTAGGCATAATACCAGGCTTAGCACAAGGTTATAGAGTTGGTACATGGCGTACAGTCCGCAGGGATCCGCAGGGAACTTTCAATGGATTTGTCCACGCATCACCATATATCACCATCTACTCTTCCACCGGAAGTGTCATCCATTTTGCAACTCCCCTAAGTTGAAGTTGGTCTCCAAACACAACATCCTTTTACCTTTCCTCAACGACTCGATGCAGCAGATCTGACGACGACAGAGGACTCCTGTTGATCGGCACAGAGGTCTTGAAAGAGCTCCTGGCACGTCAAGAACTTCATCAGCTGCCCAGGGAGACGAGATCGGGGAAAAGAGTGTTTTCGACAAACATGGCACAGCATCTCCATGGGTTCAATGAGGCTGGTTTATATGTAATATGACATCAAATACAGTATATAATATACATGCAGTATATAATAACATATACAGTATGTAATATATAGTTGTTATTCAATGTACATAGACGTTGACACCAGCGTAGATTCTAAAATGGAGTGTTTGGGTATGCAGCATGCAGGTATCCTGCTTCTCCCGCTCGTGCCGTCCCTTTTTTGCACCATCGACGCATCGAGATGGGGCAAGGTTTGCTAAAGTAACAATCCATTTGAAACGGTATCTCAAGATGATACTCCTGCACTGCCTGCACTTTAAACAATGTTCCACCCTCACCAAGTATGAACACTCATGTGTTTTTGTTGTTCATAATGTTCTTTTTTGAAACCCTGATGTTTGGAAGACTCGACTCCGACTCCTTTCTGACCCAATGGCAACTACCAACTTTGACTGAAGGCAATAGAGCAGTCTATCTCTGTTCTGAGTTCATAGTTGATGGCGCAAACACAGGTTCACCGTCCAGGGGATCCCCATGTTTCCTGTTAAAAGAAGGACCCACTTGGTTGGGCAACCTTCTTCCAGAGTAGGTCACCAGGCGTTCCAGGGCCTTACCACCCAAACCATAGACTCACTGGCAAGAGGCCCCTGGTTCTTTACATAATTTTGCGGGTCAGATGAGGTTTCATTTTCTGAGGACATCCCCAAACTTGTTGAAAAACATGTGTTTCTGTTTGTTTCCCCGCTTCCTGCGAGCTGCACATCCAAGCTTCCTAGTTGCTGGATGTTGCTGGCCACCATGATCCACTGGGAGTTGGAAGACACTCCACTCAGATCCACTAGGCACTTCAAGGGACCGAAGAATAGCTCGGCGCTCGCGACATCCCAACTCCGGTCATGTTGAGAAGCAACAACCTTGGGCTCCGGTCGTTGGGGTTCGAGGCGAGCCATCGAAACTAGGACGGCGTTCGAGCCATGTCAGACCGTGGTTTCAGAGGTTCGATGGCACAGACCGAAACCGATGTCCTTTACATGGGGGTTCATACAAACCACCGACATTGGGGTTTGTGCCATCTACTCTCAATCCACTATATTGGATTGAACTTCCAGGGTTCTGTTCCTGGTCCCTGGCTTTTCCTCTAACGGGTGTCATCCACTTGGGTGGGTTTCGAAGCTGAAGCGGCCTGTCGCGCGGTCGCGCCAACCGCAGGAGCTGATGCGGCGATCCATGCAGATGGGTCAACGCTTGAGCATCCTGGCCTATGACGTGGCCGAAACCCGGGAGGAGACGACCGGACCGGGCCTGACTGGGACGGCTCGACCCGGTGACCTGGTTTCAGACGTGTCGGAGCTGATGCGTCGGACCTGGGGCGTGTGGGAACTGGATCGTTGGAGCTTCATTGGGGGTTGTGCTCCGCTGGTTGAAGCGTTGGTATGCCATCCAAGCCAGCTTGCTGCTATGGAGGATCAAATATGATGGTGAGGTTGGTCAGAGTATAATAAGTCAACCAGGAGTCACAAAGGGGTGCCGAACTTGGAGGATAGGAGTGCCCATTATCCACTCACTTAGGGACTACAAACCACCCGTTTGTGACCCCTGGAAGTCAACTCTTCTCTTCATGAAACTCACACCTCTTTCATGGAACACCGAGCTGGCGAGTGCCTCCCACTTGAGTGCTTGGATTTGTGCGGAAAAAGCAAGGGGGGTGCTTGGCTGGAGCGGAATCATCAGACTTATTGAACTCGACCTCTTCGCACAAAAACAGACCCGACCTCATTGATAGACCCCCAGTTGACTCCTGCTTTCTTAAATCCAAGAAAGGTGGGTCACTCGGCCTCCAATCTGCTACAACCTTACGCAGTGGTCATTGATCAGCCCCTGCCCTTACGTCACAACGCTGCAAAGCCGCGGAAAACCCGGCTCAGACCGAGCCTCGAGGAATGCCCAAGCACTTGGTGGCTTCGCGAACACGCGAAAACGTGCCAACGTGCCAGTTTTCGACGCGCGCAGGAGGTGAGGATTGTCCTGTCGGGTGTTTCTCCAACTTTTGCCAATGTGATGTGCTCCTCGAACCTTCTGGAGGCCATTCTGGGCCATGATGGGCGGGTTGGATGAAAAGTTTGAGAAGATATGATATAAAAAAAATATAATATATATATATATATATAAATATACATACTACATACCTGGGCCTGACTTCAAGTACCTTAGAAAATGGGACATGACCCTATAAAGACAGGTACTGGTACCCATTTTCCAACTCCAGGTACAAAGACGTTTGGAGTATGGGCTGATGAATTCATTGCAACCATGACGCCATGTCTTCAGCTCCCGGACACTTTCCAAAAAACTTAATAAAATTTGACCATCATCACGAAAGGTAGCTTGAGCTACCTGAGTTCTCCTTGCTTTAGCAAACATGTATTACAATCAGGAGTTGGGATTGTGCATTGAATTTGGTCCTGTAAGAGTTGATTCTGTTCGTCGGGGGGGGGCCCCCCCCCCTGGATCAAATCCCCCTTGCGCCGGTTCACGCCGGGTTGCTTGTGATTGCCTGCTACCTTTCGTTCACCCCCTCCTCTCTCAAGTTCACCATCAGCTCTTGAATTATTTGAACCACCCCTATCGGCTGGAATACATTGACCATTGACAATCAACTCTTGAAACATTTGAACCAGCCACCCCTACTCTCTAAACGCGCTGCTTTTGCTTCTCCCGTGAGCGTACAGGCTGCGACGGTGGTCTATGACCGCGTGCGCCAATCCTTTGGATACACCAACGATGCCAACGCGCAGGATCGGTGACCCGGCGAGAATTCATGGGCCACAACAGTTCGACCATTCGAGGAATGGTTCACCTGGTTTTAAGTTGTATGTAAAGTATATGTTTCTTTGGGAACTCATGTAAAAAGGGTAAACACTATATATCATATTCCTTAATTCATATAAATGATTTTATAATCATGTATAATCTATATTTCTTTGGGAAACCAATGATCGAGGACCCCGTGTCGGCGTGGTGTTGAGT
The DNA here is from genome assembly GCA_963970005.1 of Durusdinium trenchii. NCBI lineage: Eukaryota > Dinophyceae > Suessiales > Symbiodiniaceae > Durusdinium > Durusdinium trenchii. The sequence continues at coordinate 79,222 of CAXAMN010028817.1, forward strand.
CCCAATTCCATTCCCTAACCCCTAACCCTCATCCAGCCCCCAACTCGAACTGCCGGAGTTGTTGTTATTATTATTGTTGTTGTTGTTGGTCGTTGTTGTTGCCCCCAACTCGAACTGCTGGAGTTTGTGTGTGTGTGTTTCTTTTTTTAAAGCCGCTGGGCCAGGAATCCTGAGAATCGGTTTTTGAACCTGGAGTTCGTGTACAACCTTGTTGCCGATGGGCCATGGATGCCCAATGGCTTGGAACATGAGTAGAGTGTCAAAGTTCGGCCGAGGTTGAGGTCACCATGTGGACAGGTATTTTCCTCCAAAGATCGCGTATTACAGATTTACATCAGACACCTGCCAGGAGAGTGCAATTTGTTTCTCCTGGTTTGCTTTCTGATTTCTTGAATCAAGACATATCCAATGGATTCCAATGGTATCCGTCCATATACTCAAATCCGAGGGAAGGGCGGTTGGAACCTTCCTTTCAATGATAAACCTCGGAAAAAGCCTGGTGGCCATCATTACAACCACGATTTGCAGCCAACATTGTACAGCCAACTCCGGCAAAAAATTGTACCCGGCACTGACTCCTCAATTCCTAGGGATCCACCACCACTCCAACCAAGACCGCCTACACATCCTACACAAAAGAGTTGAACACATCACATCAGAGGTTGGCAGCGGATCTGTTCAAAGGTTGTTGATGTTTGCTGATTGTTGTTCTGGAATGTTCTGGATTCAGGCTCAGGCAATTAAATCAATGGTGCTTGGACTGCTTGGAATCCCATCTTTTTCAAGCCTGGCTTTTTGCCCATTGGTTTGGCATTCAGGTTCACTGCCGCCATTGGATGGCTGCAGCGCCCGCAGCTGATGATTTGCTTTGAGGAGAGATCCGTTAATCAGGTCCACCATTGTGGTCATATGTGTGTTAGAGATGGATCTCTACTCCCCCAACATAGGACCCCAAAGAAACCCAGAAACCGCACCGGGGGCCAGCGCGGGCTTCTGTCTCATGATGTTCAAGCAAGAGCTTAGACCTGCGCCGGCATGTTCGACCACACGTTCGACTGCTTGGGGGACCAACAGTGAAACCAGGTGAAACCCATCGCCAAAACAAATCTGGATGTCCAAGTTTGATTCATTTTACCTCTAACTCAGTGCTATAGCTGCTATATATATTTTTTTGTATATCCGTACCCTGGCATCGGATACTCAGAATTCATTCAGTCCCTTACAGCCCCGGAAGTTTGGCTCGGCTTGTCCTCGCCAGGACCAGCTCCGTTGCTGTGCTCTGGCGCGGCAAGCCTTGCATGGCGACGCGCCCGTCGAGCCGAGCGAGTCCAAGAGACGAGTCGTCGGTGGTTTAGCGGCTTTGGAGCTTCAAAGCTGGCAGAGCTGCCGTGGCATGGGCAAGGTGGTGAGGGACAGCTGGATTTGGGGTGCCAAACCTTTTTTTGCAAAGCTGAGGGTTTGTCAGATTATGTCAGATTCAGCTTTCAGATGGAGTGCGACTAGGTGAGAGTTTGAATCTCCCTTCAAGTCTCAATTTGTACCTCCGAAAATAGTTACTAGTACCTGTTTTTGTGGGCCATTGAGCCCTGTTCTAAGGAACTTGAAATTGGATCCAGGTCGTTTCAGAGTTTGAATCTCATGTTGTTTGTTGCTCCAACAGCTACGAACTCCAAGTCCTCTTTGGACCTGAAAGCCACTCCTGGCTTTGCTGTACTTGTTTTTCACGATGGGTGAAGCCTCTTCTGATTTCTTTGTTCCTTATATGCGCCGCTCGCACTTCCCTAGCCTTCCACCATTAATCGGTTGCAGTTTGTAGTGAATTAGTATACAACAATATGGTTTTCTACAAGATTCATCATCTTCATTTTCATCTTCAATGCATTCTGCTCCCAGGGCCGCAGGGCTTTGCAGGGCTCCTTGACACCTTGGCCCCTGGCCGCCCCTCCCTGGCCCCGTCCCTTCGGGCGTGCGTGCAGGTGGAAGCTGAAGGGCGTTTGGTGCAGGAGCTCACCGAAAAGGATCCGACCTTCCGCAAGGCCCCGAGGGTCGTCGGGTTCGCGTGCCGCGGAAGGGCTTCGCGTCCGAGGATCAGGGGTGCTGCAGCAGAAGTGAATGAACGGAGGCCCTGTAGGCTACTGAGGTGCAACAAAAACATCGGACGAAGCTGGTCGGTCTGGATGAAGTTCAGACATCCTGCAGTTGGAAGATCCAATCCTGGGGACGGAATGTCGGAATGGTTGGGAATGGTTGGGAATGCGATTTCTCAGTGGACTACAAAGTCTATAAGAACACTCCCGAAAACTAACATGGAACCTGATGGCATGGACCTTTGGAAGACTATTTTCCTCTACAACCCAGGTTCCATGTTAATCTTCCCGAGTGTATGTTGATGAGAACAAAAACAGCAGGGATTTGGGCTTCCAGAAGTGGTGTGGTGGGTGGAGCATGCGATTGCATGCTCTTAACCGCAGACATGGAAATGATTTCTGTGGCGTGCCATCGATGACAACACGTGAGAACAGGACCAAGCTCAAACTTCCGCGGAAGTAGGTGGGCGAAGTAGAAGGTCCGAAGGGTGCTCAGCCCTGGACCCGAACCAGCCTACATGTTGCTTCGGTCCAAGCAAGCGGGGAACGGGTCCAGACTTTGAGCCTTTGGGTATTGAAAGTCCACTGGCTAAGACTTTCTCAGCTCGGCCAGCTGCGAGACGCCACGAAGCCGCGAGGGGCCATTCCAAAAGGCCAGGTGAGGCCAGCCGATCTGGTCGGGTCTCGAAGGATCCAGTGGAGGTCTTTTCATTCGTCCTCGTCCGCTCCTCACATCCCACGTTCGGAAGAACCGGTTGTTGAACCGGAGCCTCCGAGGTGGTGCCTCCCGAAGAACCTGAAGCGCAAGAATTGCCTCTGAATGACTTTGTCCAGGCCAGGCCCTGCCATACCTGAGATCTTCCAACGAACGATGCGTAATTTCTGCCGAACCAGACATTTCTGCATTGTAGCTGGAAGATCCAGGAATATGAAAGCGTTTTGTGCAGTCGCGCGTGCGAGCCCCATGGATTTACTTCTGTCTAAGCCTTTTTTGAAACGTTTTGGAGGCATCAGTATCAGTACTCTAGCTGCTTCAAGCTTGTGCCCCAGAGAAACAGGACATGACACAGCAGACAGCAGATGTTGTTCAAGTTCGGTACAACAAAAACCTGCTTGGGTGCGTTCTGGAAAAAAATCAAACAGAGAGATGCATGAGATGCCATTGGGTTCATGCATGATGGGAACCATGTGGCTGGAAGTTTTGCTTTGCTAATTTCCTGCAGTTGCTGAGAAGGTTTATTTGTCCGTGGTAAGGTGCCAAACGGAAGATGAGGTCCAAGACTGTGTGGAGTACCTTTTTATCCAGCACCACTCGTGTTGTTCGGGTGGTGAACATAGAGCGGGGTTTGGTTTGGTTCGGTCAAGAATGTGACCGGTTTTCCGTTTTCCACATTGATTCTTCAGAAAAAGAAGCAAAGCACAACATGTTGTAATCACATGTGGTGCAAACATGTAATTTTGATATATACCAGGACCATCGAATGGGTGTCCAATGGACATCTCTATAAATTAGTAGTGTAGGGTAGTGCGGTCCTGATATATAGAGGTGGGGTCAAATGAGTCAAAACGGAAGTTCTGGGTACGTTCAATTAATTAGTTGCATCCAATTTTTGGTTGTGGTATACGTACACTTCGAGAAGAACAGATCTGCAAACACACCCAACTACCGACACCACCTGCCCCAGGTCTTCCTCGAGTTGTTGGAATTCCGTTTGCCCCGCGACCTGGACGACCGCGCACTGCGTGACCTGGTTTTGTTTTGAACAGTGTATTTTCATGGTATTGCTTCAGTTGTACTTTTTTCTCCCATATATGGAATACATGGCATATATTCAATCCCCAAACCTGCTGGAAGACTTCTTGTTTCCCGGCTTCCTGACGGAGCAAGTCCAAGTGATGGCACGTCGACAAGACGTGCACTCCGATTTGGAGGGACCGGACGGCAGGGCAGTTAGCGTTTTCTAGGGGCCGCGGCCGGGGGGGGTTCCATCATCCCCTTCTACAGAAAATACATGAAAATACCCAGCCCTTCTTGGATCTTTTGGTACCCGATTTCAAAGTGAAATTTTGCAAGAGATTGCGCTTGGTGAATACCTGGAGTCGCAAAATATTTTTGAAAACTGGGTACAGATCTACCTGTTTGTTCTTATAGCGGCATGTCGCATTATCTATGTGGTGCTTGAAGGCTTGAAGCGGGTCCAGGTATTTGTGTTTTTCCCCAAACAGTGTGGTGGCACTTGGGGTTCTTATGGTAATAGTTAAGGACGGGTGTTTGATCGAGGGGCTTTGCAAGCGCCAGCGGCTAAGTTGCTGCTGTTTACCGTATACATTCATTCACCTCGAGATCTTGGAAGTGCATTTCGACCGTGCAGGCTCGCAGAATCTGGTGGGCTGGCGCGCGTGCTCTTTGAGATTCTTCGAGACTGCACTCTCGTTGTGGTGCTGTGCACATTTTCAGGCTTGGTGATCACTTTTCGTGGCAGGCGCAAGGGCTACCTCGTGTTTTGGTCAGGTCCAAAGTCGACTTTTCGTGACAGATGGATGAGATCTGAGTGGTTCTACGTCGACGAGCAGATTTCGTGGCAAGTCCGGCAGGTGCAGTGAACCGTGACTTTTGGACACGTGGCTCGTTTTTGGAAATCGGAGGCGAAAGCTGCGTTTTGGTATCTTGATTTTGTCTTTGGATGTGCTCTTGCTGGAAGTCGCCTTGGCAGGGCTGCCTGATGTGAATCTTAATGTGCAGATTTCTTGGCAGGCGCAATACTTTGTGAACCTTGAAGTGCAGATTTCGTGGCAAGGGCAGTGCTTTGTGAACCTTGAGGCACGGATTTCGCAGCAGTGTTTTGTGGACCTTGAAGTGTAGATTTCGTGGGAGGTGCAGCACGTGTGCTCTTATAGCGCGCTCTTTATACATATGATTTATATGTGTATACACTATATATATAATTATATATATATATGTATGTATCTGTGCTGCCATATGTGCTCACGTGTGTGCTCTCATGCGTGTGCTCTTAATGTTCTTTCATATATGTGTGTGTTCTCTAGATTCTTAGTTTTGGACATCTCTCTATCCACCTCCAGACCTTTCATTTAAAGCCGGGTTTGTGAACCACCACCACCACCCACCACCA
>CAXAMN010028817.1:84842-106015 GCA_963970005.1 Durusdinium trenchii
CAACCATCACAACCACCGCCACCATCACCTTGCTCTGGAACCCAATACGTCCAGATCTCCAGCCTTTTTGTTTCTACACCTCTGGACTTTATATATATATATATACACACTCTATGATACACTGTTTGGGGTCTCTTGCCAGGATAATTTCGAATTCCTGTTCTTGGGAACCGCACATCCAAGGTTACAAGAAGCGAGCCTTTGTCACCTCGCTTGTGGCCACCATGGCCTGGCGACGCCTTTTGATGCGCCGGCTAGTTCCCAAGGCGCCCATCGTACAGGCAGTCAGCAGCATTGGCTTAAGCTTGCTGTACCTTGGATGAATCGAACTGGTGGAAGACCAAGAAAGGAAAAAGAGGAAAGGCCTAAAGAAAGAACAACATAAATAAAAAAACAACAAAATTACAATCAACAAATAAACACAAGTGAACAAAACAAATAAGATCCAACCCTCCATAGCCATCCCTAGCCTTGCTAGTGCCACGGTACTTGTAGCAAAGGATCATTGGAGAGCAAGTCTTGACATGTTTGTGAAGGTGATTGCTAACTTGACGGGCCCGCCTTGTTGGCAAAGGTTCCAACAGAGGATTTTGTTTCACTTACCTGCCAACTAAAGACAAACTTCTAGCATTAGGAATCCGTGTTCTGACGGGATGAATTGGAGAAGTCCGCTTGAAGAACAAAGGGACTGGGGATTCATGTCAGACTCGTAAACATTGTTTGCTTGGTGCTGGCCAACTCTGCAAATCAATCTGTAGCATCAAAGATTGTCAAGAGTGCAAAACAACAACGGCATAAAACCACCTTTTTGTGATGCCTTGAATCATGCATTTGGGCATATATCGCATATATCGCATTGCACCACTGCTTTTGTCTTCCCGCTTCGAGGACGACATATCTTGGACTCCTGCACTTTGGCCTTCCTGCTTCCATCTACGCTCGCCTCACCACAAGCCGTTGGTTGCGCGCTTTGCGGGAAAGGCTGCGTTGGCCGGGCGCGGCAGGACGATTGCTTCGGTGGCTTCTGCAGCTGCTGATGCCGCCACTTGGTCTCAGTTCATCGAAGTCATGTCCTGCTCAGCAGCGGCGGACGACGAAACCAGATCCTTCGCACCAACTCTTCATCTTGAAGTGTCTGTTTGGACGGTCCGATGTTGTTTGAAGAAACATGTGGACATGCTGGCCTTTAAGAGCCTTCCCTAAATTGGAATTATTTTTGTAGTTTTTGAGGCCCTTGCGCCGGCCCCTGATGATTTCCATTGGCCCTCAAGCGCCCACGGGCCAGAACTGAGCTGAACTGAGCAGCAGAACAGACTCTTAGATCCTTGCATTTCCTGGCCTGCGCTGGACGCGAGCAATAGTACGAGCTGTGCTTGCGACACGGTGTGCGGCAGCAAAACATTCGCGGCTGTATGCATGGTGTGTTTTGTTTATTTCTTTAAGCAACACCATTGGACACTAAGACTTCTAGGAAGAAACACAAGCCATTATTTTCAGATATTTTGGTCTATACACTCAAACGCATGTATACTTTGAAGGTGGAAAGCCTCACACTATAGGGAAAAATGGGTGTTACTGTAGCTCCATAGCTGTGAGTGACTTGAAGTGGCTAGAAGCATGTTTCTTTTGTTCAAGACATGTTTGTGAATGAGACCCAGTGAACGGGACCTTTTTTTTTCCCCTCTGCCCTATGCCCTAACACTTTTGGGGGGTCCTTGCGTTTGCAGAATCAGACATGTCTGGGTGTCGCATTTCTGTGGTCCGGAGCGAGGACGTGAAACGAGGACGGAGGTGTGTCCCAGGTCCTGGTTTTAGAGGTGAGAAATGGCACTGGCACCCCAAAGAAATCCTTTATTAACCAGGACCTTCAAAGTGACCTTTTGAGATCTCAGAATGAGGTCACTTGGACCCTTGAGAGGCCACTTAGAGACGCCAAAGAGATCACTTTGAAGGTCCTGGAATACGGGGCTCCATACAAGCCAGGGGCCACTTGGGGATTGCACCATCTACTCTCTGAAACCACTCTACTCTCAACAGTCGATAAAAGAATAAAGATGTATTATATTTTTTTTGAGAAAGGCCTGCAACCTAACCATCATCAACTGTTACTGGTCGTGGGAGATACCCTTGCCAAAGTGAAACCATCAACACCATGTGTTTTGCAGAGCTTGTTTCCCATATGTTCCTGTGATGATCTCATGACCAGGAGTTCCATGTCATTTGGTGGGTTTTTAGACCCTCAACTCCAAGTGAGTGGATGTGAGACAAGGATCACCCTTACGGGGCCATTGGCTGAAAAACTCGGGTGCATCCCCCATGCACCGTTTTCATCCCCCATGCACTCATGGCTTTGCGAGTCCACCGTGCCAAAGATCTTCCAAGTTCATGGCGCCACAGATCGGGTCCAGTGTCCTTCGTTGTTCAGGTCATGTCCCCGTGGTTCTTTTTTGGTTATATCCGACCGACCCGTCCGTATGATGGTCCAGGTATGATCTCATCCTATGATCTGAGATAGTGCCTGGACCCGACTTCAAGTAGATCTGTCAGCAAAGTACTTTAGGTGCGAACGGGTCGGCTCCAGGTACGTGAGAATTGGACAGGATTGGACTGGTTTGGGTCGGCCCGTTCGTTGGTGAGAATGGAAAGAGGAAGCGGGCTATTTCCCCTGACCATCCCCCAAGAGGTCCCTCTAGATTTGGTCCATCACTCAGACAGACCTGGATCTTCCATTGACTGAAGTGCGACATGTTGGCGAACTTGGTTGGTTTTAGAGATGAAGCTTGGCAGACATTTGTCGTTGGTTGGAAAGTCCAGCTACATGACCATTTTTCCGGGGGGGTCTATCTTGGGTTCGCAAGGATTTCCAATTGGGTTCACAGCATCGACCCACAAATTGTACGTACATGAGTACCAAAGGTACTACCAAAGGTTAAAAGGTTGAACCTACATGTCATCTTTGTTTTCATACTGGTTTCTTGGTACACTATGTTCATGTCCTTGCTATGTCGGAGACCCCGCCCCCAAGCACGTTCCACGACGAGTTTTGCTCTCAGGTGTGTCTCAACGACTATGTCACCAAGGAAGTGAGACGAAGGGAGTCGTACCTGACGATTGGCACCAAAGGAGTTGTCCTGAAATCGGGTCACCCTGGTGTATCATTTGTAGGGATCCAAGTATAGGGATCCAACCCTCAGGTTCGGTACGAAAACGGACCCGACGTTTGGACACCGTCTCATGTCTCAGTGTCAAACACATCACCGTACCTGAGAAGGTATGACTGAATCGCCATGCCATCTCCTTTCATGTGAGTGGGTGTGTCTTCTCTTTCGAATACTTGCACTTCAAGCTACCCACAAGCACCATAAGTATCAAGTCGTATAAGTGCAGTGTTTTTGACCATTTGACCTGTAGGGCCCAGTTACCAAAGACTGCAATGGGAACCTCGCCGACGCCTTGGTAGAGTTCCTCATATCCTATGACCCACGAATCACACGGAACTGCTGGGAGCTGCGAACGTTTTGATCTTCCCAGACGCTCCTGGATCCTCATATGGAGTGACCAGACCAGACCCCGGACTGGAAGGGTCTGGGTTTTCTCACCAATCCCTATAGGTTTTGAGGGACCGGTTGGCCTCTGAACGGAGCGTTTGGGTTCAACCTTTACCTGGAATGGCTCATGCATGTTCATCCCAAATCCATCTCTCCTATCGACAAATTAAATTTAAAGCAAATCCTAGCTTCTAGCTGGCTTTGCTTTCAGCTCCCCTTCCATCGAAAGCCGCAAATCGCCCCAGAGCTCACCGCTCTCAGTACACCAACTTCCGACGCTTGTGCATCGAATGTTTGGAGCTGAGCCGTTTGGACTCTGGGACTCTGGAGGAGGGTGGAAAATAACTTTAAAATAACAATCCCTTGGGGGTTGGAAAATGTTCATTGACCCTTTCAAAGGTCAACCTAAATATGGTCAACCTTATACATGTACCTATGTTACATTGACCCTTTCAAACGTGTTTGAACCACTCCAATCATCCCCAATCTCTCTCTATTTAAAGGCTTACGCCTGACAGCCGGGCGCCGGCGCACTCGGGTAAGAGAGCGAGCCCTGCACTCTTCCATGGAGAAGACGGGGGCCGGGGTTTGGGGCACCCCGGCAGCACCCGTCCAAGGGACGGAGTCAGAGCGTCGCTCAACCGGAGGCTGCGGGGCTTGGATCGCTGTGGTGATCTGTGCCGGGTGGAACTGCAACGAGGTGGAGAATTTGCAGGAGGCATTTGTCGTGAAGCAGCTCTGCCAGACGCGGACGTGGAGCGAGTTCCTTTGGGTCTGCTCGGTGCACGCCAGCAAGAAGCGGGCATGGGCCAAAACGGCACAGGCCTTGGACTTGGCACCGCCGAAGTTGTTCCAGACGAACCGTGAGGACCACCCACAAGCTGCAGCCAACAAGGCACAGTTCACCCAAGGGCTGCAAAGACATTTTGTTGGAGACGCAGAGTGCGTCGAAGACATCAAGAGCTTGGGCGGGTCTGCGCTCCTCGCCCGCTATGAAAGCTTCCAGCAACCTGCCCATCGGGCGGACCTTTGGCGGTATATCCGCTTGTGGAAAGAGGGTGGAAGTTACTTTTCCACCGTGTCCAGGTTGTGAGGCTGCTAGGCCGACTTACCCGGACTACCACGCAAAGGTTAGGCCAGTGTGGGCATGCTTGAACTGTGTGGCAAAATCGTGTCCAAACTGTGGCCAATCCATGGACGCCACGGCAAAAGCAGACGAATGGTGTCAAGCCTGTGCCTATCCACCGTGTGACAAGTGTGGACGCCCTCGGCCGCAGGAAACACGGTATCACGCCAAAGTCCAACCACAATGGACATGCCAGGGCTGCGCAAACAAGCGCTGCTCGACTTGTGGCAAGTCTCTCAGTGCGCGAGCCAGCGCCGCAGCTCAATGCCTTGACTGTAGCTTCCCACCATGCAGTACAGGGTGTGGTGCCAAACGCCCATCCCAGAATAGCAAGTACCACGTTCGACAACTGCCAACTTGGATATGCCAAAACTGTCAAACCACAAACGCAGCTGCTCCACCTCATGATCATGACACGCAACTTGGAGCCGTACCCAAAAAAAGACGCATGAACTCGTGTGAAAAACCTGCCTGAGTGGCCCTGTGCGAAGTCTCGGCCGACAGCTTGCAGTCAGTGTGGCCAAGCCATGCACGGTACGGCAGCAGATGTTTGATAATCGTAGTCAACCACTTGTCCCTCCCGAGGTACTCGAAGAACTAGTTCCGTACTTTCAAACAGTTTCATGACCCTCATTTCCAACCTCCGGCCGTACTGCCCACTCGGGCATTGCACCCCCTCGCAGTGTCAGAGATCTCGCCGCAGAGTTTTGCCAAACAAACGAGAGATCTCGACGCAGAGTTCTGCCAAACAAAAGCTGCGAGCTAGTGGCCAGAGCGTCGCTCATACCAGCTACCCACAACCCTGCAGGTTTGAGGTCATCGTTGCTACTTGGGCGTCATCTTGTGCTGTCACCGCAAGTTTATGCGTGCGAAATGAACGAAGACTTCGTCGGCAGGGTAAGCCGATTATCCCGGCGAGTCGGATTTAGACTAGTAGATCTTCGAGTTTGTCAGAGAATCTTTATGAAGACTTATGGTTTGCTGCAAAAGCGGCAGCAAGGACGCGACACGCATCGAGGATTTCGGAAACGCAAGAGACAGATCGGCCTCCAGTTGTCCAATTTGTTGATCTAATTTTACTAGAACTACCTTATCTATACACTGATACTTCCATTCTCTTCCACACTAAGCTTCGGGCCGTGCAGTGAGAGGAACTGGTAGGCAGCTTGTTTTGCCCATTCATGGAATTCCCTGTGAGCTATCACAGAGAGACAAGCGGGGTGGGCCGCCTCCATTATGCCCTTTACGTGAAAATTTATCCCGGCAAGGGACCCAGTGTGTGTGTGTGTCTAGAAGGTGATAGTAGCGGAAAGTCTAGAAACCATAACGCATTGGGGTCCAGACAGGTGTGGTGCTGAAGGTGGCGATTGTGGTGATGGTGGCGGTGGTGGTGGTGAGTGAGTGAGTGAGTGAGTAAGTGAGTGAGTGAGTGAGTGAGTGAGTGAGGGAGGGAGGGAGGGAGGGAGGGGAGGGAGGGAGGGAGTGAGTGAGTGAGTGAGTGGAGTGAGTGAGTGAGTGAGCGAGTGAGTGGGCGAGTGAGTGGGACTAGGTGATGGTTTCAATATTTTTATTTTCACCTTAGTTGGGGATGACTGGACCCTCTGACTAATATTTTTCAAGTGGGTTGAAAACACCAACCAGGTGAGTGAGGTGAGTGAGTGAGTGAGTGAGGGAGTGAGGGAGTGAGGGAGTGAGGGAGTGAGGGAGTGAGGGAGGGAGGGAGGGAGTGAGTGAGTGAGTGAGTGGGAGACTCGTGACATAAACTTTATTCACAGACTACACCGCTTCGCAGGCGAAGCCGCCCGCGCAGAGTAAAGGGAAAACATACACACACACACACATGCAGACATAGACATTATATATACCTGCAGACACACATCCAGACATACATGGGAAAAGAGTGTCATTAGCGCCCTATATAGGTTCCGCAGCACGCAGAGCCGGGAACTAGCAACTTGTGCTCTCGGAGCCGGGAGGAAATGTTAGCTCGGTCAAGCGTGTCTCAGTCTGTTTGTCTCGGTCTGTCTCGGTCTGTCAGTCTGTCTGTCTCGGTCGGGCAGGACACACGGACGAACACACGCACGATGTCTCGGTCTGTCTTGGTCTGTCTGTTTCCGTCTGTCTGTCTCGGTGTGTCTCGGTCGGGCAGGACACACGGACGAACACACCCACGATGTCAAAAACGCAGTTTCCCCGGGTGCACATGCCGCATGCGTCCGCGATGTCGATAACGCAGTTCCCCGCGGCCGGCATATCCGGCATCGCGAACGTTTGTTCCATAATCAGATCCATTATTTACAATCTCCAAAAGACCATACAAAACACCCCCCAAGCTAAAGCGTAGAACTTAATCTAGCAGATTTCCTACGGTTTGCGCGAGCATTCACAACGCCTTGGCACCTTCGGTGCGGGCGGATTTACTCGGTCACTCTTTAGCGAAGACCTCAGAGCAAGTCTAGCTCATCGGGTCAGCGGTTGCTCAACAGGCCATCTCACCATTCTGAGCCTCCAACTTTGCTCAGTCTTCGTCCTGGACCTTTCGACCCCGAACCATCATTCACGGACAGCGTGCCGATGGCGACGCGCATGGGTGTTCAGGCAAGCTTTACCCATTCTCCACACCGAGCCGCAAAGGATACGGACATATATGATAATGACAAGAATTGCACCACTTTGCCAGTTGACCAACATTTGATTTCACATCAAACAGTTGGCGTGTGAATTTTTGGAGCAGTCAGTAGTCCTAGTCCTGCATCGCGTTCCAATTGGGTGGCTCTTTGGACCTGCGCTCAGATCCAGTGACTCTTCGTGATTTGAGCCAGCTGGAGTCTTAGTTCCCAGTCGTCGCTCCAAAAAACAATGGAGGTCGGTTTGTTTGTGATTGCTGAACACATGAGCGATGGCCACTCATGCCCCAGATGTTCCAGAAAAGACTGCAATAAACATAACAACATCTTTTACAGCACTGGTTAAGCGGGTTAAGCATGATTCATACAATTTGTTTTAAGTTCCTGCGTGGCATAAACAGTGTGATTTATCACTTTTTAAAACAGCTGGATCATAAATTTTGCGAATCCATGTTGTTTGCTCCGTCGAGATTAATTTCCCACTGAGGAACCTCCCACAGTTGAGATGGCAGTCCAGGACAGAGTTTCGGACAGACATTGGTTTGGAGAGTTGTACAGGTGTGGCCAGCAGGTCTTTTGATTACTGTAACTGTTGGAGTCTTGGAATGCATATTGTGCGGTTACGGTTTCATGGTTATCAGTTTTCTGAGGACTGTTGTTTTCACCACATATTGTTAGTAGATGTCAGTAGGATTTGAAGCAAAGAGAGTCGGTGCGTCAGTTTGGTGTTGTCGTAGCAACAATTTTCACCTGTCAACCCTAGCATACAGTGCGGCAGCATCTGCACTTATTGCAGATTCGTCGCAGGAAGTTGTCCGAATCAATCTTCCGGGTCTGTCGTTGTGTCGCTTCACTCAGCACATGGCGACCATTTTGAATGCCCAACTGCAGGGTGCACTGCGGTGCCAGGGGTCCAATGCTTTCATCTGCAGTTTCCACTGCCAGTGGGGTGCTTCAGTCCCTGCAGCGCCCTTCGGCCTGGGACGGCTGGCCCCCCCACCGTTGGGTCGTCCGCAGGGCCACTCCGGCAGCGCGTGGGAGCTCGGCGCGACGGAGGGACGGCCGCCTCACAGTCCTTTCAGTGACAGTCCGGTTGGAGCAATCTCTTCATCCAGTCCAGTCGGACCTACAATTCTCAAGATGGAACACGGCTTCAGGAACACAACTCATCAGAGTTGAAGCCCTTCACATTTTGACAACATCCGATGCAAACCAGCATTCCTTGCTGTCTAAAGTCTAGTTCCTATTTTGAACATGACCAGTAATAGGATTCCTTTCATTCTCATTTCTCCTTGACCGACCTCAGACCCAAACGCTCCAAACAGCCTCCAAATCGGCAGTTGAGACCCCAGGACCCCTCCATAAGGGTCCATGGAGTGTTTGGGCAGTCAGTCTTGCAAGCTCTTCTCCGGAGAAAACACCCCAACGGTGTTCGTCACCCTAGGTGCGAGGATGCGCCGTCGGAAGCGGCTGAGAGGTGTGTGTGGGTGTGGGGGTGTTTTTTCCTTTTTTTGTCGGAAGCGCCGGGAACGGAAGCGTTGCTTGCGATGGGAGAGATGGGGAAGAGAACACTGATCGAAGTAAAGGCCAGTTCGGATCCCCTAAAGACCTAAAGTCACCTAAAGACCTTGCCTAACAATCATTGTGCCCAGACCCTCATATGATCATATGGAGGATCGGACCCGCATATGGAGGAGTTCGGACATGCCTGGTTCACATGAAGTTTGGCAGACATGTTGCATACCCATACTCAAAAAATTGGAACCGAATTCTTGGGACTCTGGGATGTTTTCAGGGGGACCCCAGGTGGCGGCTGGGAAGACTCGTCGATGTTACTTCTATTCCACAGGTCGAACTGGGAGGTCTCCCTACTTGAGCTATGTTCATTCCACTAGATTCTAGATACCGGATTCATGGGAGGTAGGTATGCTTGGTATGATCTGAACAACCAGTTGTAAGGTTTTTAGAACAGGACCAGCCCAACCATGTTTTAAATGGTCTTCTCGCAAGGCTAGGCTGGGTATGATCAGGTAAAGGAGAGAGATGTCAAAAACCCTTCACAGGGCATGTGGATCCTGGTATAGATGGGTAGAAGCTTGGTAAAAGCATGGCCCCAGAAATGGCACGACATCCATGGCTTGAAGCCACTACCTGGAAAGCTGAAATGGATTGGAGTTGTACAGGTTGAACCTGGCGAATGAAGCCTGAAGCTGAGCAACCTGTTCAGAGCTGGACCCCCCGCATAGTAGCTCTTGCTCCAGATACATCCTCATGGGAATCCTGCCAAAAAAAAAGGAGATTTCAATCAAGTTCACCAATTCCAGTGTCTTCTTCTTTTTCTGCTGCTTTTTCATTTTCTTCTTCAGGAAGGTATTGTCCATTCAATATCCACCCAAACTGGATGGTTCCGGTATGTCTTTTATATCTTTTGAAATCTGACTGAGCGTGATTTTTGTGGCTCTCTTGGAGTTTCTGTGTTTTTGCTCCATATCCCACACCAGACTGTATCGCAAATATGTACTATAATCTTATTGACCTCCACTTAGGGTTGTTTCTAAGGATTCTATTGTCAATGTAGGTCAAAAAGGTCCAGTCACATGCCCTGACTATCCACGGGACTGGCATATATACTTACCTTGGGTGGTTGACCAATTCAGTCAATGTAAGCATGGCCGCAAATCATCCTAGTGTCATGGATGGTCTGGGTTTGATTCGTTCGTGAACCGATTCAACCCATGGAGTTCGTAAGGGACTCCTTTCGGGGGTCTGACCCCAAAGAAAAGACGCAGCGATTCGAGCCTCCAAGGGTCCCGCAGACCACGTGTCGCCGCAGTTTTCGGTTTCTCACAGACCACGTTCCCGGTCGGGTCACAGACGGTCGGGTCACCCCGTAACAGACCACCCCGTGAGCGCTCACGTGGTTTCTCGTGAACGAATGTCAGGTGCGACAGCTGTGGTGTGAGGCCGAGGGATTCTGCAGTGTTGGAAGGTTCAAGTCTTTGGACCCCTGCGATCTTTGGACTCCAAAGGGTCAAGTTTGAACCCAAACACCGGACTGGCAACAAGCATCTTCAAGCCAGGGGGTGGTTTCAAGATGTTTCAAGTAGCCCAGATGCTCCAAAGAGTCCTTGGTGCCTCAACATCTAGCAACTTGAGACCCCAGACCCCTGCATAAAGGATCATATATGGGTCCTGCAACATGTCTGCCAAATTTCATGACAACCAGGAATGTGTTGGCCATGTTGCATGGAAGATCCAGGTAATTTTGTATAGTGCATGACAACGTGATTTGATGATTAGCAGTTTATGTTCGGAGAACTGCACCCATGTGTGGAATACCCGCGTTTGACGTACCATGCTTGAAGGAGAAGCCAAAGAAATGGGCATGTAGCTCACATAGGGAGACCTCCCACTTCGACCCCAAAAAGAAACATATATAGACCAACCAATACCAATAACCTGTTGGTTGCACTGTCGGAATGGTTTTGCAGTCGGGCAGGTGCTCTGCTGCTCTTGAGGCCTTTTTCTCTCCAGAGGCAGGTGCTCGAACCGTGAAGAGTGATGAATCCAGACGAACGAACGGAGCTGGGAAGGAGAAGACAACGTGAATTGGAAGGTGCGAAAAGATCGGCCATGTTGCAAAGGAAGTGTTTTCGAAGTTCGGAGCTCGAAATCTTTGGCCCATCAATTCCAGAGGACAGCGAAATCTACATAGTTACAGTGAATAGATGTGAATAGCCAAAACCTGGAATTTATTCATATACCTGAACCCTCCAAAGTACGTGCCTTAGATCATAGGACATGACATGACCCTATAGAAACAAATTTATACAATATATTAGTTGTACATATAGTTGTACCATCTTGTATCAATTTTCCGAGGCAATTTGAGATTCCAGGTAGATAAGACATGATCATAGAATGTTCACGGGCCTTTACCTTTGCCAACCATGATGGGTCACCCGTGTTTAAAACAGTCTCCGATTTCCAGTTGATTGTCCTTTCCTGAACAAAACTCTCAAGCTCGGCAGGGGCAGCGCCTGTCCACCGTGATTCCATATGCGGAGCATTGGGAGATCAACTTGCAGAACTACTTCGTTGGAAGGAGGGCGGAGGACTATCTCATCACAGACCAGCCCGGAACCTCAGGCGCCGTGAGCTGTTTTCCCGGCTCCGAAAAGCTTTTGGTCTGCTCGCGACAGGTTCCGGGGGTGACCCTTCGGGCGGTCTTGGGTGGATTCCGGGCGTGGTTTGCCACAGCAACTTCGATCGCCACTTGAATTCTGAACCAGGGGACCACCTCCGTTCGGCTGGTTGAAGTCGTCGAACTGGAACGGTGACCAGCTATAGTATGCTATAGTGGTTTGCCTGGATCCACTGGGAAAGGGAAAACCTGCCAGTGACCTGCCAGGTCTTTGCTTCAGTTGCCTGGATGAGTTTTGGACTGAACGCCTTTTCCATCGCTGGATGGTCAATCCAGGATCCTTTGGGTGTTTTGGTTGTCATGAACATCCATGCATTGGTGGGCTGTCCATGCTTGCAGTGTGACGAGTGTGAACACTTACTGTGTCACAGAGCGAAGGGCAGAACAAAGGAACACATTAACAGAAGAACACATGGAAAATCCTACACATTGTCAATCATTGTTATATAGTTCCTTCAACAAATCCCAACCCTGCTTCCGGAAGTTCACGCATGAAACCCCACATAAATCCGTTTCTTCTTGATTACTTATCGAGGCATCAGCCCCATCCCGGTCCTTACCCGCGAGCCGCGGTCGCACTCGTGCTCGTGCCTTGGTCAGGGATGGGCAGTTGGTCTGCGCCGAAGATCTGGAAGGTCTGCGAGAAGAGCGGCGTCTTGGCGAAAGATCACGTAGCTCCTGGCATCGCTACTAGTAGCTAAGAAGCTACTTGTAACAAAGGCATTTCTACTAGCTAGAAGCTACTGGTAGCTATTTGCGTAGTCATGCCGTTAGAAAGATCTAGGCCGGACGTTCCCGGGTTGTCGAAAGATCGGAGAAGATCGGTCACCCGAAATCGACAGGGACAGACATTGGGACATGGTCCGATTGAAACCCAGACACTCCATGTATGCCATATATGCCTACATTGACCCCCAAAACCACCCCAATGTAGGTAAATATACCATACACGGAGCGTCTGGGTTGTGACATGGTTCGGGAGACCAAAGAATTGAAATCACTGAATCGTCTCAAGGGCCATCGCTCGCTCACACCAGCGATTTTTCAGAGTTTGGGATGTGTTTGTTTCCTGAGTTGGAGGAGACGTCTTTGTTATGTTCTGTACCGCACAGAGATTACCTGAACAAACATATATTGGAAGTGTTGGATCCCAGCATATCATGTTGCAGTTCTTCCAACTCCGCCGGATCCAATGGAGCCGTGGTCCACTTCCAAACGAAGAGTCGGAGTGGCGAACACTGGTGAACATCACAAACAATCACCCGACAGAGGGACAGAGGGACATAAAGAACACAAAACGCTTCTGGATGTTCATTGAGGTGTTCCTGGAAATTCTCAGATTCATGAGGTGGTGTCCATGGTGTTTCTTTCGGCATTTTAGCCTCAAAGATCCATCGGACCGCGCGAAGCGCATCGGACCGCGCGAAGCTCGCGCGAGGTTCCCACTACACGTCTATCGGCTGCAGGAGACTCGAAACCGACACAGACTCGACACGCGGCCCAGACGCCGGGCACGGTGGTGTTGGAACGCTCTTCTTTGGTGTCCAGGACGGTTTGTTCAACCGTGCTTTGGTGCGATGTGGACCAAGCATGTTGAACTGGTAGAGCAGTTTTGGTATCTTTTCAACCTGGACCCGACTTCAAGTACGTACCGTACTTTAGGTCGGATGAAGCCTATCACATGACCCGACTTAGAAAACAGGTACTCGTACCCATTGTTCAAGGTATATCTGAGCCTCCAGGTCCAGATCATGCGATATCTCGTGCCACAGAGCTGCCTGCAGGATGCTCCCTCGCCGAATCTCTGCTTGATGTGGCCGCTGGGCTTTGCGCTTTGCGCCACGAAGTGGGGGTTCAGTTAGTTGCCTGGAGTCTTAGAGTATACGGTATACCTCAAAACAATGAGCACATCTAAGTCTATACTGTATACTGTGTATATTAATATATATATATATTGTTTTTTATAGTAAGTAATACACCAATATTAGTTTTATTATAGGCTGCTGTGAGATGGGTTGAGCACATCTAAGATCATCTAAGTCTATATTGTACTGTATACTGTATATATACATATATAATTAATATATGTTATTTATAGTAGTAAGTAATACACCAATATATTAATATATTACTTTAATAGTAAGTACCTTTTTTTGGGGGGGGGGTCATCTCTAGGGTGCTCGAAGTTGGGTCGTAGAACACTCACCCAGATCGAACCCGAACACCTTCAGGGCTTTGGACCTGAACCAAAAGACCTCTTCCATTTGAGGGTTCGGCTTAGGGTATTTTAATGGTTATTTGTGTGTTGATTGTTGTGTTTTTTGGAAACAACCCTGTTGGTTGGTTCTTCCTCTTCAAATCTTTTGCAGCGTCACATTCTTGCACACCCCAAGTACAGAGGTGCCACAAGTCAGCTGCTGTGAGATGGGTTGAGGACATGCATCTGAATGAGGAAGTGGTTCAGGAGCCTTCTGCTTTTTCGTGCACCGACTTACTTGAAAAGACATTTCTTTGGAAAAGAGGCCCCCAAAGGCAGCGATCCCCTACCGGGATCCAGTCTTACCTGGTCAGGACCACCGTATGTGTTCGTTCGACTGGATGGGGGTGTGTTCGTTCGATCACCTCGTGTGACGAAGCGATGATCTGTCGTTCGAGGTGCGATTGGCTCCATCGTCAGTCGTCGTTTGGACTCCCAGAGCAGCCGCTACAGGAGAGCTCTGGAGTGTTCATACACCTCATCCCTCATGCGCACGCTCATGCCTGAATCCGGCAGTTGCGCGGCACACTTATATACATACGTATATGCAGTGCTTGTCATCAGACGCCAAAAGTTCTTTTGATCTAAAAGAGCAGCTTAGTCGATTGCTTCTTCTTGCCACTTATATGATGCCATGTAGTTCATCATCAAACAACCTGCGGGGAAGCTTGAGAAGTTCGGAGTGACGAGGAAAACTGGACACCAACCGAACCACCAACCGGCTCCGTTGATCCCTGCGTTGAACTCAGTCTCAGGCGCTTGGCCTGTTTCAGCCTTTTCATGTTGGCATTGGCCCGGGCCTCCGAAACGAAGAAGCACCACGCGGCGTGCGAGCGACTCAGACTCGACTCGATCAAATCGGGCCGAGATACTCAGACTCTCAGTATCTCCAAGCCAGTACAGTTATCAGACTTGCCTGCTTGGAGATACTGCTACAAACACCAGGGCCAGCAGGAACCTCCTTCAAGTCAATCAGGCTCTTGTTCGGATCATGAACCGAACCTAGTGTAGCGTAGGTCAAGGTGAACCTTCTGGATAATATAGCCGCTCACCGTATCCTGATTCCCAATTTCGATCGGTGTTGTCAAGAGGGCTTTATCTTCCAGCATCTGTTCATAGGCTTCCGGGGCAACATCAGAAGCCTACAGCGGTCACTTCAAGCTTTGCAAGCATTCGTCCAAGCGCCGGCGCACCAACATCATCCGAGTCCGAGTTTCCTTCTTATTTTTCTTCGTCGCACTCGTTGATGTACACCTTTGACCTGAAAGCTCAAGCATGTTGTGTAGAGAACTTTTCATATGTTGATTGCTCTTGATTTAATATATATATATATATAGGGCCGTTCATTGCAGCTCGCTTCCGTCATATGCGCATGACATTACCCAGGCAACATGCGGGTTTCAAACACATATTTCAAGTTGAAATTACCTTTTAACAAAAAACACATAACAATTAACAATTGTTTGAGCTTCTGGCCAACAATCAGAGGTATCACCGCCATAACTTCAGCAAATGGCTGCAGGCTTCCGTGGGGTTCCTGGAACCGTTCGTGAGCTCCGATGACATCGCTCCCGGTCCCTACAGCCACACGGTCACGGTCACTAAACTGTTTTCCACAAGGATTGCTACGGCTGGTTTCAATTGAAGAACTGTCGACATGTTGCATAAGATCCAGGAATGTCAATCGTAAATAGAGTTTCTCCAACCCAGCCAGTGGGCTGCCTTTCTAACCTTTTTGGGTGATTGTTCAAGCTCCAACCATATCCCCAGAAGGTGGTTGGAGTTGGTGATTGGGGGGGGTCTAACCACCTCCTGAGGAGATGGGCCAGGAGCCCCAGGTTTAGGAAATCGGTCCACGTTGCGCCTTGGTCAACTGGATGCCCTCGGAATTGGTCGACTGCATGGGCCGCATGGGTTGTGAGCACTCGACGGATCGGTGCTTTGGCTGCTTCAAGGTGGTCTTCATCACGGTTTGGGCGCAGGAAGTGCTTCTCATGGCTTCTCGGAAGTGCGGATCATGGAGGATCCAAGGGTTGGGATCCTGTTCCCTTGAAGAGGTTGGGAGTCATGAAGGATTCCATCCACTCAGGTCATTTGATGGAAGACTTAACCCAGATAATAGATGGGACTGCCATTTATACCTACATTGACCCCTCAAACCACCCCAATGTATATATATATATGGCATACATGGAGTGTCTGGGTAAGGTTTACCGTCGCGACTGTTCACGCCTGCCGGTCTCAGAGATGTAGTCGATCAACAGACGACTGCTGGTGGCAAACCCGCGAAGTTTCCACGATGAGCACTGATGAGGAGAACATGTGAAACCATTGCACTCCAGCCAGAACTTTGCAACCTTTGCACAGTGTATGTGGAATCATTG
Organism: Durusdinium trenchii; assembly: GCA_963970005.1. Lineage (NCBI taxonomy): Eukaryota > Dinophyceae > Suessiales > Symbiodiniaceae > Durusdinium > Durusdinium trenchii. The sequence continues at coordinate 100,989 of CAXAMN010028817.1, forward strand.
TTGTGGCCAAGTTTTCTCATGACTTCAGGTATAGAGGTTATCATGTTTTTCAACATGAACAACATGAAAGGGTAATGATTGCTGCAGCAGCCTAGACTTTGCAGATGATCTTGCTGACATGATACTTTCTATCACTAGTTGTTGTTGCTTTGCAATATGTGGTTTCTTTTTGAAGAGGGCACCATGACCTTCAACACCGCACAAGTTCCCGCTAAGTTGGTATATATATATAGTGGGTTTTTGGTATTTACCTCAACCTCTGGAATCACAATTGTTTAAACAATTGTTTTGACTAAGGGACTTGACACATAAAACAACTTCCATTATTTTACTCGGTTAAAAATCATGTTTGGATTTCTAGGGTCAAGGTTTGGGGCCACTCAGACCCCATAACCCGATCACAGGGTCACTGGGAGTTTGCAGGGCCGAAACATGTTTATTTGTCGAGCTGTGCATTTCTAATTATCCCAAACACTCCATGTATGCCATATGCCTACATTGATCCCCAAACCACCCCAATGTAGGCAACTATAGCATACATGGAGTGTCTGGGTATTGTAATTCATTACATGTGTACGTGATTCTCTTGTGAACACGTGACGAAGGCCCGAAACACCAGATGCTGAGGACTGGATAGCAAGACCTCCCTCTCAAACGTCTTGAGTAGCCAAGAAGCCGCATTTAATTGTCCAGATGCCATATACAGATTGAAGAAGTGATTGCCCATGTCAATGTTGGATCTAGAAATTGATTTCTGATTTTGATTGCTAACCGGTTATTACCCGCCTGAACCTTCCAAGAATTGTCCAACGAAGATCCACAAATAGCCTAGAATTGTCCATGCTTACCGCTTACCCTGCCAGAACTCGCCAATTTTGCAACATCTCCGTTTTTCACTCCTCTCAGAAGGAGCAAGGACGCTATTAGGTGGAGGCCATCGCAAGTAGCTTAGCTTGGAGGCCATCGCTACCAGGAGCAAGGATGCACACAGTCTAGCTCCAAATGACCACCCAGAGTGGCGCCCCACCCCGATCATCCAAAAGCTCGCCTCCATGGGCCGTCCACCATGGCGCGCCGCCATGGCGCGCCAAAGCGCCCTGGCCCGGTGCTCCCGGAGTTTCAGGCGGAGCGCAGGGGGGGACAGGGCGACGCTGAGGGGACCGATGTTGAACTCGTAGCTGGCATGGTTGGAGTAGCTGGAGTCGACCGGTGGAAGTACCTGGAACAAAAAAGGGGGTCTACAGATCCACCTAATGATATACCCATGGTATACAGATCCACCTTAATTATACAGATCCACCTGGTATACAGATTCTAATGACCTAGTCTTTTGTGACATGACATGTTTGGTATTCAGATGACCTGGTATCCCATCTTCTCAGTCTCCGGACTTGGAGCGTGACATGTCCGGCGAAGGTCCGCCGAATGTCGGACCGCAGAGGTGGTTCGGTCCGACCGATTCTCCGATGGGACCGATGGGAGATGATAGACCGTCACATGGAGTTGGTTGTTCATTTTGTTCACTTTCCAGCAGAGGTTTTTCAGAACCCGAACTAGGCTACTATCCTAAGCAAGGTGCTTCTGTAGGGTCCTAGTTCAGGTCACTTGACCTCTGTTGGTTTGGAGTGACTTGAGAGTGGGGGCACCGACGACCTAACCATTCCGAACCGAACTCGGAACCGGTGCACCCGTTGTTTGGAAGGGGAAACGGCCTCGTTGAAGGCCGCGTTCTGGGTCTTCGGAATGCGGGAGCCTCTTTTTCCTTGGAAGTACATGAGACGAAGTATGTTCAAGTGCAAAAGTGTGCGTGGTCCACCTCCAGGTTCAGGACTAATCGTCAAGAAGGGATTGTCAGACTGCTGGGACTCATCAGCCTGCCATGCCACACGGCGTTAGAGTCGTCTGCTGCTTGGAGATCGTTTGGGGGGGATCGTGGGGGAGCTGGAAAATGCCGTGGAAACCGGACATGAGGGTTCAAACACAACGTCAAAGGACCCAGAAACCACACAAGCGACATCAAGCGACTACCAACACAAGACGGCGGCCATCAGATCAAGCCACTGACTGTCACATCAGCCGGTTTCAGATTTAGGTGTTTGAGAGTCGATCAAATCCAACACGACCAGAGTTTGGTATAGGTGTTCCGTCCGCACCAGGTGAATAAGGCAAAGGTTTGCCTCAAAGAGATTCATTTCGTTACGGGTCTCGCTCGTCAGTTTTTGTGTATTTAACCATCAATTCAAAGCTGCAAGTCGCTTCAGCCCATCCACCGTGCATGTTCTTGTCTCCGTCGCAGTCGTAGGAGCCGGAGGAGACCAGCACAGCAGAGAGTGTGCTACGTACCGCACAGAGTGGAGGTGATGTGTCACTCGTTTCATTCTGCAGAATTGTTCGAGATTGATCCATCAATTGCTAAGCCCTACGGCTCCAACCATCTCCTCAGGATGTGGTTAGACCCCCCAATCCCACCCCAACCACGTTCTGGGGATATGGTTGGAGCCCTAGGGAAGTTTGTTTCGGGTGGTCCATTTCGAGGTCCCAGTAGAGAATCTCCCCAGATCGGCGGATCGGGGAGATCAAAGCACAGCGTTGTTTTTGTCAAAGCTGGGGCATGTAACGGTATGTGTTATGTCTTCGTGGAAAACGGGGCTTCAGTCGTGGCTGTTTTAAGATGTTTTAAGAGGATGATCTCGGATGCAGTTTTAAGGTACACATAATATATATATATTACAGTGTCATCCCAGAGTGACAGCGTCAAAAGCGATGCGCCTTTTTTTTATCCCTTCGAATGCATGGCACCAAGCTACACCGACAATGGCCTTTCTAACACGAAGCCCTTGGCCCATCTAACACCTGGATTTTGCGTTTCACCCCCTGCGGTGAGGCGCTCTGAGGCGCTCTGAGGCCTGTACCCATCAAAGGAAGACAAGGTGACAAGGGATACCCTCATAGATCCTGCAAAAGGGGTGTCCTGTCTGGAGATCCCTTAGTAGTGTAGGGGCTTCCATTGGTGACCCCTTTGAAGGTGCTGGCTCATAGATCCTGATAGAATTTCAATATATTTAATGTTGGTCGTCCTCTTGGTCTCTGTTTTTCTAAACAGATTTCCCGTTGATTTCCCTTTTGCCGAGAAGGTCTCTCTCAACCACGACTTCTTCAGGTTCAATGGCTTCTGCCGAGCGGTGGTTGACGTCCTGCGGAGCCAAAAGGGCGTTTTGGTGCCTCTCAACAAGGTGAGGAGCCTGGTTGTTGTGCATCCCTTACAATCCATCGGACTGCATGGGATAATATGTACCTACATTACATTCATCTTTATAGATCAGGGATTGGAATAGCGATGAGTTCAGAGGTTGCTCATGGGCCAACCCAGCCTTCCAGGCGGTCTCTATCGGTCATTCCATGCCTGTATTGATGTGTAATTGGGAGCATTTACGGGACCCATCGTTTCGGGGATGAACCCCCTAGTTTACCTCTTGTAGATGTTTCAATAAGCCAATCCATTGAATCAATCAAAAGGTAGTGCTCACCAAGTGCTCACCCGTTGGGGAACTGCAAAGACCGGTAAAGATAACTGACACCAAGAGAATCTAACAGACCACTTGCGAGGAATTAATCCCAAGCACTTTTGCCTGGGGTACATTCTCTTCCCCAAATTCCGTTTAGAGCTCATGGCGCTTCTATAAACCTCGGAGATAAAATCACGAGTTCTCAACAAACATAAAAGTGCGATAGTACCCGCTCAAAGATCGTTGCTTTGTACCAGCTGTGACTCCAACGTCAGATTCATAGCCCTGGACTCTCAGAAGCAACTCCAAAGAGCACCCCAAAGGCTTCTTAGAGGAGTAGTCGAAAAGACCTTGTATAGACAAGATTCAAACCCCCCTCCGAGTAAAATACATACACATGCTTGTCTTTGCCACAAAGTCACCCTTTTTGACTTTTCGCTTCCCTTCCACTGGAACACGCCTGGACACACGGCACGTCAGGTGGCGCAAGCGCCTTTGGTCCAGGCTGAATGGGCAGCGCTGCAGCAAATCCGAGCGATCGGCAAAAACACCAAGATGAAGCAGGTGAGAATTGCACATCGACGGTGGTGAATGTGGGTTGAGAGGGAGTGCTCGGTGATGACCATATGCTAACCTACAAAAGAAGGTCTGGACCCTGCCGGCATGGCTGTCTTCCCAAGTGGCCAGCAGTTATGCTCTAAATTTCCGGTTTTGGTTGGCAAAATTGATGCAGGTTTTTGAGCGCGCATTGATTGATCTTGCATTTCTGCTGCATTGGATATGCAGTTCTTGGCAGGTTTCGTGGCTATGTCTCGTGTTCGCTCTTTGTATGTCTTCAGGCTCAAATCCACAAAGATCCACATGAAGTCTTGAACTATTGGTGCTACCAAAGCACCGGTCAAAGTTTGTGAAAGCTTGTGTCCATGTCCCAGCTGGATCAGTTCACGAAAGGTAGCCCTTTAGGGGATACCTTGAGTTTGACTTGCGAAGCAAGTGTCGGCGAGTCCGGGTCTAATAATTGATCATTCAATTCAACCCCCCCCCCCTTCTATTGATTTTTCAATACAGACCCCGCCCCTTGGAATTGATTTTTCAATACAGACCCCCCCCCCCTCTAAATTCAATTCTCCGCTGGAGAACGTCTTCGTGAGCCTCTCATGATTTCAGGATAGTTGAAACCCTCGTGAACATTCAGAAAGAGTGCATATGAAATTCTAATTACGAAATGTGTTCTTGTTAAAATACCATTCTCTCCTGGAGACCGTCTTCGTAAGCGTCTCAGTGTTCCCCGAAAGGATCGCAAGGTGTTCTCCGAGGGGAATACATACCTAGAGTTTATTTTATTCTCTCCTGGGGCCTCTTAATTCAATTCTCTCCTGGAGCACGTCTTCGTGAGCCTCTCATGATTTCAGGATAGTTGAAACCCTCTTGAAGTTTCAGAAAGAGTGCATATGAAATTCTAATCACGACAGGTGTTCCCCGAGGGGATACATACCTAGAGTTTGTTTTGTGAACCACGTC
>CAXAMN010028817.1:106025-124718 GCA_963970005.1 Durusdinium trenchii
GTTCCCCGAGGGGATACATACCTAGAGTTTGTTTTGTGAACCACGTCTATTCTCTTTTGGGGAACGTCTTCGTGAGTCTCTTCACGCGGTCCTCAGAGCTCTCATGCATCACCATGTCGACTCTTGCCTTTTTCTTCCTGCCTCTCGCACTCTCTTCTCTTCCCGCTGTCCTACCTTTCGTGTCTCCCTCCTCTCAAGTCTTTCTCAGCTGGGTCCAGCCACATGATAGATCTTGAAGTTGTGAACAGAAGTCTGGTAGGCGCACAATTGAACCCAAGCACCCAAGCAATTGAACCAAATAAACATTTGACATCTAAGATAGCCAGGTCAACCTGTCGAACGGAAGGTTGCAGGGGAGCCAATGGGGATTGTATCGTGTATAACTATTCCATACCAGCACCGTCCAGGATTCCAAGTGGTCTCCAATGGACTACCCCACACTATCTGTGGATCTCCATTGAACACACCTGTGAAAGTTCAGGTACATGGATGCGTCTGGATACATGTATGATACAGTAATGTTTGGATCATCAACAACTGAAGATAGGATGTACCCCAGTCCCACTATCGAGATTCCGTTAGTCTAGACAACGTTGACCAAAGAGATCCTCGACTCTACCGTAAGTGGAGCCCATGCAATTATCCTACCCAGTCCATGCCCGCCTTGAAGCTTTGTGTGGGGTGAATTCTTTCTTCGACAAAGAAGAAACGAAGTGGACCAAGGCTTCCCTTGAGATCTAAAATGCAACTAATGAAATCAAGCTTCACCTTCATCCAAGTTTGTGTTCTTTGCATCTCGTCATGTTGCATCTCCGACTTCAGGACTTCGGGGCGGCTCGAAATCCGCCGACGCATCAAATTCGGACCGAGTAGCGAGGCGCCATCGCCCAGGTGCTGCTCGAGAGGAGCCATCTCTTCGAGGCGCCGCGATAAACATCAGCGGCTGAGGCTTAAGGAAATGTGTGGAAACGTCCGGAAATGTGGGGGTCATGAACCTGGTTTTGGCCGATCCGTGAATGGGGGTCAATCATCAGGAAAGAGTATGAAAGAGTCTTCACGCCCCGCCGAGCGCTCCGGTTTTGCATGGGTTTTGCATGGTTTTGCAGTCCCCGCGGCCACCCTTAAGCGCTCTGAAATTCGTTCAGATCCGGATTCTTCAGAGTCAAGGCCTATCGCTCCAAACCCGGACAGTTGCAGGTAGACGGACGGGAGAGCTTGGCGTTGCGGAGTCTGGGCTGAGGCTGAGAATCGGATCGACGCTCCATGTGGATCAAACAAGACCCCAGGTGGTTGCCACCCCGTGAGATCATGTACCAGCACCTTCCGTTCGGGGTCATGAATGGAAACCTCTACACTGCGGAGTTCACTCCAGGCAGGTCCAGATAGATCAATACGTCAGTCATAGAGTCTCAAGGATTGTTTGGAGACGGACCAAGACAGTCTCAGCATGCCTGACAGTTGCCAGGTGCAGCTGGACTCCAAATTTCAGCCTCATGTGCGCTTGATTTCGAGCGGTGTGGACCTTTCTGCCTGGCAACTTGCTTGCACAACATCTTCATGGACCGACTTCAAGTACAGAAAATGATACATGACCCTGTAAAAACAGGTAAGTATAGACTCCAGGTTCAGACATCACATGACTGATGCCTAGAGCAACAAGAACGCAAACTTCATTTCAAAAATAGGACAGCCCGGGTTGTCTTAAAGAATGAAATCAGTAAGAGAAACAGGGTGCAATGGACCACCAGGAACTTGGGGGTTGGAATTCTTTATAGGTGGATAGGTGGACCCTGATTTTTTTGGAGAAGAGGTTTTTGAGCAATATTGAGTGTGACTCTTGATCTGCAACATCTGTGTTGAAAATGACAGAAATGGCTCAACACAGAGAAGCAGAGGTCATTCCATGTATATGCAAAGATGATTATGATTCACATTAAAACATTTGGAACGTAGATGAACTGAACGTAGATGGAATACACAACCACCCAGATGTTAGGCAAAATGTTTGGAACCGTTGGCCCAAAAGCAGTTGGATTGAATATGATTCACTGTGCATTTGTCAAGCAAGAGTTGACGCCCCCATTATCCAGCACTAAAGTGGAAAATTCGACTGGAACCCGGGTGCACTGATTCTGTAGAATTTTGAGATTTTTCATGGTCAGTCTTTAAAAAAGCATGCTTTCCATTGATTCTTGAGGCTTTGTGGCTCCAGCGTTTTTGATTTTTTAGTTACATCTATTTACCCTCAAGCCTGGGTTCCTAAAAAATAGAACAGCCCGGGTTCCAGGCCGGATCCGAAGGGGGATATATTGTCACTTTTCGTGGCAGGCGCAGTACTTTGTGCGGGTTTTGAGGTGTGGAAATGCGATTTTCGTGGCAGGCGCAGGTTGCGAGTTGTGGTGGAGGTGAATGTCGCTGTGACATTGGGATTGGCGTGTGCGCGGGCGTTGTGTGGAGGGACTGAAATCGCGAAACTGTTTGGCAGGGTTTCTTTATGTGTGTGTGTGCTCCGATGGGGCTTCCTGTTTTGGAGACTTGACGCGTGACTTTTGGAGGAAGTCTCGGACGAAACGCTTGATTGTAAGACTCGAAGTATGAGTTTTTGAGGAAGTCCCGTACGAAACGCTCATTCTGGAGACGTGACGGTTGACTTTTGGAGACTTTAGTAGGCCCCCACAAGAGTGTCCTACAAGAGTACGCCACAAGAGTGTCCTACAAGAGTGTCCGACAAGAGTGTCCCACCAGAGTGTCCGACAAAAGTGTTCTACAAGAGTGTCCCACAAGAGTGTCCCACGAGAGTGTTCCTATGAGAGTGTCCCACAAGGGTGTCACACAAGAGTGCCCAACAAGTATCCTACAAGACTGTTTCGCAAGAGTGTCCTACAAGTGTGTCCTGCAAGAGTGTCCCACAAGAGTGCCCCACAAGAATGTCCAACAAGAGTGTCCTACAAGTTCCGCAAGAGTGTCCCACGAGAGTGTCCGACAAGAGTGTCCCACAAGAGTGATCAAGAGTGTCCTACAAAAGTGCCCCACAAGAGTGTCCGGCAAGAGTGTCCTACAAGAGTGTCCCGCAAGAGTGTCCGACAAAAGTGCCCTACAAGAGTGTCCCACAAGAATGCCATACTAGACTGTCCCACAAGAGTGTCCTAGAAGAGTGTTCCACGAGAGTGTTCCACAAGAGTGTCCGACAAGAGTGTCCTATGAGAGTGTCCCACAAGAGTGTACAAGAGTGTTTCTCAAGAGTGTCCTACAAGAGTGTTCCGCAAGAGCGCCGCGCAAGAGTGAGTGTCATACAAGAGTGTCCCATAAGAGTGACAAACAAGAGTGTCCCACAAGGGTGTCCCGCAAGAATGTCACAAGAATTCCCGACAAGAGTGCCCCACAAAAGTTTCCTACAAGAGTGTCCCACCAGAGTGTCCTGCAAGGATGTCCCACAAGAGTGTTCCGCAAGAGCGTCCCACAAGACTAAGAGTGTCCCACAAGAGAGTCCTACAAGAGTTCTCCGCCAAAGTGCCCCACAAGAGCGTCCGACAGAAGTGTCCTCCGAGAGTGTCCCCACAAGAGTGTCCCGCAAGAGTGTCCTACAAGAGTGTTCTGCAAGAGTGCCCGCAAGAGTGAGTGTCATACAAGAGTGTCCCACAAGAGTGACAAACAAGAGTGTCCCGCAAGATTGTCCCGCAAGAGTGTCCCACAAGAAAGTCCGACGAGAGTGTCCGACAAGAGTGCCCCACAAAAGTATCCTAGAAGAGTGTCCTACAAGAGTGCCCTGCAAGGATGTCCCACAAGAGTGTCCTACAAGAGTGTTCCGCAAAAACGTCTCACAAGAGCGTCATAATATAAGAGTGTTTTACAAGAGAGTCCTACAAGAGTGTTCCCCAAGAGTGCCCCGCAAGAGTGTCCCACAAGAGTGGCCCACAAGAGTGTCCTACAAGAGTGTCCTACAAGAGAGTCTCCTACAAGAGTGTTGAAAATTATTTGGGTGTTTTTTTTTCGAGTGCGTGTTTGCATTCGGGTTCGTGGGTTCCATCTTGTTTGGAACACATTGTGTTGCAGCTCATTTGGCTGACATTATTACATGTCTTCAACCAGACACGGTGTTGATTGAACACAGTTTGTTTTGGCTAAGAACCCAATATAGAAAACCCGTAGAACCCCGCCGTTAAAAAAAAAAATCCCACAAACCAGTGTTGGCTAAAACATCAAGTTTCCAACCATGCTGAAAAACACAATCTGTTTCTTCCAGGAAGATCATATGTTCCTTGGGGTATGAAGATTTAACAGGTTCTTATTGCTATAGGTGGGAACCACAGCCATATGGGTGTGTAGCTCAAATGTTCCAACCAACCAAACCCGTCTACCAGCCAGGGCCAGGGCTGTCGCACGGTTGGAAGATCTAGGCACCCATCGATGCTGATCAATTCACCACCCCAATACCACCCGTATTTGCAGTTCTACTGGAGTCCTGTCGTGTCCGCGTGATCCGATTGGCGAAAGGTAACCTCTTTTGTGAATTGGGTTCCTCACTCAACAAGAAGAGGCAGAAAGTGCGGTGAACCCTTCTTTTCCAGGAAAAAATCGCTTGGGGGCCAGGTATGGTTTTCGCTTTGTAGAAGGTTTCTCTCCGCCTGATTGTCTTGGTGATCCGTCGTGCTTTCAATTGGAGGAGCATCAGGTTGCAGGGGAGGGGGACTCGGAATTAGATATGCTCACAATGTATACCCTCAACTTCCCACATCGAATTTTAACTTATATGATACCAAGTTTAACTTAGCATTTCCGTAAATACTAAGTTTGACTGGACACACAACTCCATGAAACTCCAACGGTTTTCTTTGCACGTTCGATGGTTCACTTTCAACGTTTGAAGAAACGACGCCGGTTCGAATTCAACTCCGGAATCCGCCACTTCAAGCTAAACAATCTGAATCGAGCCATCCTTAGGATAGCATGGGGTCTTCCACCACGCTTGTTAAATCCTTTCTTGCGTGCCCAGCGTTTCAAGACACAATTTCAAGGCTATAGGGTATATATATATATATGATCTTCCTTTTACTTTTACACATATTTCAAACACTTCAAACTTTTCAAACAGTTCAATAGTTAATATTTTTCAATATAATATGTCAAACATTTCAATTGTTTGAATCATTTATGTCAATTAGATGTCAAATATTTCAAACACTTCCAAAATTTCAACTAGCGACATGTCTTAATATTTCAAAAAATCAAGAAACAATCTTTCAATTATTTCAATCATGTCAAGTAATTCTTTTTATAACAATATGTCAAACATATTTCAATTATTCCAAGTATTCCTTTTTCCAATCTTTAAAATATATCAAATATTTGTTATACTTTAATCATTCCAAATATTCCAATAATTTTACATGGTTCAAAACTCTCTTATATATATATATATTTTTCAAAAAGTTCAAGTATGTCATAAATTTCCGTCTTTTCAGCTTGGCTTAACTATCTTCTCGTGAACGTTTATTTCACCATATGTTTCGCTTGCTAGGCTGCAACCGTGGCAAGCCTTCCGAAGTCTGTTGCCACCATCACTGAGAATGGGCCCAGGAAGAAACTCTTCCTGCGCCAGCGCCGGAGGTGCCCCGGCTACAACCTGTAAGCTAGGCATTTGGTCTGTCGCCTACATGGGCGGGTGCAGTGGAGACTGCAACTTTGTGCAGAATAATCCTGAAGACGTGAAAGCCAGCATTGCTGCAGCGCCCCTTCAAGGAAGAACATGGTTCAGCACACTTCTTCTGTTTGATGAAATCTATGATTTCCTCATGGAGCTTGGGATTTTTGGACACAGCTGCAGTTGCTGCCAAGAAGCAGAGCAGTGCAGGCGCAGACGTTTCAGAGCAGACTCCAAACGCAGGTGGTTGCTTTGGTGGATTGCATGCGCCAACTGTGAGCACAGCGCTAGCAGGCAACTTTCACCCAAATGTTGCAGTGGAGATGCTGCGAGGTATCCGTGGAGACCATGGGTGCCAAACGAAAGCGCGCTTGTTCTTCACCACGGGCAAGCCTCGTTGAGCGGTGCCAAAGCTTTGCAACATACGTTGTCCATGGTGTCGTGGAACGCAGGCGCTGCAAGATGTAGCAAATCCTTCGTGTGTGGAGCTACTCAAGAAGGCTCAGAAGAAATGATCGCTCAACTGCAACGGCATGGACGTCAAGTCTTCAAGGCAAACAATCCTCGGAACACTGCTTGGGTTTTTGTAGCCAAGGAATTCTTGGATTCTGGCACACTGGTGCGTGAACATTTCAAGCTGATGACAATTAAATGCCATTGGTTGCTGTGCGCTACGTTTGTTCAGTTGATCTTCAAGGCACCAGAGGATTGGAAAGTCAAAACAGTTACCCTGGGAAGTGCTCACGTCAACAACGACGTGGCCAAGTTACCTGATGTTGGGTTCGCTCTGCTGCAAATTTCAAAGTTGACTTGATAGGCGTCGACATGAATCAAAGCATGTTCCCCCGCAAAGCGGACATGTCTCCATATCACAGAGCTATGATCGCGCTGCTTGATAAACTTCAGTTTCAAGAGAGAGTTCCTATTGAGCTGCTAGGAACTGTAGATGGAGACTGCGTGGGGTGGATCATGTGTCCGTGGTCTTCTTTTCGTTCTGTTAAACTTGCCCGTCATGGCGCGATCGCTTTCCAACCGTTGGATGTCAGAATACGCCGCTTTGACGGAGATTCACATTATCCATCGTTTGCCGTCTTCGAAATGAGCAACAAACGCAGTCGGAAGCCGAATATGTCGGAAGCAAGGGCAGCTCGAAAGGCAAGCAAGTTAGACAAGCTTGCTGTGAAGAAGAGTTTCAAGAGAAAATGAATACTGACTGACTTTCTATCATGTCTATTTCAAAATATTTTGCACGACATGCCCCCAAACCCTTGGCTGTGTCCAACAAGTTCCTGCAGCCTTATTAAAAACTGCAATGAGTGAAGTAATAATAACCCTTGGGCCCTTGGGGCTAAAGAATCATTAGGTTGCAACTTTGGTTCTAATCACTAGTGATTGGAACATCAAGACGATGTGATTAGCCGGTAAGTTTTAAACACGTCAAGGCCTACGGAAAACAGTTTGCTCAACACAATGTTAGGGGTGGTGTGCAAACAGTTTTGGCCAGCTGTTTTACGTAGATGTACGAAGTTATGTATTTGTCTATCAATCGATATATTAATCTTGTAAAAACATATATATATATGGTAGAACACAGAGATGCCTCTTGGCGTATATATATATATATATATATCAGAAGACACCCTGCTCACCCCCTTCCTCCACCTTGCCTCCAAAAAAGATCAAGGTCCCACCTCTCGGCGGTGTGCGCCGCTTCTGCGGCCATCGCCGGGCTGGCAAACCGCGCAGCTGAAAGCCCGCCGGCGCCACTGACGACACTGCCCGTGGAGGTGAAGGAGAAGGGGGATGATGGACCTGGATTCTCACAGTACCCCAGAAGATGGGTGCAGATCTACCTGTTTTTATAGGGTCATGTTCAATTTTCTAAAGTTTCTGAAGTACTTGAAGTCGGGTTCAGGGAGATGTGGGATGGGTCAAACCCTGCAGCCCGACTAGTCCACCATGTAGCGAACTATCCACGCCAGGCCAACTGGTTGAATTTTGTGGAAGAACGTTGTAGAACATCCAAGAAAGTCAATCCATTTTTCGACAAATAGGAAGTACCTCTCATGAATGTTCCAAATTGTGGCACATCAAGGAGGGAATTCATGGAAATTCAACATTTTTTCTGGCACAGGCGCCTGAGACAGCTGCCCTTGGTCCTGAGCTACTCTCCGCGCTGGAAATGCACCTAACACGCCGGAATGGGCAGGGGGACCCAGACGGAATGGACCTCAGACTTAAAAGTGGCAGGCGGTGACCTGTTGGAAGGTGCTGGTATATAGTTTGTTTAATGGGTCATGTCATGTTCCATTTTCTGTGATACGTTGGAGGGTCCAGCCCGTTTTCTCTACCAGGAGCCTTTTCAAACGTATATGACGTGCAGACAGTTGAGTCTTCGGGGGTCGGGATGTTTGTTTTGCTTGATTGAACATTTTTTTGGTTCTCATAAATTACGTCAAATTACGATCTACCTGACATGTGTGTTTGAATGTTTTGGAACCTGAACATTGTGCTTTTTGTACCCATGGTCCCATGGCCGTCACTTTTCAGACCATCCTTCAACCGTCTTCAAATGGAGGGACCAACATCAGAAGGATTGATTCAGTTGGAGTGCTTCGTCGTTTGCGTGGCCCTTTGTCGTTTGCTCGAATTTGAAATTCATTGCCATAGGTGGATACAACCAACGAAGCTTCTGGGGTGGTGGTAGAACAAGACCGCAAAAAAAATTGTTTAACTTCAATCCGGTGGGCCTTCCGTTCGATTCAAAAGACTTCGGTCGACCTGGTGTTCAGGCTTATATAAATCGCTGGTTGGACCCTTGTAAAGACCTTCTCAGATCGTCAGAGCGTCATGCTTGGACTCAGATTCTCCTTCGTGCTGAAACAAGGTGAGCCCGCGGACACAAAAGCAAAAAGAAGCGCGCAGCCCGGGAAAAATAAACAAACACACATTAGCAGGCCAAAACGAAGCATCAGCCCCCTCCAGGCTTCGTGGCAACCATGATATTTCTGTTTATTTTTTTTGGCATAGATTTCCGGTGGCGTGCATCGACGTTGGCATGATCAGGGCGTCGGCCATGACTTGACTGTCTGGCGCATGCCTTGTGCACATTTTGGACACCCAACACCATCGTATCACCCCCGCAACACAGCTCCACTCACCTCCCAACGGGCTTCCGCGAAGCATGGAGCAGCACTACCCCCACCCATGACCCATGCTTCGTTCTACTTGTGCACCCGGAGCAGCCTGCAATGATGCTTGTGGTGCAACCATGTGCTCGACGCAACAATCCTGCCGTTTCGGCCACGACTTCATTGTCTGCCGCATGCATTGTGCACATTTTGGACACCCAAGACCATCGTATAAGCCCCGCAACACAGCTCCACTCACCTCCCAGCATGCTTCCGCGAAGCATGGAGCAGCACCACCCCCACCCATCCTTCGTTCCACTGACCCGGCAGCCTGCAATGATGCTTTTTGTGCAACCATGTCCTCGTAACTCCACACCCATGCCATGCACAATGCACCTCCCGTCTCGCTCCCCTCCATCCTCCCCAGCCCCGTCCCCATCCACCATGTGCCTCCCATCTTCCCTCGCCAGCCCCGTCCCCATTCCCCTCCATCTTCTCTCCCTAGCCCCATCCCCACCCATACCGTCTCACTCCCCTCCATCTTCCCTCCCCAACCCCCGTCCCCACCCATGCGCCTCCCGTCTCGCTCCCCTCCATATTCCTTCCCCAGACCATGCGCCTCCCATCTCGCTCCCCTCCATCTTCCCTCCCCAGCCCCGCAACTTGTGCAACTTGGAAAAGTGGTTCAGTCAACCATGCAACGCTTTTCCAGTGCTTCAAGGCCGAATGGGCCACTAATGCGTGACCCATCGGAGCTGTTGGAGGCGTACAAAGCTGGTATGCGACAGGAGGCCTCTAGGGGGAGACACGCAGTCCACGTTTTGCGTCGGAAAATTTTTCAGTTTGATGATTTCTTCATGTTTTTGCAGGATCATATTGTGATGAGTTTCATCGTGGTTGCAGCCCTCTTACTCTTTGCGCTGGCGCGGCTGGAAAACTCTTGCGGTCAGGTTTCGCATGTTGTTAGCAATGTGCGAACTCGTGCCCTGATAGGCTTTGGCCCTTGTGTTTGCTGTTCTGCACGGCGCCAGGCTGGATGCTGAGTTGAGAATTTCCGATGCTTGCTATGAGTTGTTCGTTCCTTGCATCGTTTTGGACTGCCGGAACGTTTTGTATATGAATTTGCGTGGCTTCTGTTGCTGCAGCTAGAGGTCACTCAGGTTAAAACAGTTCATGACCGAAACCCTCAAGTCAAACAAACATCACACGGTGACAAACCCTTCAAGAGCTGCTGCCGCACATGTCTCTTCTTTTTGAACTCGGACAGCTCATCCATGCGCCTCCCGTCGCTCCCTTCCATCTTCCCTCCCCAACCCCGTCCCCACCCATGCACCTCCCGTCTCGCTCCGCTCCATCTTCCCTCCCCAGCGCTCCCCCGTCTCGCTCCGCCCCCTATCCATGCCTCCCGTCTCGCTCCCCTCCGTCTTCCCTGGCCAGCCCCGTCGCCACCCACGCACCTCCCATCTCGCCCCTCCATCTTCCCTCCCCAGCCCCGTCCTCCCGTCTCGCTCCCCTCCATCTTTTTCTCCCCAGCCCCATCGCCCGTCCCCACCCATGCACCTCCCGTCTCGCTCCCCTCCATCTTCCCTCCCCAGCCCCGTCCCACCCATACGCCTCCCGTCTCGCTCCCTTCCCCTCTCTTGCCTTCCCAACTCCGTCCACCTCCACATCCATCTTCCGTCCCCGACAACGTACGCTTTGTCTCGCTCTTCCGCGGCACTAACGACTAAACGAGAACCCAAGCATCGGAGATGTTTTTGGGAAAAATGACTGCAAAAAGAACCCAATCACATGGAACTGGACGAGTTAGGAGTTCTGCTTAAAAACCTGAAGAATGATTCGCCAAACTTGATATTCACATCTACAGTCACTTCATGTCATTTCCAATCCAATTCGGAACCAAAACGGGTTTCACTCCAATTCGCTCCACCAGCCCTAGGGATCCACTGCCACCCTTTGAGATACGGTGAATTGGAAGCACTGTTGTATGTATGTCTCCTGGAGGGTCCAAGTACCTTCTGAGAAAGTACTGGGATGCCTATAGGGTCTCGGGACCCTCCGTTCGGTTCAGCTGTTCGGGGAGTGCCGTTCTTCTATCGTTCCTCTCGAGGCACGAACGCTATTCGGTGCTGCGCTCAAAGTTTGGAGTGAAGCAAGCTCAGCTACGGCCATATTTTCAGGCGAGGGTCTGCAGGAATCCACATTTGGGGCGTTCTGTTTACTTGGGCGATGGGCTCCGCGTCAGTTCGGAAGGCATTCTTTGGGGTACAGTAGAACAAGTCCTCCAAGAGCTCTCGGGTCAGAGCCTCTATGGCTCTTTCCTTTGCGTTAGGTGTCAATAAGTAACCCCGAGATCCCCAGCGATGATAACAAATTCTGCAGATCCAAGGCAATTTGTAGCTGATGGGAAGTGGCAGGAGTGGCGAGAAACCTCAGACTCCAGCGATGAAGGTTGCGGATGGATTGACAGTGACTTTATGTAGAAGTATTAGAAATGTGATTCTACGTGATGACAACCTCACTTGGCACTTGGCAAGAGAGTATTCTGAATTCTGCATGCAGATGTCATCCATCAACCTGTGCTCTTCGATAGCCGCCACTGGCTGGGAACCCCCAGACTCCTGGTCCATCTCTTCTTCTTCCCGATCGTCCGGTCCGGTGGCGGACGGGCACCTCCAAGTCTTGTACCTCCAAACCGCTTCGGTCTGACTGGACCCTCCAAACACCCACCGAAACGAAACGGTACGGACCATATAGGCAGCTCGTGCGACTCCCATCGGCTCCAGGGTGCGCAGGGTGCGCAGGGTGCGCAGGGTGGGCTGGTTTCGTTGGACTGTGCGGGGCCGAAGCAAGGGCGAACCTTGGCGGGCCCGACCCCCAATGGAAGGTCTGAGAGTCGACTATGTCTAAAGACTCGTGATGGGCAAGTGTAAGGAAGTCGTGCAAGTTCGACTGGACAAGGGTCTGTCTTTATCCCAAAAAGATTCACACATAACCAGGACCCTCTAAGGGGTGTCCTGGCTGGACTACCCCACACTACCTATAGGCTTCCAGACAGGGCACCCCGACAGGAGGGTCCTGGTATTAACCAGGTGTTGTTTTCTCACCTGGTGGCTTACAAGCTGTTGTGAGATGCCCAGGAGAAGTCACAGGAACCCCCTACACTTGTTCAAAAGCATAACTGCCGAGCCTGGCATTGGCAGCATTCTTGACCATTCTAACTATATACTGTACTACGTAGGAGCATTTGTGATTTCTCTCCCGCTTCAAATCAACGAACCCAATATATAGATCTAATTCTAGTCTAGTCTTCCATTGCCTGACAGGTCCTTCCGGCAGGCCACGATGCCGTGGTGGCGCTTTGCCACGAGCCGGGTGGTGCCATGCCCAAGGTGACTCGGGGCCCTTGGGGCCCTCGGTCTGGGTCACGTGGGCCATGTGGGCTGGTGGGGCAAGCCTGGCCGGTTCAGAAGGTGGTGGTGGTGTGTGGAAGGGTCGAAATGCCGGTGGGATGTGGTTGGACCACTTCACCCAAGCTCCGCAAAGCCCAACCCATGCAAGCCAGAGTCTTGAAGTCCAAAGACTATAATGAGCCCCACCTATATGTGTATATATAGTAAGACCATTCCAAAGATAGTGATTGGACTCCTACCAAGTCAGCTTCTCCAGGCTCTCGTTGTGACCGACCGAAGTCTGTGGCGACTCCGATCACGTCTTCGTCTCGGTCACCGAGGGCCGAGTGGACGGACGGACTTCGCCGGCCACTTGGTCGGTTCGGCCGAACCGTCCACGGTGGACCCATCGGACAGACTGAATGGTCGTAGCGAAAAGATGGGACATGACCCGGCCGGGCGGCCGAAGATAAGATCTGTTTGCACATATACTTTATATACTATTCAGTATATATGTGTGCCATGTTTGGCGAGGTACGAAACTTTGAGACTCCTGGCAGTTCAACGCTTGCTTCATTTTGCTTCTAAAGATGCGGGATGCCAAGACAATTCACGCAAGTTCTCATGCGAGAAGTTGCTTCACGTAGCACAGCCTTACTTGAAGCCGTTGAGTGGCCAAGCTTTTCGCCGAGTCCGGACTGCTTACCAAAGCCTGCCGTCGACTTCTTTGGGTAATCAGCGATGGTAATCATAATGAATCTTTCATGGGGCTACCCGGGAAAATTGGATAACCTTAACATATACCTTAACCCTTTTGGGGAATTGGTTTCCTCGCTGAACAAGAGCATGTGAGGAAAGTTTGGTTCAGTCATTTTCCACACGGCTCGGCCTGACCAGGCCGAGCTCACCCATGGCGTTCTACACCACGCGGCCTTCGTTCTTTCTCCGCCCGGCTGGGCGGTGGGGTGGCACTCTCCGCACAGGTGCCAGGGCCGATGAATAGCAGCGTCCAAGAGGCCGTGGAAGGCTTGACCTTGTCCGGCGTGCCCAGCGAGACAGCGAGACATCCGGACCCACGGAACGACGCGGGACGCGGGAGGTTTAGGGTTGTGGTGGGAGAAGGAGATGGCTGCCACTCTTATTCATTCAGGTCGTTTGTAAGGGTGGTTTGGTGGGTTTCTAGGCTATGAAGATGATTGGTTGTGTTCCTCCACTGCCATGTGCTTTGGAGGTGTCGCAGTGGACAGTTTAAAAATGTTTAAACGCGCGTACTTGGCAGACAAGCAGCGACCTAAAGCTATACGTTTGACAAACTCTGGTGAATCCCAAATCTACTGTAACTGTATAGTTATATATACATGTATATACCTGGGTCTTCAGAACTATGCCCCTTTCTACCTGTTTGAATAAAAACTGCTTGATCTTGTTTATATTTTCTGAATCCGTCCAATGCTCAATACGCTGAATACGCTCCTTTGTCATGGGTTTCTGCTGAGGTTACTAGGGGAGCTCAACACTCGTCGCTGCTCCATCGGTGCCTCGGCACAGCGTGTGTGCCTGCGACTCATGCGGAATGGTGCTGTTTCAACATGGATACCAGCTTGGTAACCTGCTGTTTACCTCCCCAATAAATAGTGTAGAGATATGATGATGATAAGATGATCCAAGTGATGGTCCAGGGTGAGTGTGTATGGAAAGAGATGGGATGGTAGGGTGTGTCCATAAACCATCCAAACTTGGTGGTGGAAAAATATGGAAGAATGATGATGTTGTTTGATTTTTGACTTAAGTTCCGCAGGTGCAGTTGTTGCTTGGTGTGTATGTGTGACAAGGAATCTTCATGCAGGAGGAAACTCATATCATCCAAGGAATCCGAAAGCATTACATCCAGGTTTTGCTGACTGGGTGATTTTTGATATTCCCCTATAGGCCTATAGGCCCTATATGGATGAATCCTCCTTTGGGGAATGTGTTCTTTCATGTTCTTTCTGGGTCCTTGAGCAAATCGACATCCAGGCCATGTCCAGTGAGATACCCGGAAGAGATCCACGTGGAACCTGAACACCACTAGTGGTTGTAAAGGAAAAGTTGTCTCGTCATCAGGTTCCATGTGGGTCTCTTCCAGGTGAGATATTCCTTTTTTTTTTTGCGAGGTCGAACACATGACAATCCGTCTTCCTTGCTGGGCGAGCAGAGCATTTTTGGGTGCTCCCCACTCTGAGCCGTGCAAGGCCGCGCAATGGCCTTTTGCATGGATCGTGCGGAGAGCCATGCTGCTTTGCTCTCGAGGCTGGTGAAAACCTATCAATGGGTCTCTGAAGCGGAGGCAGTGAAGGGGCAATGACTCAGAACGACCCAAAGCATGCGAGTGAAAGATGTAATGATCGACAAAGCGAGATTATTGGAGGGGGTCAAGGTCAATATTCCAGTCTTAGGTGTATTGTTCGGGATGGACTGTTTCTTTTTTCCCGAAGCTCTTTGGTTGCAAGAAAGCTCTCGCTAAGAAGCGAAATGAAGCAAGATTAATCATTGGGAACTACTTTCTTGCAAGCTCCTCGCAAAGCACCGTTGAAAGGCAGGCCATGACCATAAAGAACATCAAGCTTGCCAGCATCACCGAGTTTGGTGGGTATTGGAAGGAACACAAAATCACGGGAGGTGCTGTGTATGTCACTACTTCTATTTGCTTTGAAAAGGTACTTGAAATGGTCCAGGTGCAACCTCCCAATAAACTCCTTCATGTCCAAGTGAGCCTCTCTGGTCCTTTTGGCTTTCGCGCCCACTGAAAACCCCAGAAATTCTGGCCATTGACTCAGCCCTCAACAAGTAGCCGCAAATGCCTGTCAGGTTTGGCGTGAAACGATCCAAAGAACTGATCCTTTTCTCCCAACCACGATCACTCGTTACCACCACCGGAGTAGCCTCTTTGCCAACGGCGTTGTTTGCAACCCCAGAGGAACTTTCGAATTTCGGATCAATGAGAAGGTATATAGGTGCCGACGGCTTTGGGTGGTGTGGGGGTGGTGTGGGGTTGCAATAACGTTCGGTTTGTATTATATACATTCAAGGATACATTCGCTTTGTCGACGGCTTTGGCTCGTAGTTCAAACAGATCATGGGACTTGGTGTTGAAGCTTTGGTTGCTCTTTCGTATGTGTTGCGTTTGTGCTACATTCCCTCTTCATCTGATCCTATTTGGTGTCGTATTTTAACTGTTGACGCGTGGTACCTGGACAGCATTTTGCAGTTGCATTCGTTTCCTCGTGATCCTTGATTGGACTTCACCCATTAGACTCAGATCGTTGGCCGCTGACTTGGTCTGTTCTAGCTCCTGCATGCCTCTTCGTTCAGCCGGGAGATGGAAACTTTTGCCTCCAACGAAGACCGGATGATGAGCTATGTGAGCAAACCAGAAAGATGATCTTTGGAAGGCCACTGGCCGTTTGTGTCGCAAAGCAGGAACTGCACGACTTCAACCCGGAGGGTGCCTTGGAAGGACCAAAAAAGCTTCAGGGCCTTGCAAAAGCCAACACTGTTGCCCTCTCTGTTGAAGCCACCTCAACATAATATCATACTTAGAAGAACAGACTCAGCGCTACTAAATCCCCGTTAGATCCCGTTATGTTATATCCCGTTAATTGCTTCCTTCTAAAATGGTGGGCTTGAGGCCACTTTAGAGCTATCATGAGCTATCATCATTTTGTAGAGATTTCATTTTATTGACCTTACAAAGTGGCACTCCTTTTTGCTTTCCACGTCATTTTGTACAGGGTTTTTTTGTTGGGCCCAACCCACACCAGCCATTTTGTAGACAAAAACGTGGCGTCCATGCCCAGCAATTAGTTGATATTAGTTTTAAGTTTTCCAAGTTCAACATGTCTTTTGGAAGAGAAAAAGTTGAAGGTCTCTCATGTTTTTAGATATTTTTCGGGCTATTTGAGTCGAGTCTTCCACAGCGTTTTGTAGAGAATGTATCTCAAATCATTTTGTAGAGAGTTTAATTTATTGCTATTTGAATCAAATCCGAAGAGCATGCTGTAGAGAGTTTCTCAAAGATCCAGATCACAATCACCATAATGTATGTCGGCGAAGCTAGACCGGCTCATCTGGTGACGAGCAGCGCCAGAAGCGTATACGCTGCTGGAAAAGTAGCGCCGAGACAGATGTCGGAGGCAGCGAAGGCAAAGGCGAAGTTCTCGCCGGTGAAGCGGCAGAAGCTGGTGGTGGCAGCGTCGTGACATGTGGTGACCGTGCACCTTCAGCAGTATGCTGTCAAGGGGGACAAGATCTTGAAGGACATGGACGCGGAGCAGTTGCACGCGCGCACTTGGAGTTCGTCGATCAATCGGCCATCGCTGACGTGGGATTGCCTATACATGTGGAGTGAATTTCTGCACCAGGTCGACCTTCACCCCAGCATGGCGCAAGGTCCTGAAGATTGTGGAGCATCCCAGCTTCGCTGAGATGCGGCACGGCCAACCATGCTTCCGATTGGATCGCACCAACTTGTCACGAAAGGTAGCCCTTCAGGGATACCTTGAGTTTGTCTTGCGAAGCAAGTGTGGGCTCCTCCGGATCTAATAATCGATAGTTCAATTCAACCCCCCCTTGGAATTGATTTTTCAATACAGCCCCCCCCCCCCCCTTAGAATTGATTTTTCAATTCAGACCCCCCCCCTCTGACCGCTTCATCCCGAAGTGGATCACCTCGACACCTCGATGGTTATTTGGTGTCCCTCTGACCGCTTCATCCCGAAGTGGCTCACCTCGACACCTCGATGGTTATTTGGTGTTGAGCACTCTAAGCTTGGGGCAGTTTTTGAATCCATGAAGAGACATGATATGATGTTTTTAGTGCTTCTTGCCGTTGAGGGTTATCATAGAAATGATGAAGTGGAGTAATTTGTGTACATTTTGTCGTCATCTTCAAAAAAGAAGGGCACCATACTGCAACGAAAACACATTTTTTTCCAAAATATGGGCGGACCTTGTTTGGGAAAACAAAATGAGCAAAGCACAACTTTTCAATCATTGGTGTGTGGTGCTGTGGTTTCGGAACAATTTCGATCAAAACCTCATCCAAACAGTTTCCTCCACTCCACGGCCCCTTAAAAAGGCGCTACCTTGTTTTTCGGGCACGGTCGGGGTGACCTCCAAGACCTCATGGAGCTTTGGCGCTGCTTTCAGGCGCATGTGCAGTGCCCTCTCAGAGCCCCTCCCTTCAGTCGAGGCACTGGCGAGGCAGCAGGTTTCAGGGTGTCGCTTCAGCTCCGTTATTTTCGGATTTGCCTTGGCCCAATGACGTATTAATCCATACCCAGGAAGTTCGGAGGATTACTTGCATTTTTCCACTTCAAAGCGGCTGATTTTTTTTTGTTCACCCCTTTTCCACCCCCTGGTCCCATTGCATCCTCCCCTTGGCCTGGTTTTGCTTAGGGCGATTCTTATTTTCCCTTTGGATCTTTGGGAAATCCTCATTTGGGCCATCGTTTTCCGTGCTTCCTTGACAGCAAACCCGAGCTCAAACAAGTCGGCTGAGCGGTTCTTTTCGTCGCGGTTGGTCCTTTGAGAAACTGAAAAAGACCGACGATCCGCGACAGACGTCGTGGGAGAGTGGGAGCTACCTGGGAAATCAATGGGATCATTTGCAGGTCACTTATTTGCGCTTATTTGTGGGGTACATTTCCAGCAGAGGTTGAAGACTCCTATAGACTATCCTACAGTCAGAGGCAAACGGAAGGGTAGTGCACAGAAAGGGTTTTGCAAACACCTATTCTACTAACATCGTGGAAGGCGCGGGACATTCGTAGAACCCAAGGCTATTCGTGGACAGTTTGTGGAATGGTGGGCCAGTAGGAAAACTGACTGCAACGAAATCCCAGAAACCTTCGCAGAACTTCGTGGAAGGTATTTTTGATGCACTAACTTCGTAAAAGCGATTTTTGCTGACCCCCTTTCTCCACACACCCTCCATTTAGCCTTCATATAGGTACCTCTGTAGGGTCCTATAAGGTCACTTAACCTCTGTTGGTTTGGGAACCAAATATGATTAGGTGGCACGGAAACGGTCAACCAAACTTGTTTTTGCCACCCAACCCGTTTGCTAGGTGTTTGACCCTGACAACTAGGGTAGCAGTTTGCTCGCTTGAATGTTCACCTTTGGGCAGGGAAACTGACGCGACTATCGATGTTGAACAACCCAAACGGAAGTTTCAGGTGTTTGTGTTTGTGTGTGTTTTATTCTGAGTTGTTGCGCAGATTCTACCTGGTCAACGACGTCCTGCACAATGCTGCATCGGAGAAACCAGGTGGGGATCGCAAAATGATTTTGACATGGAGAGTGACCCTATTGAAACCAAACATGTTTTTTTCCCCAAACAGTTTACTGTTGGGGGTTCTCAATTCTTTCTTCAGATGTGTCCGCCCTTTGTGTCACTGCTGGTGTCCGCCCTTTTCCGCTGGCCATGTAGCATTTCTATTCGTTTGTCTCCCAGGTCTGTCACTGCTGGTGTCCGCCCTTTTCCGCTGG
>CAXAMN010028817.1:124728-137198 GCA_963970005.1 Durusdinium trenchii
TTTGTCTCCCAGGTCTGTCACTGCTGGTGTCCGCCCTTTTCCGCTGGCCATGTAGCATCTCCCAGGTCTGTCACTGCTGGTGTCCGCCCTTTTCCGCTGTCTCCCTTCTTGTTGGTCACTGTGTCCGCCTTGTCTCCCTTCATTCTTTCTTTGTTTCTGGTCTTGTCTCCGATTCTTGTGGGTCATTGTGTCCGTCTTGTCTCCCTTCTGTTTCCTTTTGTCTCCCTTCTTGTCTCTCTTCTTGCTCATCATTGTGTCCGTCTTGTCTCCCTTCTGTTATCTTTTGTCTTGTCTCCTTTTTGTCTCCCTTTGTCTCCGGTCTTGTCTACCTTCTTGTTTCCCTTTTTGTTGGTCATTGTGTCCGTCTGCCTTCTTGTCTCCCTTCTTGTGGGTCATTGTGTCCGCATGTCTCCCTTTGCCTCCGGTCTTGTCTCCCTTCTGTTTCCTTTTGTCTCCCTCCTTGTTGGTCATTGTGTCCGCCTTGTCTTCCTTCTGTTTCTTTTTGTCTCTGGTCTTGTCCCCCTTGTTGTTGGTCACTGTGTCCGTTTTGTCTCCCTTCTTGTTGGTCCTGTCCGCCTTGTTTCCCTTCTTGTCTCCCTTTGTCTCCTTTTTGTTTCCCTCCTTGTTGGTCATTGTGTCAGTCTTGTGTCCCTTCTGTTTCCTGTCCGTTTTGTCTCCCTTCTGTTTCCTTTTGTCTCCCTTCTTGTCTCCCTTGTTGTCCCCCTTCTTGTTGGTCATTGTGTCCGTCTTGTCTTCCTTCTTTCCTTTACATTTGCCTCCTTTCTCCCCCCTCTCGCTTGCAACCCGTCACATTTGTCTCCCAGCTGCTCTGCCCTGCAATATTACATTTGTCTCCCCAGCTCTGGGCTACGTGTCGCTTGCAATCCTTTACATTGTCATTTGTCTCCCGTGTCTCCCAGCTCTGGACTGCTGTGTCCGCCTCTGCCTTGCTCCGTAGCCATTGGCTCAAGCGACAAATTCCGAGCAGATCGAAGGTAAGAAGGAGTGCAGTAAAAGCTTACTCTGAGAAAAATCCGAGTCTTCAAGAAAGAGCCAAGCCGAAGCTCTCTAGTTCTTAATGGCTGAGCGCTCCTTCACAGAGTACAGTTTAGAGCTAGCCAAAAGAATCCAGACCGCGGCAAAGGAGAGGTCTGGTCCCTTCGCCGATGAAAAACATGCGGTCCCGGTCTGCTGCTTCCACTGCATACCGTCTTCTGGCCCGAATCTCCCAGCTTGGTGCTCTCTCACCCTTAGGCGATCTGACATTCGTCAGACTCCCACCGGGAGACAGTTAGAGGTTGACGCCGGAGTTGGCCGCTGCCCCTACTTGCAGTTGATCAAAGTTCGCCTGGTCGCTTTGCCATGCCTCGTCAAGCAATATGCAAACGGGAGCATAGAATAAACATCCCTGAATGTCTGTTGTAATGGCCTGTGTAAGCAGGCCTCCTGACTAAGTGCTCTCAATGCTGCCTGAAATAAGGCAACACCACACTTCAGATTGCTCACCGTGAGGCGCATTGGAAAATTCATTGCCCACTAGACGTCTCACTTAGGTCTCACCCTTTGTTTCACCCTTGCATGACGAAACTGAGTCTCCTTGCTTTCCTGGTTTTTCTGGTCTTTTTGTTTGGTTTTGTTTTTGGTTTGTTTGTTTTGTTTGTTTTCGCTCCTGTTGCCCTTCATGGCAGGAGACTCATTCACAAAACAGCACAAGCTGACCTGTGCATTTCCTGCACGTACGGCGGCTCCACTCGTGCAAAAAAATGTGTCCGCCTCTGCCTTGCAATCCTTTATATTTGTCTCGCAGTGCTGGGCTGCTGTATCCGCCTCTGCCTCTGCAATCCTCAATTTTACATTTGTCTCCCAGCTCTGACTGCTGTGTCCGCCTCTGCCTTGCAATCCTGTACATGTGTCCTTGCAAGCCTTTGCATTTGTCTCCCAGCTCTAGCCTGCTGTGTCCGCCCCTGCCTTGCAATCCTTTATATTTGTCTCGCAGTGCTGGGCTGCATGTCGCTTGCAATCCTTTACAGTTGTCTCCCTGTGTCTACATTTGTCTCCGAGCTCTGGACTGATGTGGCCGCCTCTGCCTTGCAATCCTTTGTCTCCCAGCTCTGGACGTCGCAAACTCTAGTTGCAGAGGGCTCCGATATTGAAAAACACAAACTGTTTGGGGTCTACGGTGGTGTCATTTTTAGCAGTGAATAGACAGAAGGATGCATGTGCAGATTATATATATTTATATATCCAATTTTTCCTTGCCGGGCGCCAGATCGTTGAAACTTAAAAAGGACTACCTGGACCAGACACTGCAAGTACCTAGAAAATGGGACATGGCCCTATCAAAACAGGTACTTGTAACATTATCTGATGTACTTTGAGACTCCAGGTACCTTTACCCAATTAACACAACAGCAACACCTATTTTATCAATGATTAGGACATTGATGGAACGTGTGGAATCTATTTTCCAGGACGTACCACTTGAGGGATACTTGTGGTACAGTGTGTACAAGAAAATGGGACTCCTCGACTCCTCAACATGTTCATGTTTAGGATCTACTATCCATTGATTTCCTGGGTTGAATCCAACAACCATTGTTTCACTAAGGATTTGGACTCTAAGGCCAGCTCAACTATGTTTAAAGCGGTCTAGGAAGGCTAGGCAGCCTGGATGCGTTTCAATTCAAGACTTGGTCCTTCGTCCCCAGTCTCGCGTGGTGGATCTCACATGGTAAATACAGTATACGGTACGTCGGTTTCTTTGTTTTTTTGAGGAACCTTTATAAGTAAGGAGGGAAAATAAGGCATGAAGGTTCCCCGCCCTCCCACACACAAAAACAGATATACACCAGCACTCCTTTGGAGGCTTTTGCAGACTGAAAAATCGCAGGTGGTGACCTGTGAAGTCGGGTCCTGGAATACACCGATCTATTCAACGAATCTATCTTCCCTGAGGGTGTTGAGATTCTCCACCCCTTTGGCCGCTCGCAGGAGCCCAGCAGTTCCGCGAGAGTTTCCAGGAGCGGAAGACTGGCCGTTCTGCGGCCGCAGTCCGCGTGGTGTGGTGCGCCACACGCGCGGTGTCTGAATTCTGGATGGATTCGGAGACTTTAGGGAACAGTTGTGGATGGAGCCAGGTATAGTCAGGTACCCTATAGGGCTCCAGTCGTACCGAACCTGAGGTTCGGTGGGACGACCGGGGCCCGGGTGCCAGTGTCGGGTCCAGTCATACCGAACCTGAGGAGGTAACCTTCGGGTCGGTGTAGGGGTATGGAACCTCCTTAAAGTCACTGTACCGAGCGTGGCATGGAGCATGGGGAATGGGGAAAAGCGGGGCGTGGGGTTCCTTTCGTTTCCTAAACAGAGACGAGAGGGGAACACCTGACATGACAGGGACCAATGAAGTGTTCAGATCTCAATCAACCGCCTGAAACCTGTTCAAGCAATATCAACGGAAACCCCTTCCACCAGAAACATTTGCTGATTTGTGGTGATCAGAAACCTCTTCAACCTCGAGACCCTTCACTCTTTGTTGCAAGGCTCTGGAATGTTCGCTGTTTTGAAAGGACATAAACCTAGTCAGAGCAGGGATTTACCATATTTGACTTTCCTCCGCCTCAAGTTTCGAGATTGACATAGATTGACAGTTGACATCGTCACCGCGCACCAATCGACATATATGCTGACCAGAACGTGCACACCAACTCATCATGAATCATGAATCATTGATATATCATTGTGTGTCTTCTTTTAGACAGTGCATGTTCCTTGTTTTTTTCATGTTCAAGCACGTGTTTCCCCTCTGTTTTCCCAGATCCCCTTAGCCTTCAGCATCCCTAAGCCGCTTCGGCAGGACCTGCTGCCTGAGGCCTGCGAAGGCTTTGGCCGTCAGTGGCTGAGGCGATTGGAGTTGCCCTTGAGGGAGCCCATGGAGCGACGCGTGCGGAGTGCCGGGGCCTCAAGAGAGGGGGATCCCCGAGAGTCAGTGGAAAAACATGCAATAAATGATTTAACCCTATGGATCCACTGCCACCGAACCTCAGGTTCGGTACGACTGGGCCCTGCAAGCCTACATAAATAGTCGCCAATCACCGTACCTGAGAAGGTACTTGGATCTCTTAGGGTAATACAGTATACCCAGACAATCCATGGGACTGCCATACATGCCGATCAGTTTGGGGTGGTTGAAAGGGGGTTCATTGATCGGCAGTCCTTTGGCATACATGGAGTGTTTGGGATAGGACTCATTCTGTTTGAGGTCCTTTTCGTTTTAAGTGGTAGGGTTAGTAGGGTTGGCCCTTATCTTCCCAAAATGAATGGATGGTTGGGTAGGGACATTTTGGGATTTGAAACATACAGGGGTAACTCCTGATCTTGATGCCATTTTGGCTCAAGATCAGGGCAGGGATTTGTTTTTCGCCATGCCGGCGATTCGCCGCACGTCGCTCACGGTGTGGCAACCGGGGGCGCGGCGGTGGCGGCGCGGGCACAGGGGGAGCAATCCCTGCGAGTTGTCGGTGGAGGACCGACGAGCTGATCTGGGGGCCAGGTCAGCCTACATCGTGTCGATTTGGGACACGGTTGAGCGCCGGCCGGACGTGCAGGCTGACCATTGCCGCTGCTGTGGCGTATTTACAGCCTCTTGGTGCGAGGGCTGCTATTTCCGCCGGCCTGAGAGCTTTGGGGCGGTGTGCGCTGAGTGTGATCACCTGCACTTGGTCTGTGATCAGTGCAGGTTTGATCACATCTCTTGGGAGCAAGGTCATGCCGCGTACATCGAAGAAGGAGGCCAAGACACCGAGGACCAGGTCGAGATCACCGGGTGGGGTGACAGGGCCAATTCACCCCATTTCGAAGCTACCTCCAGCCAGGT
This sequence comes from Durusdinium trenchii, assembly GCA_963970005.1. NCBI lineage: Eukaryota > Dinophyceae > Suessiales > Symbiodiniaceae > Durusdinium > Durusdinium trenchii. The sequence continues at coordinate 129,602 of CAXAMN010028817.1, forward strand.
CTCCATTGAGGAGGTCGCGCAGATCCTCGGAATCTCAGCCCAGCAGGCCAGAGACCTCATCAAAGAGCAGCTGTCCGGTACCTCCCAAGCAGCCTCCAGTGCTTCCACCGAGGCAGGCAATTCCTAGGCAGCCCATGCCCCCGCCTGGACCTCCTCCACTGCGGCTGCGGAGGCCGCGGTCGCCTTCTGTGTCGCCTGGGCGCGGCCGCATTCCGGTTGTGACTGTGCGCCAACCGGACCAGGCCATGGAGGCCGATTTGCTGGAGTTGGTTGCCGAGCGCTCGGATGAGTTGGTACAGCTATTTTGCCACCAGGGCGTCCAGACCTGTCAGGACGTGGTTGGCATTTGGTCCCATGGCGGCGAGTTGGTGACGGAGCTTGAGCACATCCAAGGCCCCCTGGACGCCGAAGAAGCATTCCAGGTTAGCGCCTTATGGACGCTTGCCGCTCGCCGGGCCCAAGATCACCACAGGCGCGTTGCCAGAGCGGTGATCGGGAACCGTGTTTCGGTCGTGGAGACCACGTCAATGGTGGTGGCACCTCAAGGCACAGGTCCCAAGGGACACGTTCGTCAGCTGCTGGAGACTGGGTTCCCAGGGCGACCACCAATGCTACTTGCAGCTGTGGCAGCCGATCCCCACACCAAGGCTGAAGCCAAGAGGGCCACCAAAACTCAGGCCCTCTTTGACCTGTTGCTGAGCGATTTTCTCAACATCGCCGAGCTGGGGGTGACCTGGGAAGAGTTGAGCGATCCCGTACGGCTGCAGCAGTTCAAGGATCAGATTACGCAGTCCACCGGACGCCTCACCGAGGCGCGGATTGGCGCCCTGCTGGCGGCTTTGAGGCGATGGCAGCGGTACGCCTCTGAGAAGGCTTTCGCCGTTGCCCAGCCAACACCGCTCCAGTTGGGTGAATTCTTTCGCGCCGTGGCCCAGGGCGGCCCTACAGCAGCATCATCGATGTTCCAGGCCTTGAAGTGGTTCAGGGTTACCTTTGGCCTCAACTTCAATACAGATCATTGGCTTACCCAACCCTTCAGGCTGCTCCCACCTGATCATCGGGTCCAACAGAGGACCGAACTACAGCCCTGGGAGCTGGTGAACCTGTTATTGATGATGAAGAAAGCATCAGGTACCCACTTGCTGATTTTGACATTTTTTGTCTGGGCAGCTATTTCGTGTGTACGCTTTGAACATTTTCAAAGGTCACATTACATTGAGAGCCACCCCCAGTGCCTGATCTTCGAGTGCTCCCAAGGCAAAGCTCGACGACGTGGAGCACGCCCTCCTTACTCGTGGGCTATGCCAGAACTGGAGTTCCAAGGGCTCAGCATCCACCGGATTGTGAGGGACTTCGTGACCATGGAGCTGAACCCCCAGTTGAATTTCCTGTGGCCGGCCCTCCAACTCAGCTCGGATGATCTCTGGGAGGTCACCGAGGGCACGGCATGGCTGGTGAACAGGAAGATGTCGCGGGGTCGCTTTCTGGAACTCCTTCGTGGCGCGCTCATCACCATGCAGGTGGATCATGCCCAGGCCCGGGGAGCTGGCTACAATAGACTGCGCCGGTTTCTGCCCACCATGGGCCTGGTGTGTGGCTTGCAGCCATCAAACCAGCAGGCCATTGGAAACTGGCAGGAGGTCCCCAGTGCCGGAGGCCCCGAACCAGTTCGTAAGAGCAAAGCAGTATGGTCAATGGGCCTTCACTACGCTGGACAGAAGGTGTTGCACTCCGCTGCCGTCAAGCGGGCGTTGGTTCAGAGGTTCCTCCACCTACTTCGGCGCAAGCTCCCGGAACTGGCCCTCAATGCAGATGGTCTCGTGGCCCGTGATGCCTGGACCTGGCCCGAGTTAGCCCAGATGAACGAGAGCTTTGGACCATTGGAGGCAGCATTGATGATGCCTGAGGTCCAGCCCCCATCAGAGACACCGCCCTTGGAAGCCTCGGGGAGTGCCTTCCCTGTGGCAGGCCCAGCAGACGAGGTTAAGACGGAGGAGGTAGACAACGTCACAACCCCGGTGGTGGAAGCTGATCCGGCGGCCCAGTCGGTTTCTTCGTCTACTACCTCCTCGTCCGCGTCGGACTGTTCGGCTATGGGCAGCGACTTGGAGGGGGTCCTGGCAGAGGAGGCGGCTATCACAGAAGCCAAGTGGTTCGTCCAAAGCCGTCGAGTTCACATTGTCAGTGGCGTGGTTGATGAGCGCCAGCTGCCGTATTGCCGGGATTCACCTTTCGCCCAAGACCCCAAGAGCCAGGGCGAGGGCTTCGGATTGGTTGTTCGGAGCCAGTTTTGCCAACGATGCCTGGCACGCATGCCACGAGGCCTCTATGCCTCCCTGGCTGACCAGTGCGGATGGTTGCACTGAGTGTATAAAAAGCCGAGGGGCCAGAGCCTGTGGGGGTGCTGGGTCGGGGTCGACGTGCGTCTAGGTGGGGTTCGGTTTTGACTTAGTCACCGACCGTTCCGACGTCGTTTATCCCAGTCGGTCGTGTTGGTTGGTTCCCCTACCCCCTTTCTCTTTCCCCCCTTGGGGCTGGCTTGAAGGGGGCACCTTCGGTCTGTGACCTAGTTTGGCCTCCCCGCGGATGCCACCGGAATGGGGAGGGTGTCGGGGCGTGGTCATTCGTTCGGACGGACAGGGTGGTAGGTCCGCGACCTCCCCCTAGGAGTTTGCTTTGTCGCAACCCAGCTCCGGGCTCACAAGGATCGTAGCTAGTTCACTCAAGCTTTCGTTTGTGGTGCCCCTACGACCATGAGCAGTTCAAGGCGCATTGATACATATCAGGATGACCGTGGATTGACAACCTGCTTCGCCGGGGCCAACATCCTGGAGGAGTGGAAGAGTGAGTTAGTCCACATCCACAAGTGGGAAACCTTGGAAGATTTTGTCTACTACTTCAATGAGTCTTCCATGGAAACATCATTGGATCAGGTACTCCAGCCCACCAAGATGAAGGACAACAGGTTGTTGCGGGCGCGGCTTAAAGCCGCCCATGCAGCTGGCCTGGAGGCCATTCGTGCAGCCGCTGCAGAAGCAAAACAGCCAGAGGCAGTTGATGAGACACTCCCCGAATCGACAATGCAACAACTTCACAAGGACTTTGCCACCAAGTATGGCGTGGTTTTGGATGCGTTCCTGGAACCATCAGACGCCCTTCGGTCCCGTGTTTATAGGGAATTCCGCAAGAGGACGATGTCGGTCATCAGTGTGGCAAAAGTCCGATCTATCCTCCACCAGTCGGCGCCCAAGCAACAAGAATCAGTCCGCCTGGGTGCGGGCGTTCAGCTTGAGTTTGCAGCCGATGACCATCGTATCGTTCGCACCGTGGTGGAGTACTACTTTTCACTACGCACTTTGGCTTATGCCTGGGCGTGGGGAGGTTTGTACAAGGTGTCAGACTTCGATGGCAATGAGAAGGTCTTCATGCCCCTTACCCCAGCTATGTCATATGCAGATCAAGCCCTACAATTCACCATGGAATTCGGGCAGGGCAGTCTACTGTGGTTGGAGCGGAATGACATCAACACACGCTCCAAGATGGCTTCCCTCATCCGCCGTGGCTACACAGGGCAATCTGCGCTGGAGGAGGCATTACGCCAAACCCATATTGACTGGCGCGCCCCGGGGGTCCAGCCAACCTTGCCTGAGGCAGGTTCCTCCCCAAAACGGCGCGTGACGGAGAACGACCAGCCACAAGAGAAGGGTCCTGCCAAGGAGCGGCGCATGGTTAAGACGGACAAATGGCCCACTATCTCTATGTTGAAAGGGGGCCAGAAGATTTGCAAGCCATTCAATGATGGGCGTGGTTGCACCAAGGCGGGCTGCAAAGATCTGCATCAGTGCGATGTCAAGCTGAGCTCAGGGAAAGCCTGCCTGGCCAGCCACACCCGGCTTCAGCATGAATAGGGACAGCGCCCCCCGAGGGTCGGGGAACCCCGGGGGGGCCCAGGCGAGGTGGCCTTGAATGACCCACTTCAGGCTAGTTCGGCATCTTCTGAGGCCCACCGCTGCGTTCTCCTACGACCTGACGGCCACAGTGGCCACACCCCGATGGCTGACCGCCTGTACGGAGCAAAACCTATCACTTGGCGGGGCCAAGGGGATTTGCCTCAGTTCCCGTGGGCAAAACCTTTCAAAGGTACATGGTTGGTCCTGGACCTATGGTCGGGTATTGGCGGGTTATTGGTTGCTTTATTATCAATGGGAGTTCACTTCTATGCGGTAGCCGCTGAAATGGATGAGGAAGCGGCCCATTGCACCCAAGCCGTCATGCCCCAAGTTGTCCCTGTCAGACGAGTAGAGGAGTTGCGTGCCGTGGACTTCATCCCTATGCTGGTCCGACGTTCCTTTCGGGGGGTCCTCCTGGGAGGGGGCTCCCCGTGTCAAGGCAATTCAGCCCTGAACCGACGCCGCAAGGGGCTTGCTGACACACGGTCACAGCAACCGCTTGAGCTCCAACGGCTGGTGTCCGAATTTGAGCAGCTGCCGGCTTGTCAGGGCATGGAGATTGTTGCTTTCCTCGAGTATGCCTAAACAGGTTCAACAGGCCTATGAGACCTGGCTGGCGGGACCGCCCATCCTGCTAGACGCCAGTTCATGTGGCTGGGTGTCGCGTCGCCGGTTTTTCTGGCTTCGATCCCGAAGAGGTGTGGTTGGCCCTGACCACCCACCTCCAGAGTCGTGGCAATGGCGCACATCTACTTCTGGAGTGGCCGAACTGCGGTATGTGGGGAAGAAGCCTCTACCACCGCAGGTTTATTGGGACGACCACTTCATGCCCCTGCTTCCCCTCAGGTGGTCTTGCAGCAAGCTGGCAAGGGTGCGATGCATACATTCACTCGTGAATTTTACCACCCGGAGGACCGGGTCCCCGAAGTGAGCCCCGAGGCAGCTGAACGTTTCTACGCTGATCAGCGCCGTTTTCCCCCGGGGGCATATGAGGAGAATTCACTCCTTTGGCAGGGGCGGCAGTGGCGCCAACCGTCGCCTGCTGAGCGCTGCCGGTTGATGTGCTTGCCGCCAGCACTGGTAGCACCTGCTCGGGGCAACCAAGTGAAGCGTACCCAGGTCCAGAACTCCTTCATTGGTAATGGCTTCCATATTCCTTGTGTGGTGGCGCTGTTGGCTATGCTACCTAGTATTTTGGAGGCAAAGTTTGTGCCATCCTTCACCTCCAACGAGGAAGCAGCATTGGGGGCCAGGTTGCGGCATACGGTCTGGGAACCAGGCCGCCTGGCAGTCATGCCGGGTGTGTTGACCGCTACTGAGGTGTGCCAGGACCTGCGGCTCCAATTTGCTTTTGCCGACATCCCAGAGCGGACTTGGCAGCAGGTCCATGCCCGGTTGCAGGCCTGTGATCTGGCGAGTCTGCAAGCTTACCCTATGTGGAGGCGGCTCCGGCAAGAGCCTTGGGAAGTGTTGGGGCCAGTCCCTATTTGGGGGCGTATGCGGACAGCTATCTTCGCTGGGCTCACAGGACAACGCTACCCCAGCTCCTCGGCCAAAGGACTGGATCATCTTTTGCCCCCGGGGTTGGGCAAAGATGAACATGTGCAGCAGGCTATGCAACTCCCGTCACCTTTCCATCCTCATGATTGGCCTGAACCCGACGTCTCATTTGTGGTCCAGGCACTGGGTGTCTGGCAGCAGTTTCTCCCAGTTTACAGCCAAAGGCTGCGGCATACTCTGAAGGCTGTGGAAAAAGCTGTGCAGATCCTGAACCCGTGCCTTGCGGCGGTAAGGTGTACTAGTGCCAACAAAGTAGCGCATGTTAAAAAGCCTGCTTTTGTTGCAACCATGGCATGCCTCCTGCGGTGGCCGGACCGTGATATGGCCCGCCAACTTGTCCAGGGGTTCGCTATTGTTGGGTCCCTTCCGCCGTCTGGGGTGTTCCGAGGTATCCAACAAGCTGATAAACTCCCTTTGGCTGATTGGCTGGGTCCATCCGCCGAAGAGGAGGTACAGCGGTTGATCCGTAGCCGACCCCCCCTGCACGCCCCGGAAATTTTGGCCGTTACTCAAGATGAGATCATTAAGGGTTTTTGCAGCCCACTCCGAACTATGCAGGAAATGAATGATCAATTTGGCGTTGGTGGCTGGCGCGCAGTGGAGCGCTTTCTTATTATTCAGCCTGATGGAAAACAGAGGGTCATTGATAATGCCCGCAAGAGTGGCCATAACAAGCATACCTCCATGCAGGAGACCATTTCGACCGTTAACGTTGATTTTGTTGCCTCCGTTGCTCGCATGGTCAATACCACCTTGGAGACCCTTTGGTCCGACCCTCCCGATTGGCTAGACTTGAGATTGGGCACAGATGATTTGCCTGATGCCTATCGAGGCTTGCCAGTCCAAGACGACCATTTGCGGTTCTCCAATGTGGCCGTTTTCGTCCCTGACGAAGGCTGGCGGTTTACCACCATGTACGGGCTGGCTTACGGACTAGAGAGTGCAGTTGTCAGCTTCAACCGATTTCCCCAGTTGGGTATCGCGATTGCCAGACGCTGTACCCTGTCTCTCTGTGCTGCTTACTTTGATGATGAACTTGCGGTTGATTTTGTTCACCATGCGGATGTCTCGCAGCGCGGACTCCAGCTTGTTTTTCAACTTATGGGAGCGCCACCGCAAGCGTCCAAATCATTTGCTCCTGGGCGGAACCGCCACTACCTTGGTACATCAGTACATGTTGGAGATTTTGTTTCTTTGGGATCGATTCGGTTCCAACCCAAGTTCACCACCCAGAGAAAGGTATTGGCTAAACTTCACCTTGCTCTAGCTACCAACAGTCTGTCTCCAGACGACGCTGGCAAGCTCAGAGGTGACCTCAACTGGATGTTTAGCATGTGCGCAGGCCAAGCAGGTAGGATCGCTGGACCTACGCTAACTGCTTTACAGCATGCTGACTCCCCTAGTCTCTCCCCTGAGGATGGTGTTACCCTCCGGCTGTTGGTCGAGTTGGTCACGTGCCCAGGACCTCGAGATGTTGCTGTCAGGGCGTCCCCGCGCCAACCAATCCTAGTTTACTCGGATGCGTCCTTCGAACATGAGGTCCTTCGAGTTGGCTGGGTTATTTTTGGCCAGTCCCCTCGCCCACAAGGGGTGACCTGTGTTGTCCCCCAGGAGGTGATTCAGTCCTGGACTGCCCGCACGCAACAAATTTATCCAGGTGAAACTCTTTGTGGACTTTTAGTACCTTGGTTTCATGGAGCCACCTTGCGACACCAGGATATCTTGTGGTTTATCGATAATGAAGCAGCTGTGGCTTCACTTATCCGTGGCTCCAGCTCCCAGATCGATGTCCATACCCTGGTTCAGGTGGCCCACTTCTTATTTCAACGATTTCAAATTCGTGTTTGGATCGAGTGGATAGACTCTGAGAGTAACCCCTCTGATGGCCTTTCACGAGACGGAGTTTGTGATTCTTGGACAAGATCACAACCCTGGGATGTGTCAGAGGTTAGCTACCCGGAACCCCTCCGGTCCGTGTGTCACCCTGCACACCTTTCCCGCTTTTTAGAGTACATGGACAGTGGGTGATGCGAATACAGTGGGTGGTATGTTAAGTTCATCTATGATGACTTTCCAAGCTGGTCAGT
>CAXAMN010028817.1:139644-159569 GCA_963970005.1 Durusdinium trenchii
GATTGACCCTAAATACAGCTAAGGACCCCTGATCCTGGTGAGGATTCCTGCTGGCTGATCCTGGTGAGGATTCCTGCTGAATCAATGGGTCCTCAATGGATTCCTTTCTTCTATTCCAGATTCTTATACTAAAGGAGAAATCTCTACCAATACTAAACAGTTGAAAACAGTCTTTTTTTCTATTCGAGGTCTTTCAGGGGGGGGGGGGCCCCCCCCTTACAAATCAGAGGTGGACATTAGGTTGGAGGCCATGGCTAGTAACGAGGCCATCGCTAGTCGGAAGGACATGCGTTTTCGACGCGCGCGCTTCGCCCGGCCCCTCTCAGGTGCCTGTGACCTTGGCCAACCGCGCAGCCTTGGCCGCTGAGCTGCACCGCAGCGTCGGGGCTTCGGTGGTGCTCAGCGGCGCCGATGTGAGCCGCGTGGGGCTCTCGGAAGCGCAGGCAGAGCGGTACACGGCTGGGGGAGGTGAAGACAAATGGAAGGTCCCTATAAGAATCCAAAGAAATGACCCGGTCCGAAAATGAGACATGTGACATGACGAATACGCATGATCCTATTCAAACAAAAAGGGATAGTATAAATCTGTGCCCATTTTTGGAGGTGCGAACTGAGACTCCAGGTACTTTCGGAGTATTGATTTTGATCTATACTTTTGAGCGATGTTTGACGCAACCATCTTAAAAAAGAAAGCACGCCAGTCCCATGGGATGACAAATCTTTCAGTCCCATGGATTGTTTGGGGTTGAATTGACTTCAAGGGTTTATATACGAATCAGTTTTGTGAATTAGATGCCTTCATTGGATCCAGTGGCTCAAGGTGACTCCGGGTTGTACGACCCGCACGATGCTCGTCTTTGTGCAACTCTGAAGGCGATGAAGAAGATCCTGAGTTCGGAACCACATTGCATTCCACCTGATGTTTTGCTATTGGATGAGCTGGCATGCAATACCATAGAATCTTGCCTTTGTGGATATTGGGTGAAAGCTTGCAGTGGTTCTACAACAGGGTATTGAAGACTTTTTTTCTATGTTTGAGACTTTGGATGGGACAGTGTACAGAGTTTGCAACCCTTGCGACACATCCGACACAATGGAAAATTGGTTTGTTCTTGTTTGTTCGCAGACACCTGTCTCCAAAAGAATCGATGCTATCGGGGGAGAAAATGTGTACAAGTACAAACAGAGGTCCTCAATTAAAGTGAATCAACGTTTGTGCCTCATGTTTATCGAAACATTCGTAGAAGTGGGCTGGATAGATAAGAACAATATCTCGAATGTTTTCAATGTGTTTCAGTCACATGTACCATGTTGCTTACAACAGGCAAGTATCCACAGTTTCTATAGTCAAACATTTCAGGGTAAGACACTTGGCTGTCAATGGTTGTACATGTTTGTTGTATTTTCCTCTTTCCTTTCCATCTGAGATGCAGCAAGGAGAATGCGCGAAATACCCTGGCCATCATCCGAAAGCACGTGCCGACCGTTGTCGCTTGTTGAACACTGGGAGGTACACCACGGCTCGGCAAGGGTGGAGACAAGTGCCTGTACCTGGTTTTGCCTACGGTGATTGTGATGTTCCATATGGGGGAAGCCAAGAGTTTCTGATGGCTTTCCGGTTCCTTAATTAAGCAAATCCAAAAGACTAGTGCTGTAGGAATCTTCAGGGGACTTTAGGGAGGTGGTTCTTCGAGATAGCCCCCCTCCAAACCCTGTTGTCCTATCGACCGCTTGGTGATGGTTGCTGTTGGTTCCGCTTGACTTTGGAGGTCTACATCAAAAGTCATACTGGAAACTTTCACAGCTTTAAGCAGCTTCAGCTCCACTTCCGGTCTAAAAAACTCCGGTCGGGATCAGCGGTGTTGTTCCAACTCAGGCGACTGCGGACATCAAGGTCTACTTGGTAACGTCTGACTTCCACTGCCCACGTTCGGAGTTTATTTTCAGGAGCAGCGCGTTTTGCGCGTTTGGTGCGAGTCGGGATGAGCTGATCAGAGAAATCTGGATGTTCAGAAATCTCTCAATCTCTCCCTGGTTCAAAAAGTGTTCAAAAGAGTTCCCAGACACTCCATGGGACTGGACTGATATATGCCTACATTGACCCTGGGTCTGGCCCACCCCAATGTAAATATGGAAGTCCCGTGAAGTGGGGCTGGGTACTACCTTTAAGCCCAAAAGGTGTTGGGCGGTGAGTTTTCCAAGATTCTTGTGCAGTTGGAAGTCAACCTTGTCTAGCAGCTTGCCCTTTGTCTCACTAGCAGTCACTAGCATGGAAGTCGATGGCCTAGTTGGAAGTGGTCTTGTAAAGAGCTTGTAGCTCTTGCCCTTTGCTTGGCTCGCTGTCTTTACTAGGAATGTCTTCGAAGCGGAGGGCGCTGGCGATCTGCAACTGGAGTCGTGCCCAGCCTTCAGCGCGCTCACGGATGACATCTCTGAGAGTCCGGATAAAGAGGCTCAGTTGCATCTTTGGGGGAGCGGAGTGACTTGCATCTTTATATCCCCTAGGGATTCACTGCCACCCCCCTGAGATACGGTAGATGTGTTCGACACTGTTATGTACTCGTAGGTGCCAACACGTCGGTCCAGTTTTACCGAACCTGAGGGAGTATGTGGATCCATAAAAATCGAGGAATAATGGAGAGTGGATGGTACAAGGGCCCCTGAGTTTGGTGCTTTGCGTGGACCCACGTCTGTCTAAGACATCTTTGGGTGCCAGTGCCATCGAACCTCTGAAACCACTGTAAATAGATGGTGAGTGGGGAGAAGTTAAACCATCCAGTAGAAGGGATGTTCAAATGTTCTACCTAGTTGGATGTAGCTCATTAATATGTATTATACGATTGCTTGGCACTGCCACATGTCTTTTGTTTTGTTTGGACACTTGTGGGTGAACCTGTGGGTGAACATGAAAATTCTGCGGCGTTTCAGAGGGAAGTACCAGGGCTAGCCATGTGGGAAGACATGCCTCAGAGCGAATGCCCAGGAGATGCTCAGTGATTTCAAGCTTCACAAGAAGATGAAGGACATCAATGAATGGGGTATCTTTACTCGGCTTTGCCACGAGCAGGCCTTGATGACCAACAAAATGAGGCCGTGGCTTCGTGAGTCACGTGGTTTTGCATGGTTTTGCAGTTTTCTGATAATTTTATGTTCAATCCACTTCTGGGGAAAGTTGTCTTTTTTTTCTGGATTTCCTGGACAGCAAATCCGAGTACAGGAGATATCGTAGGGGTTCGCCCAAAATGGTTGTTGGGATTTGAGCCAGAAGTTCTGAAGCGGCTGTATCAACATCAACCGAGGTATGGTGTGGAAAAACAAGATCCCAGACATTTTGACCGGGCCATGGAACAGCTTGCCGATCAGTTAGACCAAGCACGCAAAGGTGAATATCTCAAATCCGGTCGAAGCTGAGAAAGAAGTTCTGGCGCAGCTGAGGGACGGGGTTGAATACATCCATGACCATCATCCATCATCATCCATCATCGAAAAACAAAAAAAACAAATCAGAGAACTGGCTTGCATTGGGAAATGGATGGAAACGGATGATCCCTGAGAATTGACGTCGCGGTTTCCGCCTGAGTACAATTCCTGTGTTTTTTTGGGGGTTCCAGATTCATTTGCAGGGGGTGTTCTGATACGTACGATGAGTTTGATGAATGGTCCACCACGGGCATGGCGGCCGGGCATCTATGTAGATCCGCGCCACACGTGTTTCTCCATGTTGACATGATCCTACTCCGGCCAAGGTTGACTCAAAGTATGCAGCTAAATAATGCGAGGCCATGTAAGGCAAGGCCAACCAGACCCTGGTGTTTCTTGATTCTGGGCGAGAGACATTGGCAAAAGATGAACATCGTTCAATGAAAAGGGCTTATCGCGCTGCGGTAGCAATTTGCTCGGATCAAGGTTCTGTTACATTTAGTATCCCGGAACTTGTCGCACGATGAGCCACACTTCAATGAAAATAGAAACAAAAGACAACAGCAACGCATGGAGAAAACGTCAGTTTTTTTTTCCAATGGCGGCTTGTCTTGACACATTCCTGCGACCTATTTTCTTGGCGAAGCGATGGCGATGGCGACCTTCATCGCATGCTTGGGTCAACAGCTTGCGCCAGATGGTTCTGCAACTCGCTCCTTCACCTTGGACCGTTGCAAAACAGAACGGAGCACCGCAGATGTCCACGATCTCCGTTCCAGAAAAAAATCAGATGATGCAGACACCTTCAACAGGCCTTAAACCGTCCCGTTTCGTGGGTCAAGCAAGTGCCACCCCGGCGAAGAACCCCCTCTTCATAAGGGACAAGTCGCCCTAGCCTTCAAAGACCATTTTGAAGAAGGATACCTGGTTAAAATGGTGTAACATCCATTCATAAATCAATGTAAAACCATGGTGGTTCAGTAAAGGCGATTTGAATCCTAGGGGGTAGGCTTAGCCCAGCTGGCACATCTTCCTGCCTAGTCTACACCCATGAATTGAACATGGGGCGAAACAGGTAGGCATTCCATGGGACTGCCACATCTACCTATAGAAGAAGTCGTCCGCCCTTTTCGTCAAGGTACCCTTGACGTTGGCCAATCGCGCTGCAAGGGCAGCTCAACTCCACAAGAGTCTGGGCGAAAACGATGGGTTGATGGCCGCTCGCTGGTTTTTGTCGGGCCACACTGAGGAAGCCTGCAATTGGGAACATCTGTGCGACCGTCCGCCGAATCGTCACATGACGCGATGGGTAGAACTGGTGGAACGTTGGCGAAGCTTTATCCAGGGAAACGGCTCGGATTGTAGGGGCCACACAGCGGGTTCCGGAGCGGTGGGCTGAATGGGTTGCAGCGGCTTGCAGCCGGTCCATCCCAAAAACGACCCACCAAACTGGGTGGTGCTGCGAGTCCAGATCATGATCCCAGACTGGTGGTTCACATATACATGATTCTGCTGGCTGGGGAATTTGGGATTCTACCTGTGGGTGAACTTGGGTGAATCCCCTTCTGAGCATTTTTAGTCTTTCCCGGCCTCCTGGATTTTTCAATCCAAGTATAGGGGTGTCGCCCAAAATGGTAGTTGGGATTCGAGCCAGGAGTTCTGAAGAGGCTGGATCAATCAACATCAACCGAGGACTCTGGGTGCTTCCATCATTTTGAGCGGTGCTGATGCCACTCAGACTGGACCGAAGAAGGAAGACGGCGAGAGACAGGTTCTACTTGGGACGTCCCACGGGGCCAGGACCTGACAAACGTCATGAGGCGTTCCATGTTCCTGAAGAAGAGGGGGGGTTGTACCTTACATGACCCGAACAAAAAGACAAGCTTAGATTGATCTACCATGATCGTTCCAAGGTACGAACCGGTCGACTCCAAGTTCTTGCATGTCTGATTGTCTGATTCCCGAGGTACTCAACGAAAGATGTTGAAGATTAGAGGCAGACGTTCGAACAACATGCAATGCATGTGTATGTGTGTGTGTATGTATGTATGTATGTATCTCCCAAACACTCCATATGTTGACCGGCATATTTACTAAGGTTGGGGTGCACATAGCGTGCGTGTGTGTGTGTGTGGGTGTTTCAGGCAGGTCCGTGCAGGACCGCCACCAAAACATGCTGTCGAAGAGACCATGATTTTCCTCAACTCGTGTGAACTCTTTTTCTCCGGAACTTGCCGTTTTGCCCAGATGCTCCTGGACCCGAATCCTTTTGGAGGGATGGGTCCCTCATATGGAAAAAGTCTGGTGTCTCATATCCGGTTTGGAGCATTTGGGTGGCGCTCACCTGGCGAATCCATCACTACTCGTCACGGGGTAACATCCAACCCAGGACAAGTGGATAACCCTCAAGCGTTTTTGGGGATTGGTTTAGAAATGAGTCATGACTGGATTCTTAAGGGCTGGGCGTGGGTCAAGGCTTTCGTTGAAAGCCACAGCCTTATAGTAGCTTTTTCATGTCTGGAGTTCAGGTTGATGCTGGAGGTTGACTGTCAAGAAAATCTGCAACAAGTTCTGATCACCACTGATCACCGTTGGGGGAAAAACACAACATGGGCGAAACACACACACACACACATACAAACCTCAGTTGCCAACAAGATGCTGTAGCAGCAGCGCAGCTTCAGGAAAGGTCTAGAGTCTAGATCCAGCCATGGTATTCTAAAAAGCATCATTTGCTTCCAGCAGTTCTTTCTTTCTGAGAGTCTCTAGTCTAACTGTGGGTTCTGCCGCACACCCAAAGCTCTCGTGTCTATTCAGAGGAAGGAAGGAACATCATACATGGAGTGAACCATTTGATCTCACTCCCCCGCAAACTAACATAGAACCTGAGAAAAGACCTGTGGAAGACCATCTTCCTCTACAACCCAGTGGTTTTGGGTTTCCATGTTAATCTGCAGGGGTGTAATTATACACCAACACCCGGCCATTGTGAATAGTGTGTCTCCAAACAAGAATCGACCCCGTTCGAAGCTTCTTAGTGCCTGGTAAGCGGTGCGCGGTCAATCGCAGTCAGTGGCATGAGGTTAGTAAGGTGGGCATCACTGAAGCACAGGTGCGACGGGGTTGGACTGGCTGGGTGATCGACCACAATCACGGCCCGTGCTTGCGGCAAATGTGCTTCTTATGTCGACCCTGCTAGAGAAGCCCAAAGAGAGCTATTTGGATCTATACCCATGCACGGGAATGAAACACATGCATGGGAACTAATGTGCTCAAACGATTCTTTAACGCTTTCAGGCCTGACAATGGAGAATTGACAATGTTTATCATTATTCTAGAATGTAGTATTTGTGAAAACCCAGAAGATTTAAGAGAACACTTTGAAGTAGAGCATCCAGTCACCCTGTTCCCACACACTGACCCCTGCCAACCCTGTTTTCATCATCGTGCCCAAACAAGGTTAATTTGGTCAATGCAACGCGTCATGGCCCTAAATGTATACAGTAAAACTTATTGTAGAAACTTTCCTTGTCAATGTTGCTAATTACTCTTCCAACGCTACAAGTCTCGCAGATGGGGTTCTGAAGCCGTCTACGAATGTCAACACGTATAATTACTTCATGCATGACGTGCCCGTTGGGGATCAAATCAAATTTGTGGTCCGTAGGTCGTAGAGTCGTAGGATGCCCTCGCAGCTCTCTTGCAAATCTATTCTCAACCCAAGATCAGGAGCACACAGCGAACTTGAGAAACATATCGTTTTCTTGACATATTCCTCAGCTGGGATGGTGCACTGAAACAACAAAACCGGCATTCGTTCAACCTGAGACCTCGTGGATAGAGACCGGATTCAGGTCAGATGAAAGGTCATCAAACTTAATGTGTTCTTTGCTAGCGCCCCGGGTCGCCCCGGGTCGCCCCCTTGATTTCGTGGGTTGAATCCCGATTTCACCCTTGTTTGACCAAGGATTCTCCATCGAATTCTGGTTTTCCTCGGCTTTTTCGGGATGTGGGCGACCAGGCCATGAAGAGGATCCTTTCATCAGCGCCATATTCCGTGGCGCCTGAAGCATTGCTCCTGGACGAGTCCGCGCAGAATACCATCGAGCCGCGGTCCGAAACGAGTTGGATGGTAGCTCCGACGGTGAAAAGCCGTGCTTCACAGGGTAAATTTGTTTTGCTCAGTGGTTCACCAAGCGTTCCACTGATTACAAAGGTTCACACGTGCTTACACAGAGTGTTTCTCTTTAGCTGATATATCCAGGAACAAGACAGGGGACCTAGCCTAGAGGTTCATCCAAACATCAGCAGTCAGCACCGTGCTTGTGAATTGTTGGTTGGCGAAAACACAAGTCTTCAGAATCAATTCCCAGAGCAGCGGCAAGCTTGATGGTACCTTGATCATCATCATGTTCGACGATGATTCCAACTGCAGGTTCTGAACGGAACTGTGGCTCTGGTCATAATAAATACCTGGAGTCTCAAAGTACCTCAGAAAATGGGTATAAGTACCTTTTAAAAAATAGGGTCATGATCATGCTCATGGTCATGTCATGTCCCATTTTCTAAGGTACTTTGGTGTGTCCAGGTATGTACCAATTCCCTCACACGGCGCATGAACGAAGGATCCCTGGTCACCGAAGAAAAACACATCGAAGGATCTAGGGATCGGACGTTTGTGGTCAGTGGTCAGTGTGAGTGGTGTGGGTCTGGCCATTGGCTCTGGCCATCTGTTCGTTGGGTCGTCATCAGCGTTCCTACTCGTCCCGACTCATGGACGACCGGGGGCGACGCGGGTTCTAAGCCGACTCGGTTCATCGAGTGTCCACCTGGCGAAGAGGACGACCATCCAGGTGAACACCCATCCAGTTTCCGCTCCACCGGTACCGTTCCAGCGGACCCGGTGTGACCTGGGGGCAGTGACGAGTGGAAGATGTGGCTGGCACGTGAGTGGCTTGGTGTAGCAGGAGGTGGCTGATGGATGGACTTCATGGCCCAACTCACTTCCATAAGGGTGAAACATGGTGAAACTGAAGGGTTCAAGGATGGTCGAGGTTGGTTGTATAAAGTGTCCAGTCGCATGGAGGAAATGGGATGTGTTCTTTTAAGTCAAACGGAGAGACAGCGTCTGGTGGAAGATGTATACCGTTTGGTGGAGTTCTACCCAGTGAGTGGATTTGCTAAGACCTTTTGGGGAGATGCATGTCCGCAGCTATGTATGAAGGAAAGTGCGGTTCATCTCTATGTTCCAGACCCTATGGATCCACATACCTTCTGAGAAGGTAATTGGACCCTACATGAATAGTCTCCAATCACCTTCTCAGGTTCGGTATGTGGATCCATAGGGAGCAACAATGAGGGGATCAGTCAGTAGAAAGTGTCTCCAACTTGTTATATATCTCGTGAACCGGCCATGAAAGACCGACCAAGATCTGACCGTTTCCATTGTGGAAAAGCAGCTCCAAGGAGAATGCGCGCAATACCTTGTCCATCATCAGAGAGCACACTTCGGGAATTGTCTCTCAGCTACATCCAGTACAAGTAGCCGAAAAATCTCAGCTACAATCCATGCAGCTACCTCCAAAACAGCTTGGTGACTTGTAAATGGAATTTAAGGGTAGAGCCTGGATCACCCTGTGCTTGAGCGAAATCAAAATTCATGGCTCAGGCAAGTAACCACCCACTGCATGACTGCATGGCTGTTGGCGGCACCAGCGCAAGAGTCAATGATTCGGATATGAAACTAGTAGGGTTCACCTGGGCTACAGGGCCCGCTGCAATGGGTGTGGATTGCTTCGACCCTGGACCCTGATGTTTCCCAGCTCCAAGGACCTTCGTTTCGAAGATGGAACTGGGGTGGGTGCCTGGAGGGTCCAGTCAGACCTTCTGAGGCACAACTGGGAGCCCTAGAATGTTGATTTTTACGGCGGGTCTCGTTTTTTGAGTCCTGTTCCGGAGTGTTGGATTCATAGACCGTATACGCCCTCCCAGCGAGACACGACGCCAGCCCACCATGCCACGGTCACCGCTCACGTCCCGCTCACGTTCCGCGCCACGTCACAACGCCCACCCGTCTGGCGGCGTGGCAGTGACTGATCACCCGAAGACGACCTATTTACTAAACAAACCAAATAGCCAAAAGGCAAAACAATGATTCCATAAACCAGGAGTCACATGTCGGGGTGCCGAACTTGGAGGAAGTCGGGGTGCCCCTGTCACATCCACTCACTGGATGGGACCAAACACCACCCCTTTGTGACCCCTGGAAAACCTGGATTCTTCATTTCATGACCTATCTTGATACTATTCTGCTACTCTAGAGGTCATTAGGGCCTACAAGAGGTCACGACTCCAAAAAGGGTAGAAGCTGAAAAGGTCGGACAGAAGGGAGATGAAGGGATGGAAGACTTGGGTTCGTCGAGGACAGTGGCATCAAGATGTACTTGGTGACTTCTGAGTTCCACTGCCCACGTTCGGAGTTTATCTTCAGGACAGGTGTCGGTGGGGTGAGGCTGTCAGGCGATGGAGGCTTAGAGGGTGGCTGTCCCAATCTTGCTACCCCCGTTACGGTCCTCCACCGACGTCCAAAAGACATTGAACATCAATGCCCAACCACTCCATGTAGAGTATGCCATACCTACAACCTCCGGTCGTGCGAAATTATCGCTCGAAGTTGAAACATTGTGTTTTTTTGGCGTTTGCAATTATTTTAGTTCGTTTGTTTTTTTTTGGTTCGTTTGATTTATCTTTGATGAACACAGCTTCATTATGTTCCTTCTCGCCTGCAGCCTCGCCGCTTTCCCACCCCCAAGGTTCTGACTGAACATCCAAAGAATGATGCAACATAGAAAGGTTGAGGTCGGGCCCTCACATGCTCAAACAAATCGGGCCCTGACTGAACATTGGTCCCTTCCCACGGTCAAGACTCAAGACCTCTTTTTCCAGCCAACCCGTCAGTGCCAATCACAGCACTCAATCCAATTGGTTCTCCTTTACAAAGCGTTGATGCATCAAACGAGATTTCATGAAACAACACTCAAGGACACGTTGCCCAATCCTCCGACTGTCAAGTCGCCTGGACAGGCGACACACTCGTCCTATGTAATCTTCGTTTTGCTCGCAGTTGTGCACGTTGTAATTTGGCAGAATCTCCAAACCTGCTGCCAGCCACTCATGCATTTCAAGATGAGCGTGCTTCATGAGATGGAGCTTGGGCTTCACAGCCCAACCATTGAATTGGTCGTTCAAGCACCTGCTTGCTAGCATCCCGTAGCCAACAACAAATTTTGTCAGCTCAACCTGCGCAGCCATTGCACACGGCCTCCGGAGCGAAGTAGTCAACTGCAGCCAAGCAGGTCTGGCGCATCAGCTTCAAGTCAACAACATGAGCTGGATTGAGCGGAGCATTGATGAAGCCAGCGCACTGAACAGCAATGAAGGACAGCAAAACCATGGTGTCACTGCCCTTCGTGTTTGCCCACGGGTATGCACTAAACCGTGGGTACATGAAAAGGGCGCGGCTGAATGAGCGCAAAGCAGCTGTGCGGCCAACCGTAGTGCAGTACAATCTAAAAATCCCGTGGCATGTTTCCAGCTTGGCTGAAAAGTCCCCAGCATTGCCGTAGTACTGCTTGGCGACAAGCCAACAAATACAGCTGCCAGCTAGATCCCGATAGATGCCAACTTTGGCACAATGGAATGGATCTCTCTTGAACTGTTTTTCAGGCGCTCTCCGACAGAACGGCACTTCAATCACACAAGGAGGCACTGACCAAGGTCGCTGCGTATATCTTGAATTTGCCCAAACAGGATTCTCGCTCAAGTCTTCCCATGTAAGAGCTCCTGAGCCACCCATGCACTCATGGCAACAAGGTCTGTCACGGACCCTGCCCTGATTTTGAAATGACCGTTCCAAAGCGATCTTGCAAAACCACTTCAAATCTCCTTTGGCTGCGATCAGAGCAAAGCAGAACTGCTTACCTCCAATGGTCAAGCCCTCAAAGAAGAGCCGTTTGAAGTCAAGAGATATCAGCTTCAACATCTCAGGCAGCACCTGTGGGTGTGCATGGTGCACCACACTGGGAATGATGAAGAGCGCAAAGTGCTGAAGAAAACTGTGACCTTTCATGTTCGTCCACTGACAATCCAAGGCAGACAAAGTGCGAGCGTGCATCTCTTTGCGTTCTCTGTGGTACTTCTGCTTCATAGAGTCCGGAGGGTTGCACCCACACCCGCATCCAGCAGTATCAGTATGTTTCCTTTTTTTCTGTAGCGCAGTTTGAATGCCTATCGGCGATTCCAGCGAAACGACAACTGTATTCCCTCGTCGCTTGCCTCTCCCCTCATCTCCATGCCAGCACAATGGGATCACTCTCGACAGGGAACCGCCATGCTCCTCAAACACCATATGGTCGCCATGATGCAGCCTGAAACCCTGCCAAAAAGCATCAAGGTGTTGCGCCCTTTCTTGGGGACACTGCAAGCCTCCAACCAACACATCCACGTGTTTCTCCAAGAGGTATTGCAGCAAAGATATAGGGGAAACATAAGTCATGGGAACCACTTCTCCAGAAGGTGCTCGATAGTCATAGTTGCTAAGCTTCACATTCCAAGAAATCCCCATCCGCCTGAATGTATTCCAGCATGTTCTGGAAACATTCTTTTTCCAACCACTAGTGGCCGGGGCATCTTTGCTAGATGTGTAGCCCCGCCGGATGGCTTCTGCAGTTGTGCATGGGACCTCAGCCCGGCTTGGGAAAGATTTGACTTCAAAATCTGGTGTGGGAATCCTGGATCATTGTACAAAACATTGACTTTGGGCCTTGCCCAGGTGAAATAAGAAATTCCAACTCCCACATGTTAGGGCGCATAATGTCTCGTGTTTGAGCTAAGTTGAGGGCCCCATCAGCCACTGCATCGGCAACAGCTTTTAACCCATCATGTGGTTCGTCTTGTTCAACACCTGGCTCACTGTGTCATCGGAGAAGCTAAACACCTATCAAAACAAGTGGCACTAAAGGATCCGCTTCATTTGTTTCTCTCACGGCCGGCCACGAAAGCCTGAGACAGCTGCACCCCTGTCTTAGTGGATTGCCCTCACACCGCGTGAAGGATGAAAGCCGCTGTTTCGAAAAAAACAGGCGGTGAAAAGTCACATGCCAAAAGAGGATCGTCTCTCACAACCAAGGTGCTATGTGTGAACATGTAAAAGTACATTGCTTTGTTCTTTTTGGAGACTGCCCCCAGCATGGAAACCCCAGCAAGTGAGCTTCGAGCACATTGCACGTCTAGAAAATAACACGTTCAACAGAAGAAAAACCCTGCAACTCATACCATTCTTTTAGAACAACCACTGGTGTAAGCATACAAACAGATACTTTGCTGATAACCGCTTAACTTGTTTGAAACAAAGCTCACTTTCTTACCCGCTTGGGTCTGGAACCTTTTGGCTCGCTTTCACCCTGAGGCCCGCTACCTTTGGACTTGCTAGCTGCTGCTGCCTTTGCTTTGGCCCTAACTTTGGCCGCAGCCTCGGCACCCTTCCCCGCTCTCCTCAGCTTTCCCTTTGACCCGCCGGAAGTGGATCCTTTTGGAATGAATGGCCTGGGCAGCCGGGTGACGGGTGAGGAAGGTTTGAAGTCTTGGGGCGCATGCCAAGTACTGTCATTAGGAGTTTGCTAATTTAGCTAATAGTTACTATAGGGACAAGTTTCTCACTAAGAGCTTTGTCCAAACCATGTCTCTATCGTGCCAAAGCCATCGAAACACCAACGACCACCCATGCCAATCCAGGCCTCATCCGGCTTTCCAAGCTTAATGCATCCATTGCCCTCGCAAAGCTGAGGTAAGAGCGGTGTCAAACTATCACTGCATGGGGTTGAAACTTGTGTGAAGGTGTTTTCTGTCGAAACAGGACATCAAACAGATGCTTTCCCCTTCCAGTCTCAAAAATTGAACCGCCGGTAAAACAAGGCCTGCTCCGAGCTATCCCGTAAAGTAGGTCCAACTCGTTTTCAGACCTTGCAGATTTGGAGAAATAGGGAAACAGTAGGTTTGCAGGGCACTGTGCACCAAGGGTTGGAAAAGGGCGCTGTGAAAATAGCTGGGACACAGACGCATCACTAAATCCGTCGATCACGCCGTCATGATATTGTTTCTCAATTTTGCTGGAAATGTCGTTCAAGCCCTCGACCACCTCCTTGATCTTGAGCTGCATCCTTGCCAGATGCAAGGTAGCAGAAAGTCATGACTGGACACAACAATAATACATCACCTGCACCAGGTTAGAGCCGAAACTCTTCCGCTGTAAGTCTGAAAGGCGGTCAGCAGACAAGAACTTCTGATAGCCAAGGTCAAGCTTGGAGACCCGCTTGGCCAAGCAGATCCTTGGAGCCAGGAGAAGGCCCACACGGATCTTGGGAATGCTGGCTGCTGAAGGCGAAACAACAATCAACATGAATACACTTGAATCTGGCACCGGGCGATGTTCAACAATAGGAGTTATGTGCCAGCGCTTGAACCTTTTTTGGGCTAAGTGTCAGGAATTTTGGCGCCGCAGAGCTGTTCAATGCATCTACATGGATCTCTGGTATCCCTGCCTTTTTCCGTTCCTTCCCTGCGGCCTCTTCAGCCGCAAGCTCTTGAGGGTCGATCGAGTCCTCATATTCATCATCGTCATCATCACCTTGAAGGGTTAAGCAAATGAGCAGTTGAGTCTTTGGGGTTTTAACACAGAGTCACCATAATGACCTTTCTGAATTTAGAAGTAGGTGTGAGCATAGGAACATTCACCAACCCAGCCTTCTTGGGCTGATTGAGCCTCTTGGTAGGATGGAGCTCGGGAAACCATTTGACCCCTCTTGGGGGTGACCTTCGCCACCTGCACTGGGGGTGAACCCTTGCCACCCTTGCCCCCCTTAGCTTCAAGAGATGTGGGTGGAGCAGTTTGAAGCTGCACAGGCATCTTTCCCTCCAAGCACTCAGGAGCGTAGTCATCAAAGTTGGGAGGTTCCTGGGTCCACTGCATCCTGCGATTCATTGAGAGCTGGCTCATATGCCTAAGTGGGCAGCAGGAGGTGAAGGGAGTGCTAATACTAGTGCTAACATAACACAATGATTCCATTTTATCATGGGAGAATTGCGATGCGCTTAGTAAGGTACTTGTTCGCAGTCTTCACATGCATCTCCGCCCAATAGAACACCTTTTTCTCATACCTGCATGTCCTGCAAAGTCAGAAAAGAAATGTGAAACCAATCACCGGCACTAGATCAAACATGCTAGTAGGAAGTCCATGGAAAGTTCAACCAAAAAATATCATAGGGGTGGTGATTGGTTGCCCGTGTTCGAAGTCATTTGATTCCAAACTCGGTGGGCAGTCCTCATCAGA
The DNA here is from genome assembly GCA_963970005.1 of Durusdinium trenchii. Classification (NCBI taxonomy): domain Eukaryota; class Dinophyceae; order Suessiales; family Symbiodiniaceae; genus Durusdinium; species Durusdinium trenchii. The sequence continues at coordinate 154,452 of CAXAMN010028817.1, forward strand.
GTCTTAGGTGCCTTCTTAGCTTCAGAGATTATAGCAGCGATCTTGGGCCTTAAGGAGCGAGGGCATTTCTTTCATCAAGCTCGTAATGATCTAGTTTCAGTGACACTGGACATCACCCAATCAACCCAAGGCAAGTAACTCTGAGAATTTCAAGGTATCGCGCATGTACGACTCGGAAACAAATTCTCCTTCTATGGTCAAGGAGTTCTGGAGCATGTCCTGTCTCAGCAATTCACACTCCTCCACAAACACCTCCTTGCAGGGTTGGCAAGGTGCTCGATACAGTGACCTTTTTCTATCAGAGAAAATGAGATAAACAAGTTTGGATTTCAGTGGGAGTCCCGTTGGATGGGGTGTCAGTCAACAAATCCCACCCTGTCCGGCTTAAAGCCACAGCTTTGAAAAAGCTGCTGCAAAGGCTTTCGAGTCTTCTTGTTCCGCCACTGGGCAACAATCTCTGAGCTCACCTTAAACTCACCTTTGACATTGGGTTGGAAAATCCGTTTCATACGTGATTCTGCCGCGACCGGTGAGATTCGAAGCTCTCCCGGGATGGGGCGCTGAGCCTTTCTGTCACTGATGTCCGGGATCTGCTGCCAGGCATCCTGTGAGCCTGGAACGGCTGCACCTTCGACAGGCTGTGCCTGGCCAGCTTTGATGGGGAAGGGAAAGGAAGCCTCACCAATTTATCTGTACATTGGATATTGGAATCTTACCAAAGTTTCAATGACCAGTTATCTTTTTCTAATCCGTGCAAAGGGTGTGTAAACGAATGGCTATCCAGCCTTGGGGGCAGTTGGACCACCAGCATGACTAGGCAATGGTGCGGGCTCAGCAGCACCCACAGGTTCCGTTGGTACTGCCGTTGCAGCTGTAGCCTCCGTCGGTGCAATTGTAGGACCACCAGCAACCTGGAAAACGAAAGACACATGCGATGCCCAACAACTCAATTCACACAACACAGGCTGAGTCCTCTCAACCTGTCTTCAAGACTATTACAGGAGAATCAACCCCTCGAAAGTCTTTGGAATTTGTTTTGGACAGCCAACCTGTTCTTGGGACGCCTTCTCATGGACAGGGATATTATCAGCAACCTTCCCAAAAGCATTGCGAAGATCCTGCACCAAAGGCCCATCAATCTCCTCCTGAGCATCATCAGCTAAACCACCCATCCCCGCTCCCTGAACAGCTTGCGGAGATCCCCCACTTGCGAGGTTTTCATCGATCGCCTCCAGCTCCAGCGAAAGTGCCTTGGCAGAGGCGAGGGTTGGAATAGTTTGGACGCTATGAGTGGTCAGGGGGTGCACAGTAAAACTTGAGAATAGAAAACAAACGTAACTAGGTCAAGTTCAAGGTACTTCATACTCATCAAGAAGAGTTTGATCCTCTTCATTCTTCACCAAAAGCCCTGTAGGTTGAGAGCTAACTGCACGCATTCCCGACACGAGGGTTTCCGAAGACCAAATAGCACTACGAAGGCGCTTGTGTGGCTGTTCTGTGGGCATGGTCGCTCTCCCTCTCTCTCAAACCTACGGTAGCTTGAACCCAAGACCTACCCAAGAGCAGCAGAGGACCCCATCTCCCTTGACACTGCGCTGCTTCCGCCACAAAACATAACAAGAGGCAAAGTGTTTTCCAAATTGGCAAATCAGTCGCTGCTGTAAGCACAGCAGAGTAACATAGTTAAATTGGCAACATGTTGGACACATTGGGCCCCATTTGTACTAGCACAAATCCACTAAAAATAAAATCCGCGCTTTGACCGGGTAAAAGCGCTCTTTGACCGGGTAAAAGCGCGTTTTCAAATTTCTGGTATTGGGAACGTCTTTCCACATCGACCTGCATTGTTTTATCATGGGGCCCAAGTCCCATCCCTCCAGATCTAAAGGTATGGCCACCATTCTTCCGGTAGCTTCAAGTATTGTGATCTCTTGACATACTCGATCACTGGCCCCAGCTCCCCCTCAGCGCATTCACTCCAAGGCATCGATCCCACCAACAGTGGCAACGGTGTGGTCTCATCAACCTCGGAGGCTGCGAAGGGCAGGGGGCAGGAAATGTGATAGCAAGGGCAGGTACTGTATGAATGCGCCCACACTTGGAAAATTAACACATAAGTGGTAGCATCAAACAAGGAACTTGCATGTCCACACATGGAGGGTACTTTGCCATGTCCGGGAGGATTTTCATCACTTTTGCAGCAAATCGTGCCGGGTAGATCCTTACAATGCAGGATTCACCCAAAACAACATACCAACCATTGGGCCAATGGGGTTAACTACCGAAAAGCCAGCTTACAGAAAGTGTGCACAAAGCAAGACCAGTGTCTGACTTTTTTTGAGGGACGATGTCCCAACAAAACGGGCTTTTCCCTGACCATCCACATATCGCTTGGTTGTAGTTTTTGCACGGCGTCTCTTGCCCCGTGGCACAGGACCCAGATCTAAAGCCTGGAACGCTCGGTTGTTGGTAATGACCATTGTAGGTTTCATGGTTGCGCTAAGATAGTGACGCATCCAGAATTCAATCCTGAATACCTGGGCTGTGTTGAAGAAAGTGCTGGGTCAGTCATTGGGGGCACCTTACAGTATTGTAGCAAGATTCCCAAAAAAGATTTTGGGCGTACCCTATGAACTTCAAACATCTTCAAACCAAAAGTTGTTTTCCTCCAGATGCTGCTCCACCAGAAGCCTGAATAGTTCGGATGGCCCACTGTAGCCACGGGTGCAGCAGCAAGCTCGAACGGGCCGGGTTTTCGATGAAGAAGTTGTGGCCCAAGAAGTGCAAAAGTACCACCAAAAGGCTGACCCTGGAGCGGACAACGTTGAGAGGGCTGGAAAGAGAGGTTGACACTGCAATTTTCTCCTGTCAACCTCTCTAACCTCTCTAGATAATATCACAAGGGATGTTTGGATTAGTTAACAGGGGTTTCATGTTTGGTCACCCTGTCCTTGCCACCATCTTGTTTCCACACCTAACTCCGGCCACCGAGACATCCCCATAGGGAGTTAGAATATCGCGCTGGCTCGTTGCAAGGTTGACTGCCGACCAACTCGAGCAAACAACAGCAATGACATACAGCGCTGCATCAGTGCACCCACAAAGAGCTAATACCAGGGCCAACCTCGGAAATAGTTAAAGCCACCTACCACTATTCACTACACTCTGATTGGGGGGACCTCTCTAGCATTAGCATGTTGGGATCATGCCACAGCACCATGAGAAAAAAGTAAACAGGTATACCATCATCCAGCCCAAGGCACACAAAACCAGCGGACCCATTCAAGTCCATTGGACTGCGGCACCTCTTACCTCTTTTTTGTTTGTATGGGTTCCTAATAGGCAGGTAAGTAAGGTCATAGGCTCTGCTCTTCAAACCCAGCCACGCCGCCAGCCGGCTGATCCTAGCCACTCCTGCGAACAGCTCTACCACTTGGAGGTCGCGGTTGCAAGAATTCCCCCACTCAGGAACTTCGAGGAAGTTGATGAGGATGATGAGCACTACAAATGCCTCAGTAACCACTATAGGAGAGTTCTATCAAAACCCATATGGAAAAGGGTTTGCCCAGATTGCAGTCTTGGGGCCTCAGGTTCACGAAGGGTCCAAAGTGTTAGACTCCTGTTAGACCTTCAGATCAACTCACTGAACTTCAATATCCAGGGAAGGTGCTTTGGGAGCTTTCATGCTCACCATTCGCCGCACCGCTAGGTCAACATGCGGTTTCAACTGCATGGCTGGCCAGGTGAGCCGGGTTGGCAAAGGGACAGAGATATTGCTTCCCCTGTAAGCCCGTGAGGCTTCAAATGGTGTATAGTAGCAGTTGTAGGGGCTGATTCCACAAACAGCTGCTTCTGCACATTAAGTAATGCCCCCTCCAAGAAAGCAAGACCAGCGATTTCCGTCAGATCTTGCAAACATGGAATGAACAATCATGCCAGCTTTGCGAGGAAGCGCTCCATATCGAGCAAGAGAAACTTGCCCTCGACGAAGTTTCTGTGGCATCCTGCACCGGCTTTGGATTCGAGAACAAATCCAAGGTGGCACTTGAATCCACTTGACTGGATGGGTAATGCAGGACAACGGGAGGGGTTTTGTTCAAAGTGTGATGTTCTGTTCAACCACAGACAGACCCTGAAATTATCCATTTATGAAAGGCCTTCCCAGAGAGGACTGCAAAAGGACCCTGCCACTGACCCTGCGATTTGCTGTACATTTTCACGGGGACACAACCAAAGTCTTTCAACTGCAGGTGGGCAAATGCCTCTATCCCGCAGCACAACTCCGATGTGGCCAGGACTGCCACTTTGCTGCTACTGACGCATTCTAAGGCAACCTAACCACTGTATGGTGTCCCAAGACACGAGCTCTTGTATCGAATCAGTTGCCGACACCCCACGGCAAGATTCGAGATGTTTCACAAAATCAGCTGCCCTCAGCAAGAAGCTTCTTGCCTTGGATGCATGCGAGCAATGGCAAAGGGTGAGATTCACTAGTTTGAAAGTAGTTGATTGACATGTTCTTTTCAGGGTCTTTCAACTATTTGTCTTCCATGATTTGGGCATCAGCTGAATAGAAACAAAATAGTTGGATTGCAAATTTCAAAAACCAGGCACGCACTTGCTCGTCCGCCATGAATTTCTCCACCTGAAGCTTAGCGCATGCTTTGTAGTCCTCATCCTTCGCCGTGGAACTCAAGGCTTTGAATGCAGAGTTGCAAACCTTGAAGAAGGGGCTTTGGAGCGACGACTGGGACCTCACTTTGGGGGCAATGCACTCGTTGAAAATGGACTGAATGGCCTGGAACTTTGAGAGGGCAATGGGGTCTGAAGGAATCCAGCGCCCTGCCCAAGTTGACGCTTTGTCCTGCCCCTTTCTGCTCTTGCGCTTGTTGCCATCTGCGGGCTTCTTGTCGGGACTCTTGTTAGGTTCAGCCTCATCCACCCCCACAGGCTCATTCTTGTCATCCTTGTCGGCTCCCTTGGACTTCTTGGGCGCAGTGTCCTCCGCACCCTTGGCCTCATCCTTCTTGGATCGCTTTGCCCTCTTGGGCGCAGATTCCTTCACCTCAGGCTCAGTCTTGTTGGCTTCCTTGGACTTCTTGGGTGCAGTGTCCTCCG
>CAXAMN010028817.1:159579-179711 GCA_963970005.1 Durusdinium trenchii
ACCTCAGACTCAGTCTTGTTGGCTTCCTTGGACTTCTTGGGTGCAGTCTCCTTCCCATTGTTGTTGTCATCCTTTTTCTTGCCACTGCCACGCCCCTGGCCGCGGCCATTTTCTTCGTCCATCAGCGAGAATTCATCGGTTCCAAGTTGTTCTCGCCGAGTCACGAGTGGCACCTGAAGGGGTGATTGCAAAGAAGGTTCCCAGTGATTCCATCTTCAACTAGAAACCAGTTGCGAAGGTTCATGAGTGCTCACCATTTAGCCGCTTAGCCACTGAATGTTGAGACCCACCCACCTCCCCATTCAACAGATCCACCTCTTGCTCAGCTGGCTCCTCTGCAGGAGTTTGCTTGGTTGACATCGAGGACGAGGCCGGAGCAGTACCGAATGACGAGGCCGGTGCAGCCGCTGGCTCTTTCAACTCAGTGGGGGGAAGCTTTGGAGGGCCATGCGCTGCAGAGAGTTCCTGCGCTGTCTCAGGAGCTGGTTTTGACTGAAGTACTTTTCTGACGGTGATCCTCCTATCGAACTTTATCCCAATTTGTTTTTGTTCTTTTTTAACAGCCCTTTTTCGACCTTGAAAGGGCCTCCGTATCCTCCACCAAAATCGTCTCGAAAGAAGTCATACCCAAGGATCCGTCCGGTGTCTCATAAGGCAAAGTCTCAATGTTGTCGATATCACCTGGGCAACCAGTGATCGGGTGAATTAACTAAATGACTAGACCGCAACTACTTAGGAGATCTTAGGAGGGCCTTTTGTAGCTAAACATTTTCCAATTTTGACAATCAGTCCAAGTTGCCCAACACAGCTGAACTCTTCAAGCGAGCTAAGTTCTCCTTCTCCTTGGATTCCATCTTTGCCCTGTAGGGTCGGAAACTTTAAAACGTTTCAAAGTCAAGAGACTTGGTCAAAAAAGATCTTTGGCCATCTCTGGAACTCCCCATGGTGAACTAACTGTTTGAGGAGGTGGATGGTGGATTCCCACATGTTTACTCCAAGGGATGGCTGAGCTATTTCCCCCACTGTGTCCGGTTCTAGAGTCTAGAGTTTGCTTTTGTGGACCCCCACCTCAATTCAGCAAGCCTGGACCGGATTTCTTCCTTGCGTTTGAGCTTTGAAGGACTGAGCGGAGCTGGTGGTGGCATTGAAGACAACGATGAAACCGTTGCAGCCCCAGCGCTATCAACGGGCGTTGCTTCGTGATGGGTTCCATCTCCATTCAAAACCTCCAGGGGAGCCTGCGGGTCTTCATTGTCACACGAGCCCTGAATGAGAGAAGAGTCAAAAGGATCCTGCGAGTCCTCAACGTCAGGGTACTCGTAAACAGTGGCCTGTGAATCCTCAATGAACTCGACGTCGACAGGTTTTGCCTGCGGGTCAGGTGTCTCCCCTGTGACTGTATCTCCACGGGTTCCCCCACCTTGAAGCACAGTCCCGCATCCATCTTCATGCTCAAGACTACTCTTCGGTGGTGGTGTATCCTCCAGTTCAGTAGTTGTTATGGAACTATCGCCATCCTGAACCTCATAGACATCAGCCTCAACGGCCTCCTCATGAGCCTCAACGGCCTCCTCATCAGCCGCCCCATCCATAATGGCTAGTGGGGGGTTGTCATCATTGGCGGCCCTCAAAGCATCGCCGTTCTCATCTGCACTTGGAGTGCCCCAAGCAGCAGTGAAGATGCACCAAACAGAGTTCAACGATGATTCCTTGACTGGGTGATGTGTTGCGGCTTGTTGCGACTATTGGGATGTTCTTGCCCAAAGTAAGTTCCCTTGGTGGAAAGGACTAGGAAAGCAGTGTTGCAAAATTACTATTGAAAACTTCAGGTAAGACATGGTAAGACTCCCTGGGTGCAGTGCTCCCCGTCAGCCACCTTCGCAAGGCATGGGAGAAGAGCCTTTTCACGCCCCATGCATCCAAGTTGACCTTCCCTGCATCTTCAGGCAAAACGAGCTGTTTCCTCCACTCTGTGACCTTCAAGGCGCTGGGTGGGGCAGGAGGCAGATGGAAGCACAGAGAAGAAAACAAAACCAATTCAACAAGTGTGGGTGATACCACTACCAAACTTTTGTTCCCTAAACCGCCCTACCTCGGCACGCAGCAAGTCTATTGGGATGGCAGCCGGTTGAGTGCAAAATTGGACCCACCATGTTGCTGTCAGCTCCAGCGCTTCAGCATTCAGGGAACATGCTTTCATTGAAGCAATCCCTGTGGTTTTGGGACTTGGCCAAACGGTGATGCTATCATTCAACCTCCCTCGGTTGCGAAGCAACGGGCTTTGTTCCCAATCGCTTGCCAAAGGCATGGTCAAAGAACTGAGAACTAGCAGAGAGCAAGCTGATCTTTTGAGCCCAACAGATCCTAGAGACTCCATGTTCTATGAAGTTCTTGGTGCAAGTGGGGCAGCAAAAGACCACTAGACTAGAGATCATCAATTCCAGTCCTGAGGTATCCATGGCCCAACCAGCACCACCGTGCGGGTACCTGACGAGGCAATTTGATGATGCCTTGCGCACGTCTGTGTGCATTGGAGAGCGCAGCTGACTGCAGAAAAAAACAACGGGCGCACATCTCGAACTTCCAAGAGCCAGGATTTCCATTGGGAGTGATAGAGTGCTAAATCCTTTTGAAGGTGTGTTTGCACTCCTCATCGAGTGAACTTGGTTGTGTTCACAGTGGTGATCATTCCATTTGGTTGCACCATGTTAAGATAGTGTGCATCATACGTTCGCTAAACCCAATGTCAGGCTGTATGTCCTGATAGCAAGGCTTTGGAGCCACAAAGCTCATTGATTGGACAGAAAGACCAAAAAACGCTCGGGATCAAACAAAAACAGTACATGCCCAAAAAAACGTTTTTCTCTGAGAGAGCAATAAAAAGACATACATGGGAAGACGTAGGTATACATGGGTTCTTCAAAAAGAATGGCGCCATCCCATCACATGTCCAAGTGGAGCAAGCAAACCCCGGTTCAAAAATAGATGCCAGGACCTTCCCAGTGACCTTTTTGGAGTCCCTAAGTGACCTTTTACACGCCTAAGTGACCTCAAACCAGGGGATCAAAAGGTCACTGGGAAGATGCAGGTGGCTGTTTTTTTTGAAGAACCCACTATGAACATGTAGGTCAAATGTTCGTAAATGGCCTCATAGCGTGGGCCGTTCGGATTGGAGTACGTCCCCACGCAGTGGCCACATTGACCGTTAATGAACAGGCTTAAAATGCCCTTAAACCTTAAAACTGCCACCCTAATGTATCGAATGTTTACAAATATTTCAGTCCCAGCGTCTTTGGCTGGCGCTTTTCATCCCTGCCCAGTTTCTATTTTCTTCCGAAGCATCAAGTGAGAGACCAGTTGGAAGTGTCGAACATGATGCTGGCAGAATCTTGCTTCATGAATCAATTCCGAGATTCATGTCAACTTGACATCAACCAGCTAAAGTAGCATCCCAAGTTAGCCATGTGTGTTCTGGATCGCGTGGCCAGGAAGTGGCCGTCATATCGGTCGCATCTGCGACGCGTTCGTCGCATGCGACGTCGCCAGGAATGTCTTCGAGGCGGAGGGCGCCTTGGAGGTGACCATCGAGGCCGCGGCCGCCTGCAGCGGCTTGGCGGACGACATCTCGACGGCGCCGCACCAGGAGATGTGCCTTGGCCGGTCGACCGTGGACGGTCAGCGAGGTACGTGGAGTCGACCCGGCAAGTAGCTTGGACAAAGGCAAAGTATAGCTGCAGCTTTATAAGGTCATGTCAAGTCATGTCCCATGTACTGGGTCAGTCGGGTCCAGATAGATACGACCTAGCGTTTTTGGGAGGGTGGAAGTGATTGTAAGTGATGTAGACTCTTGATTCACACACTCCCCAGACATGGATTGCAAAACCCCTATAAATTAGGGGTTGAAATATCATCAGTCTACGTTAGGGGGGAACTGGGAAGCCCAAGAAATCCAGAAGTCCTTGGCTTTGGGGTGGGTGAGCGTCGATCGTAACAAGATGGCGTCACCGCGAAGATGGCTTTCGGGGGGGAAGCCGCCCATTCGATGTTGGCTTAACCCCTCCAAATCTCGGGGGGTCAATGGATACTGTTGTAAGTCAAGCTGCCGGGCTTAGGGTCTTTGACCCAAACGCTTAGCTCCCAGTTGCACCTCAAAACCTAGGGATTTGAGACCCTAAACCCTGCGGATGAGAGTCCATGAGCCTTGGACACATCAAAATCGCAATGAGGAAGAAGAGATGGATCGGTTGCTGACTGGTGCTTAGCAGGGAATGAGGGAATGGATCCAATAGGATCTCTATTGGGGGCTCATTCCCTTATTCCCTACTAAGCACCAGTCAGGTTGATTGTTAGGTTGGCCAAGTGGAAAGCCTGAGGAGGTGAAGCGTTCGCAGCTGAAGAGCTGACCTTTTAGGTTTCCCTGTTTCCCGATGGATCCACGCCACCCTGACAGGGGGGATGTGTTCTTTTACGTAGGCGACTGGAGGCTCCGAAGACCTAAGGAGCTACTTGGATCCCTAGGGTTGAACTGCTCAAAGTTCTGGGAACTCGAAAGGCTGGGGGCACTGCTCAGAGCGAGGGGGCTGTTGACAGGCAAGGCATGGAGGGCGCAGGTGGATGGTCGAAAACGCAGGTGGAATCAAAAAAGGATCCATCCTCATGTGAGAAGCAACCCTAAAAAAGAGGCCCCAGCAATTGCAAGCTTTGGGGCTCGGCCTCAGAGATCTTCTAATCTCCTCCCAAATCACCTATAGCTATCGTTTGCTGGCGATCTTCCCATTCAATCTTTGCGTTCCCAGGTTGACTGGCTTCAAGTTCAACCGAATGAAGGATATCAACGAATGGGGAATCTTCCGTCGCCTTTGCCATGAACATGCCCTGATGATGAACAAGATGACCTCGGAGCTCAGCGAATATGGCGTGGAGCAGCAAAACCCAGTCCACTTTAGTAACGCCACCAGGCTGGAAAAGAACGACCCTGGTTTGGCCGATGGTGTGATGCTTATTTTCCATATGGATGAATCCATGTTTGCTCCGGTTCCTCAAGCAAATCAAGTATAAAGTGAGAGACCAGTTGGAAGTGTCGAACATGATGCTGGCAGAATCTTGCTTCATGAATCAATTCCGAGATTCATGTCAACTTGACATCAACCAGCAAACTAGCTTCCCAAGTTAGCCATGTGTGTTCTGGATCGCGTGGCCATCTCAAGAATTTGACGCTAAGGCAACGAACCAGATCCTTGAGCTGATTGAGAAAGCCCGCCAAGGCCATTTTTCCAATAATTCGATCATAGGTCCAAAGCTCTGAGTGGATCGCGCAGAAGAAAGTTCTACGTAGAACCTCTCAGACGGACCATCGCTCCATCTGAATCACCGTCGTTCTAAGCTGTATGGATTGTTTTGTGCCATTGCCGGCCAAAGCAAAAGGTGCTCCCTCAACTTGTTTCAAGGCCATCATGTTAATGTAGACTCTTGCGTAATTAAACCTCCCCAGACATGGATAACCTCCTCATATGGAGTGTTAATCAACAGTCTATTGTACATTATTTTGGAACATTGACGTGTTAATATATCAACATCACATAAAACAAATTATTTTTGTGTTAAAGCAATGTATGGTGAGTCATTAATCAGCAGCCTCCATTTGTTGGGAACGTGGACACATCAGTGTATCACATCAAAAGAAGTCTCTCGTCAAAACAATATTCATATGGGGGCTTTAAGGTTCATATGGGAGGTTCGTCAGTTCATATACAATTCATATTTGTTCCCCGGTTTCATTAACATGTGCGGGATTCACTAATCAAGATTCTACATTACACAGTCATTTGAGACTCTTGGGCCTTTCAACTCCAAGTCCTGGGCATATGAAATACCACTATGCACCGCCACAAATGTCCACCTATCATGACTTGGTTTGATTTGGACATATCGTGAATCAAAAGGACGTTGTCGTGGGACAAAGACGCTCTTTGTGGTTCGGATACTAGCCATGCGCTGTGTTTGCGAGTCCCAACGCTTCAAACAGGTCAGCTGTTATCCTCTTTTGGTGTGGGCATGGGACTCCATGTTTTTTTTTTCCCAAATGCAACAGTGCAAGACTACAATCTCCGCGGCATGTAAAGGGTGCCATGTCAACCGCTCATGAGAAGCTGACAGGTACCAAGCTCGCGCTCTGTCAAGCATGTGCGATTTTGTCGCAACATGCGGGGCTGTTGTTTGACAGGTCATTTAGCAGCCCTTGAGGCTGACTGCAATCAGATTCAGAAGCATGAACTAGGGAGCCAACAAGCTCGAAAGAAGACAATATGCCTGAGACCATCCAGAGCCAGAGAAAAAGACAAACTAAAATGAAACAAGAAGAGAAACGCAGATCTGTCTTTGGCATGCTCCAAGATCCAGTTTAGGCTGCCAGGGACCACAAGTTGTTGACCATTTGGATGACCCAAAAACAGCGTGGTCAGATGACATCGACCTCTTTGTCATGGTCCGCTGGCTGTCCTGAACCTCGCGCAGGCACCACCCGGGGGCTCTCGTGTCCGAAAACAAGGGGAGAGCTCTCGTGTTCGTGTCCTGCGTGGCCTCCCACCACCCACGGACCTGCACACGCACGGTGTCCACCGCAGACGCACGCGGACGGTGCTGGGCCCGACCTGTGTGGTGGGAGAAAGATGAAAGACCTGTACGTCGACCTCCAAGGATGTTCAAAGCATCCGGAGATCGATGCAGAATTCGGAGGTGTTTTCCGTACAGCATGGAACATCATGGAACTCAGCAGCTTTCTAACTCAGCAGCTTTGTACAGAAAGAAGAAAGATCGAAGAAGGGGAAGGGGGCAGGTGATCAAGAACATGACATTGAAAGGAATGAATGTTTCAATGTGAGAGAAAAGAAACCTAACTGGTTCTTCCGTTTGTGACCTAACTGTTTTTCTGGTTTGAGGAACATTTTCAGCTCACTTTCAGGAGACTGCCTATCAACGGTCAACACAAAGGATCGTGTCTGCCCACGACCTACCCAGATCCCCAACGGGGGGTTTTTGCCACGCAACGAACAACAAGGAGGCGAGTCGACGCGACGATGACGCGTCCCAGTGGTTTCTCAGAACACAATACTTGGAGAGTGCTCCTAAGTTATGTTATGTACAGTGTTATTTGGTTCCGCGCCAGAGCCTATAGTAAGGGAAATCTCTTCAAGCAGAAGTGCATTTCACTCAACTTCCTTCTTGCACGTTGGCAAGTCTTCACCTCCAGCTGATTCTCAGTCCAGCCGACATGATCCAAAGATCGCACCGATCGATCATCTGCTCAGACGTCTAGCCCACTGCTTGCTGCATCCGGCCAAGTCTCCCCATCCCACACCGCAGGGCTTGGAGGCATTACTCTTCTCCCCGGTGACGACGCGCTTGGACACTGGATGCGAGGATGCGGCGCTGGAGAGGAAGCTGCAGCGCTGGCGGTTGCCAGGTTGGGATGCGAGAAGTGAACAGGTTGGGTCGTATTGATTGTTCAGGATTTCTGGCCCACCCTGGATTAAATCGCCTGAATCCCCCAAAAGAAATCGGTTTGCTGAACTACAACACCAGGTCAAGGGAACTCTTTTCATGGTCGAACCGAAGGGTAGGATCAGGAACTCAGATGACTCAGATGGCCCTTTTTTGCTGTAATGTGGGCGACAGGTAGAAATAACATGTCTTATACCAGATTTGGGGGCCCTATCCCCGATCCTAAACCTTGCTAAACCACCTGGATCTTCCATGATCTTCCAATGCAGAATTTCTGCCGAACTTGGCTGGTTTCATGGATGAAAAGGGCAGACATTCTGCATGTCGTTGGCAGATCAGGACATGTCCCAAAACCCTGATGACATGCACCCGTTGGCATCTTGGAACCCGGATTGGCATCTTGACTGATCAGGCCACAGATACTGCGTGATCTGCATGTGAAGAGTGAGTAGATCTTCCAGTGTTTGAATTCTTTTAACTGAAAACCTCCACATTCCCCGTCCCCAAATTGCAGTCCTATGTGCTAAATTTCACAATTCAGGGGCGGTTCAGGTGAAAATGGAAAATTAACCTGTGATGGATGCCGCTCGTTGAAATAAAAACACAAACCCATTATTATGTACTACTGGAAAAAAAAGAGAGAAAGACTCCAACAAATGTAAGGTCAAAGGTTTTGGAGAACCTCACTGGCCTAAAAAAAGGGGATATTGGCATGGTGCTGGAAGGTGGAGATTACACTAGCATGAGATCCAAAAGCACACATGCAGTAAATCCAGTCTTGTTGGCTGGGAAGAAGTAGCCGTTGGTTCAAATGGTGCAGCATGTTGCACAACACTGTGTGCACCAGCCAGGGTTCAACACACAAGACAGGCGGTGGAAGGAAGGATTTTAAAAAAAACAACACAAAGCACCGACACCAGTACAAGAGAGGTTGAACGTGCAACTTACATGAATAGATTCTTTGAAATGGTCACATCCGGCCTTGCATGGTGCCATGAAGATGTGTCTGCGGTTATCGCACACGCACGAGAGAAGGCTAACAAGGCTCACCAATTGCTTTTGGGAGCAGCCAGAGCTGTGCTGCAATTTGGAAGCATTCAAGAGGCAAGAAGAAACTCAAGGATATACATCTAGACAGGTGATTGTTTTGCGGGATTCAAATCACAGCAACACAGCATTTTACAAAAAAACATGACAATGACATGAACTTACTACACAGTTTCTTGTTTTGTTGAAAGGCTAGTGTGTTGAGACAAAGCAGTGTGCCTTGGTTCTTTGGCCTTTGGTGTTCCAATTTGCTCGCTGGAGGTGAATTCGTTTAGAGATGCTGCAATGGTGCTCGTTGAACTTTCGCACTGGCAACCAGAAAGGCCTACCTCTGATGCTTTACAACCTCAAAGCCGTGCAAAACACACTCCTGGTAGAGCTGCCTACAGTATGATGCAGCTGTACCACATGTTGTCCATGAGCCTTGTTTATGGTGATTGTTGCCAAAATGCTTAACATTGGCAGGGCCGGGCATATGAATGCCACCACCCCCAAAAGGTGACAGGGTCATAGGACATATATATATATATATATATGCTCTGGATGTGGAAACCCTGCCCGCCGACAGCAAATCTGAGGAGCATCAATTTGAGGAACGCAAAGCGCTTCAAGCATACAATGTTCACTGCAATGCAGCTGGCTACCGGAAAGCTTGACATCGCAGAGATGGTGTGACACTCAGTGTTGCGCAAAGATAGAGGAAAGAGCCTGCAACAATGGTAGGGACAGGTTTGAGCAAGGGTATTGACAAATAGACAGTGACAGTGACAACCTAAAAAACAAACAACACGACACACTCCGAGACACACACACAATTTAACAATTTATCACACAATGTCACAATGTGAGAGTCTGTCATTGGGTTCATGGTTCCTGACCCAGGCGGAGTCAGTTGGAGGACCGAGCCCTGCGACGCTCTCAAGGGCCCGTTACAAACTTGATGTCCTTGGTATGTACTTACGCAGATGGCAGTGGTCCCAAACTGGGTTCAAGCCTTTCTTCATCACCCTTTGTGGGGCACTTGGTTGTGTTGCAGAAAAGCACGGCATGTCTGGTCACACACACAAAAGCCTAGATGTTTGTAGTATACCAAGTTTTGCCCAGGCTATGATGCGACGAAGCAAGGACGCGAGCTATTCATCGTTGAAGAATACAGAACAATGTGCCTTGCAAAAGTTCAGAGTCCAGAGTTCAGAGTCAGAGTTCAGAAGTTCAACTTTTCAACTTTGTATTCTATTCTGTAGAGTTTGGGTGTGGAGTGGTGGTCCCAGGGTTTTTTTTCAACTTTATGTCTCAAAGTGTCCATCGAATCAAGCATGCAGAATGCAGGTCAGCAGATTTGATGGACAACTTCTCTGACCGGATCTTGGATGCTGCAAGTGGTGAATCTCGAGTTGGTCAACAAGATACAAGTGCCGGTTTTTTGTACAGAATGCCGAGTGCTGCCCATTATTTCTATGGGTAAAGGATTCTTGTCTCCCAAAGCGTCGATTCAGTCTGACTGGTAGTGGTTGTGTCTCACTGCACCCCTCTACCATGAGAGGTTTGAAGGATTGGGGTTTGGGATGTGTTTGACAAAATACTGCAACACCAGACTCCCTCAGATCCTCAAACCACCAGACCGCAGGGCCATGGCTTTTTCCTCCTCTCAGTCTCAGTCTCAGCAGGTGTGAACACAGCTTCTTGCTGAGGCTGCACATCTACACCATACAAACTGGATGCTTTGCTGTGGACGATTGGTCTTGAAACTGGCGGATGCACGGGATCCGAGCGCCAAACCAATGTTGAAGCGTATTGTCAACAAGTCATTTGCAACCTCTCAGACCAAGGCCACTGAAATATAAAAAAATATATATGCTACATTACATTATGCTACTGTTTGGCACCAGTTTGGTCACAAGATCAGGCCACTAGGCATCACTAGGTTTAGCTGATTTGGCCTGGACTGTGCTCACATGTAATAGACCAATGGAATGTAACAACAAGCAATGTTACGGTTCCAGAAGTTCCCCAGTTGGTCAATACAATTAGGTCAACCCACCAGTTTGTCTGGGTTCGATGTCTAAACAGGTGCGGAAGTGTGGGTCTGCCGTGATTGCCCATCAGGCACCGAGCTCAAACTCCATGAAGCTCCAGTCGTGGACATCGAGCAACTGTGTCTAGATGTCCAAGCAGATCTTGCTGCTGGGCCTGCAAAGGAGAATCATGGAAGAAGGGCCACAGCTGCACAACCCAAGCTGCAGCATCACATGGGGAGACTTGTTTTGGAAAACGATGAAGACGGGGAAATGCTGAAGAGGCACTGGGTGGCTGGGTGACCACAGCCAGAAGTTACTCCAGAAGCTATGTTACTATGCTAGCTAGGCTAGTCCTTCACTATTGTGGTGGTTCTACATTCAACTCTCCAAACGTTATCATGTAGTAGAATGTAGAGTAGAGAAGAGAGTCAACAATTAATATCTATATATTTCAACTACTAATGGCACCTGACACGTTAACGACTATATGTCACAACAGTATAGCTACTAATAGACCAGGGACTCCAGTCCAGGGACTATTGATATAGTTATTATATACTATCATACTCATACCACCAACAAAAACTGTCTAATATAACTATAACTCATATTTAATATATCAAGTTTCTAGGCGATGTCATGGCCCTGAGAGTGTCCATTCCCGTCAATACTTTTGAAAACAGGCCTTGCGGATTTGATCTTCAACTTCTTCCCAATCCGGTACCTGAGCCAAAGACACTTGTGAAGGAGACCATCAAGGATGAACTCGAGAGTCGTATGGAGCGGCTGTTCATCAATTCGTTTAAAGTCTCAGGAATCAAACACATCGCCGACAATATCCTCCAGTCTGTTTTGGAGGGACTGCCCCAGAAGCTTGCTTGTAATTAGGGAGGAAACACTGGAACACACACTAGTTGCATATATGCATGTGTGTGTACATGTGAGTGTGTGCATGTGACTGGTCAAATGGTGGTGGGTGGTTTTTTTTGACATAACACGACATTACAACATTTGTTATTTTTGGACTGTTAGTTTTACTCTCATTTCTGGATGTTTGCATTCACTGTCACTGACTTGTCAGTGAATCGGTTAGTCCATTGTCCATTAGGTGGAAAAACCTGCTGCCCATGCTCCAAGCTTTGGACACATTGCTCTCCTCGCTGACATGGAGGGAGAGGTTCATTGCATCCTGTGTAGGCAATCACCCCATGCGGGCATCCGTGGAACATTGGTCAGAAGATGATCTTGCTGGGTTGAGATGGCATGTCATCTCGTCTTTCTGCAACGCTGTTACTTGTGCTGACCAAATGCTTTTTAAAACAACAAGTGGTAAGTGGAACAGGCTGGATTGCCGAATGTGAACGTGTTTGAATCTTTAAAGAACCAAGCATGAATTCCATGTCATGTGCCTTGCTGCTTCTGTCAACAAAGGTTCTACCAATAGAAGATTTGCTTCGCGAGTGTTGGGATCCTGTGCGGTTCACAAAGTCAGTGGATTCCATTTCGACTGATGGGACAAAGAGGGCTGGTGACAAGGTCAAAACCTTCACGCCAGAAGAGTCTTCAAGAGTCACCTTGAAGTTGATTTCAGATCTCATGGCTTCAGACTATGCGTGGGCTTGCATAGCCCTCATCGCACACTTGTCGCAAGAATGTGAGGGTGTGGGTCTGTGGTGTGAAGGTTGTCCATGTCCTGAGCACCAGGTGTCAGCTCCAAGCAAAGTCCCAGGACAACGTCGGGCTGTAACAGTTCTTCCAACGGGCGCTGCCAATTGTCCTTTCAAAACATGTAGGGCTCCAGAGCTTGCTCGTGGGGTGGCCATACTTCGTCAAGAGGGATGTATGAATGTGAACCGTGCACTCTTCAATGAGTACATTGCAAAAGCACCTCACTCCTACCGGTCAGAGCTTCACAATACCTGGACCAAGTCAACTTCAAAAATTTGGGGAATCTTGGACTCAGGACTTTGGGAGGTTGAAGAGATTGGAGTGGGAGTGGCAGTGGGAGCAAACAACACAGGATTAACAAAACTTGGAAGTTAGCCGAAGTTAGCTTTCAGTGTGTTGCATGACTGACTCAGAATAGACAATGCAGTGATATAGACTGTGTGTTTCACTCACGTTTTGCTCTTTCTATTCGACACCTCAACCGCTAGGTAGGACTGGACTGGACTTGCCAACATGCCGCTGACTGAGGACAATTGTTCATGAAGTTGTCTCATTGGCAGCAACTACCATGGGCTCTATGTCCAGACCTTGGAAGTGAGTTGCAAGATTGCAACTTGCAATCTGTTCACTCTGAGACACCATAACACTGACAAGTTAGAAATTTGCATCATGAGCCATGAGCAATGAGAATGACAACATGAGAATGGCCAAGGTGGATTGGCCCATGTTGACTCCCACGAGGTGCAAAAGGCGGCTTCACATTGCTTGAGTCTTTATGATTCGGATTCCTCATCATCAGGAGCAGCACATGCCCAGTCACAGAGGTTTTTTAAATCCAGCGTGGCCTGGTCTGGATGAGGCAGACGTTCCACTTCGAAGCATTGTTGAGGCTCTAGCCCGCAGCCAGATTTTCATGGAAGACATCCTCAACGACAAATCTCCAGCGGCCAAAAGTTTCTTGCATTGGGTGAGTGGTTTCCGATCTGCCTGGGTCTCAGCAACTGAGGGTCAGCTGGGCAGCCATGTTTGATTCACTAGATGACTAGATCATACTTATATTACAAGTTATTCTTTTGGTGCAATTCAGTGAGACCACTAACATGGTAGAAACTTGAGGTCAGAGTGGCCGAGCGTTCAGTGGAAGGGCGCCATTCTCTTATCAACAGGATACGCAAACGATGTCCCGCAGCCAGCACAGCATATATGAGCATGGAGTTCCGTTTCGATTGGATGAGACAAGTTGCATCCACAACGCCCGAGGCTCGTTTCATTGCTTTGCGTTAAGAATTCTGAGTGAGGTAAGCAAGGTGTGAACATGGAACCTTCCTCCAGTTGACTTACTTAAAATACAATACGACGTACATATATCTATATCTTGTTGCTCGTCCAGTCATTGAATTTCAGTCATCTTTGTCTTTTCCAGGCATTGATGCAAGTTCAACGTCAGCTTGATGGGATGGAGACCCACGAAGGTTTTCACCAAGCAGTTCGGTACGGGGCCTACCTGTCACTTCTCAATACTTCTCAATGTCAAGCCAGGTCAAGCCTCATGTTCTCCTGTTTCTTTTGGAGCTGTCCACTGTTGGCTGTTCACTTGAATGCTTGCTGAGACACTGTCGAGTCAGGAACTTGATTGGGATCAACGCTTGTGACTCCATCAATGGTATGAGTGGGGCTGAACTTGCAAAGTTGGTCTACAGAGATAACGTGACTGTGAAACATGGCTCTCGCAAGAGGCTTGCTACAGAATTGTCACAGAAAACTGCTGATGTTCAAGCAGCTCTTGGAATTGAGGATGCCAAGGGCAGTTCAAAACCCGGATCAGGAGGGCCTTTGACGCGAGCTCTCAAGAATTACCTTGTCTATGCTTCCTGTTTCAAGAGTGTCCGTGAATTCAGCGTGTGTGTATTTTTGTCCCAGTCCAGGACTGTCTTGATTTCAGATACATCATGAAACGATATTAAAAAATGTCAACTCAGTGGCAGTGGCCATTTTGTTAATTAAAGATTGCTTTGCTGTTCCTGAATTGAGGTTGCCTCCCAAAGGTCAACACTACTTTTCTCGCTCAGAAAGTCCATTGAGGGATTGGAGCTGAAGGAACTGGCAAAATCATATCAGACTCAAACCCGCCGACTCTTGACAGCACAACTGACATAGCGTGTCATCAACTGACCATGCCTGAGTAAACACTTGACAACTGACAACTAAAAGAAATAAAGATTCTAAGAAACACCAAAACAAAGAGACCACAAAAGAACAACATGAATACATCAATCAACATGAATCAACATCAATAATTAAAGACATCATTAAACAGAACATTGAATGAGAGGCAGAGATACATACTGTAAGCACAAATGTGTATTTGCGTATTTGTGGAACATCAGTCCAAGTCCAAGGTGAGCTTTTCCGATCTGGTGATTGCAGCATTGACGATGACACAGCTATGGAGGACAGCTTGGTGGTTTGGAGGCCATCATTGCCTGTAGTATCATATGTTGGCACCGCCCCTTCAAAGAGAGAGACATCCGCACAGACACCTTGTGAACCGATTGAAGACCACTTCTTTTTTCAGCCATCAATAGATGGGCGAAGCAACAGTTATACAACCTTTTTGGGAGAACAAATTCAATTTGACTTGCTTGCCCAGCCATTCGTAGCAATGCAAGCAGAGGTTGCTCGTGAGACTTCTTGGTTTTCGAGTGTGACTGCAGTGGCTGAAGGCAAGCCACTGACATGTTCAATGGGTGATGTTGCCTTCGAGACTTTGTCGAAAAGCTTGTATGTATGGCACGGGAGTGAGACTGCTTATCACATATCCAAGCCCATGCCCTTCAGCTGCAACACAAGTTCAGGTGATATTAGTATGACATACATCAATAGCACCTGTCACATGTGAAGACACTTTTGGATGTTTTTGACTACTGTTTTGACTTGCCATCTTGCCAATGACTGATGATTGGCACTTGAGGCCACCAGATGCCCATGACCTTTTCCAATCGATGGCCGGGTCTGGAGCTTTCTGGGAGAAGTCGGGGTACTTTGTCCAGCCTGACTGCACTGGTTTGGATTTCCTCTTGCAAAAGGAGTTTGTCATACCCTGAGTTGCTATTCCTCAAGCCCGAAGTTCATTAAGTCATTGTGAACAATGTCCTTATGTTGACATGCAAGCTTCAAGTCCTTGTTTGTGTCTTTTTTTCTTCACTGCCAGTTTGCTCATGTGATAATATATACACAAATTTGTGAAGGTGGGAAAGCGCGAAGACACTGATATTGACTTCTTCAACATCACTCCATGTGGTCTCGAGGCTTTGTCAGTGACCCAGACATACATCCAACCACAGACATTGGCAAGCTATCGCCTTGAGGATGCTCATAAACCTTGCCGGTCTGATGTGCGGAAACTTTCCGAGTTTGAGCTTATCCTAGAGCTGAACTGTCAGGGATGGGCTTATGAATACATAAAGGGCAGCAAGAGACTACCTCCTTACACCAAACATGGAGATCGGAAGTGGTACTACCACACAGCCACAATGAAGGGAGGAATCAATTACAGATACCTTTCAGTTCTGGTTTTGGCAGATGAACTATTTTCTGAGGGTTTGCTTTGCATTCACCATGGCCAGCCTGTATCGTACTACGATGCCCTCCTCAAGGTACCACCTGGGATGTTGAATGAGGTTCTGCCACGGCGGTCCAAAAAATTTTACTCGGATCTGATGAAAGCACATGGGAGCAAGAAGCATGGTACACAAGGCAAGGTACATCAAGCTCCAATGATTGAAGACGATGAAGAAGGCTCTTGGGTGAGTTACACATGAGTTGGTTAAAAAAACACAGTCACAAAACAGAATTAGCCTCGGACTCTAGACCATTGTGTGTAGTGTCAAACCTCATTGTACACTGTACACAGTTGTCAAGTGTGAGTCTCAGAGTAAACTGACTGACCGGACCGACCATACCAAAAACTTGGTTTGGATTTGGATTCTGGTTTGGGTATTGGGTACTCGTAGTACTCGGAGATTTGTACGATTCCTGTTACCCTCTTCCCCCTCTCTACTGCCCACTGCCCACTGATAAAAATAGTCATGCACAGCGGCTCAGCGCCACAGGCCTATCCTTGCTGAAAGCAGTGTCCACAGCCACAGCTTGCGCAAATGACAAGGTAGCTTCTGAATCAGAGGTTGGTGCTTATGATGTAAAGCCTGTGGCCACCGCCACAAAGAACAAAAAGGCTGTGACAGTGACCATGGCCGAACCTTTTTCAAGCTCCTCTTCAAACTCCGATGGGGATGGGGACACGGACTTGGAATGTGAGGAAGCTGACATTGACCAGTGTTCTGAGGGTGACCATGGTCATGGGGCTGTGGACGAGCCCAGCAGTGCCTCTGGTGCAATGCCGGTGCCAGTGGCCATGGCTTCATCCATTTCAGCTGTGATGGCACCCGACGTGACAGGCCAACCAGTCCACCAGTGCCAGGAGCCCATGGCGCCGATGGCGCCTGATGAATCTGCTACATCCACAAGGCCAAGAAAGAAGCGTGCTCGCAAGAATGAGACACCAAAAGAGGTCACCGAAAAGACTGCGCTTGCACGATGTGACCGCCAGCGTGCTCCAGCAGCAGTTGTTCACAATCTACCTCGAACCGGTACATCAGCCTCATTGTGGGAACTGTCTACTGTTTGGGTGGAGGACCTGCCATTCATTCAGAGAACAGATCAAAAAGCCAGGGACCCAGGACCTTTCAAGACAACCTTTCAATGTCAGTTTTCAATACTTCAGCGAAATCAATCAACTTCCAAGTTCCAAGGCCACTTCCTTTTATGTGAAGTGTCCTCTACACGGCACTAGATTGCGCAGCTGTTCCAAGCAAATAAGCAAAGGGACACAAGATGAGATCATTCGATCATTGATGTTTTGGGTACTTGGAGGCGGGAGAGGGTCAGACAGGGTCCATCAGACACAATTCCCCTTGGGCCCCTTGATTCACCAAATTCATATTTTTTTTTTCAAAGCCAATCAATCCAGTCACCAATCCAGTCATGTCCTGGTTCTGTTCAATATCAAGCTGCAACTTTGACTCTTACACTTGCATTCTTTAACCAGTTCCTTGTCAGCTACCAGTGTCAGGCTTTGATCTGGAGCGGAAGCCAAAGGAAAGCGATGAAGAGTTACGTGCAAGACATGTGCACACTGTTGCCATCTAGCTGCACAAACTCGGACATCACATTTGCTGTCAATTGTAGATTGTCCTTTATCTTGCTAACTAACACATGCATTCATTTGCCACAAATGCCGCAAATGGTGTTTCTGAAAGTGCTGGCGCCGAAGGCAATACCATCCGCAAATGAGCTTCCCACCAGAGATGACTTGGAGAGAGCACTTGTTCAACGGCTACAGGGTCTTCGGGGGAAAGCATAACAGTATCACTGTTTGTGCAGTTTACATTTTCTCAGGCAATGTCCAATGGACAATGTCTGAATTGAACAGGGGTTGAAAAACAAATGAGCAGCCAAGAGGTACAAAGCGAAAACAATCTTCACTTCATTGTTTACAGAGTTGCATTGTATAGGTGAGCACAGTGAGCACCAAAACAATTGACAGACTTAGACTTAGACTCGACTTGAAACATATTGATGTTTATCATCACTTCAAACGTTGAGAGGAGAGTGGAATGGAGAGCTCAATAAATCAAAGTGGCCTAGATCCTAGGCCCAAACACATTGTACTGTTACTCTAGTCGAAAATTGAAAGAGCACGCTTTGTGTGATCGATGCTGAAGACAATTTACTCACCTATTCAGTCTGTGTCAGACTCCTTGTAGTTGGACTTACAGCCTGCTAGCCTTCCGCATACATGTTCTAGACATGTTTGATGGCGCGCATTTCTCAAGAGCAAGGGTCCTGGCAATAGTCTAGAGTTGTTTATGTGTAAATTTACACATTTTGAGAGCTTGATCATGGACGAGTCATCACTCAGAAGGACTATGCGTGGGGTCAACCGTATTACGCGTGAGAACGGTCCTGGAATTGCCCAGCCACAAATTACAGACTTCTTGGTCCTTACGGAAGTGGCTTTCCTGAAGTTGGTTGACATCCTTCAAAGGCGTGGCATTTGCAGATGCTCTGTCTCAACCATGGTGGTTGATATGAATCTGGGGTCCAATGCCATCGTGCACAACACAGTTACCGCCAATCCTGAAGGTCAACGTCTGTCACCAGTGGAGGGCAATGGTCCCAGGGACATCAGACAGCTCAATCCAACCTCAGATTTGAGTCCAGTTCATGCTTTCATGTCCCGGCAGAAGACAACCTTTTCTCGACTTGTGAGTATGCTAGAGTGCAGTGGTACTTTGCGAACAAGCCCATCACTCTTTAGTGTCAGTTTGACACTAGAGAATACCAACCACAGCTTTGTTCTGACAATTCCCTCGACCACGCGTTATGTGGCCAGTGACATTGATTCAGACGATGTACGCTCAGAACCAACTGTTAATGATCCTGCTCATGCAGCTGAGAATGCTGCTCCTGATCATGCAGTAAACGGAGAAGCCAATCCAGGGGCACCAAATGTGGCAAGGAATGAAGCTGAAACTCCAGATCCAGTTGGCACTGCAGGCACTGATGGCACTGAAGCTTCAAATCCTCCTCCAGTTCCTTTGCCTGTCACCCCCGTGGCTGATGAAGGGACCCTCCCCCATGTTGGTGGCACGACACCAGCAGCAGTGGTGGATTCTCACCCTCCTGTTCCAGTGGTCGACCATGGAAGTGCTATCGGGCAACGACGGGCCGTAGCCACCACAGCCATGCTTCGTCTTCGAGGGGCTGCTGCTGCACCACAACAAGTCGTTTGGGGCCCACCACGAGCAGAGGGATACTTTGCACAGTTCCGGAGACCAAGGCCATGATGCGACTGGACTACTGCTGGCTGCTGGGTCGGCTGCCTTTGGCTGCTGGCTGCTTGGTTGGGCTGCCTCTGAGCTGATCCGATCTGAGGCATCCTAGTGCTGGTCAGAGAGATTCACACTTCAGAAGGAACCGTTCTCTTTGCGGGTGAGGCTGTTGATTGATGATAAATTTGGGTTTGATTAGGTTGAGTTGATTGCAATTGTTTATAGTTGTGGACTGCAGTGGTCTTGTTGATGGGGTGAGGTTCATATCAGGCCACTGATTCACTCGCAAGCCATTTTATGGCTCATATGACTCATATGGCCATGGGGTATTATAGGATTTGATGGCTACAAGTCATGGAACAGCCGCTCAGACTCAGCTCACTGATAACACAATCAGTGAGTGAGTGAGTCAGTGAGCTAATCTTAATTGCAAGGGGATTGCTGTCACCGTGACGTGACCCTATTTATGTGGAAAAAACAGCTTGTCTCAAACAGAGTACATGTTACATGTTGTTTGTTTGTTTGTGCATTGTGTATTCAGCAATTGTACAAATCAACAAACACTCTATGTTTGGTTTCAGAGTTCCGAATTCCAGATGTACGTTATTTTCATTGTCAAGTAGTCAATTGTGAATGGTTTAATGACGATGATTATGTTTGTTTTAACATGATGTGTATAGTATGATATTGCTTGTATGCACAAAGAAAGCATTGATGTCCTGAACAATCACATCTTGCATATCACTTAAGACTGAAATGTTAGTATTGAAGCTTGTGGGGTCCTGATTGGGGTGTGCTACAGGTAAAGTTCTGGGGATCTAGGGGCTTTGGGGTCTTGGTATTTCCGGGGTTGAAATTGGGGGTGTGCCACAGATATATATATATATATTTACAATTCTGCGGGTTTGGGACCTTTAAGTTGGTTGGGCTCTTGGTGTTCAGGCGGTAACGAATGGTGTGTGCCACAGTTAAAGTTCCGGGGATTTGGGAACTTTAGGTGGGGTCT
>CAXAMN010028817.1:179721-191051 GCA_963970005.1 Durusdinium trenchii
GTTCCGGGGATTTGGGAACTTTAGGTGGGGTCTTGGTGTTCAGGCGGCCGCGATTGGTGTGTGCCACCATTAAAGTTCCGGGGATTTGGGAACTTTAGGTGGGGTCTTGGTGTGCGAGCGGCCGCGATTGGTGTGTATTACCATAGTTTAAAGTTCCGGGGATTTGGGAACTTTAGGTGGGGTCTTGGTGTTCCCGCAGTCGCGATTGGTGTGTGCCATAGTTAAAGTTCCGGGGATTTGGGAACTCTAAATTAATTTTCCTCAGAAAAAATTAATTTCCCAGAAAAAAGTTAAAGTTCCAGAATTTCTGGAACTTTAAGTTAATTTTCCAGAAACCAGCTTTCTGGCGGGTTGAAACCTGTCGCTGTGAGCTGTATGTGGCTCAAAAAACTCACACACATACCGCCAACTAACTTCATTGGCGGGTATGTTTTTAGATTTTTGACTCCAAAAACAGCTCAAAAACAGTAGTTCATACCCGCCAAAAAGCTTGCTTTTGGGAAATTAACTTAAAGTTCCAGAAATTCTGGAACTTTAACTTTTTTCTGGGAAATTAACTTTTTCTTTCTTGTGACCATGGCGGACTGGGGTCTGTGTAATATTGCTTTAGATGGTGGGGGGATCCAACCCACTAGTGTGGCAGATTTCTGAGTTCAATCAGTTCAATCTAAACTATTGTGATGTGATGTTGGTTCAAGACGAAAGGGTAGTTGGGAAAATTGATTTGGTCACAGTCATTGTGACAATGATGGAAAACCTGGCTACACAAGCAGTCTCTAGGGACTCTAGGGCATCCAGTTCAAGCTCATCCTCGTCCTCTGCTTCCGACGATTCTTACACGAGTGATTTTTGGCTGTGTGTCACTGTGTCACCTTCAGCTGTTTCAGAAAAGAACAAGTAACAAACAGTACACACAGAAACAAGAGACTTTGTGCAATGAACATTCCTGTTTGTGTAAATGTTGCTTGCGTGTTAGTGTTCTATTGTTTCAATGCTGCTTCTATGTATTTGTTTCAGGAAGCTGGATCTGATAGTGATCCAATGGAGTGCGAGCAGGCTTCTCAACCTGCTACGGACCAACCTGCCGTTGATGATGATGAAACTGCCAGACTGATTCCTAAGGCCAGCAAACTAAGTATCAATGGGTTCGGTGATTCGGCCAGTGTTGACAAGGCTTACGATGTGTGCTTCTTCTTTCCATGACCTGTCGCTATGATGGGCCATGGCCATGAACACTCAAAAACACATGTTTTGTGATGCCCCCTAGCTTGGCTAGGAAGATGCCAACGACGAGGACGAGACCAATGGTGATGACAATGATGTCAATAGACTGCTTTCCAAGGCCAGCAAAATCAATAAGTAACAGTATCAGTTGATCCGAACAACTTTTCATAAACATGTCTACCAGGCTACTACTACCAGGTTCGAATTTTCTGTTGTGTCACGAGACTTGTGATTTGTGTCAATCATGTGGAGTCAGTCATGTATGTTTCCCAAATTAAGAGCCTTCCAGGTCAACAGTTATGGTTGGCCAGCTGGACCGACATCACTCCCAGAGCTTTTTCGGTGGGCAGATTTCAATGCAACCATGTTGCTACAAGAGTCTCCGGAAGCTTCTTCGGCTGTAGATCGCTTCAAGAAGATCCTTCAACGGGATATTTGGATCTTCGACAGCTATTCAGGTCTTGGCACAGGTGGTTACACTTTGCACCAACAACACAGCCACATGACCCGTCAGAACCTCAAGTAATGTCTTGTGGAATACTGGTCATATCATTTCTCTTTCTTTTTGATGACTGGTGGTGACCGGCCTATAAAATGTGGCAATATTAGTCCTGGTAGTGGTGGTGTGACATTCGAGTCAGGCACTCTGCAAAAGCTCTTCCCGAATGAGTTCAAGAATCCCGGGAAGGTGAAAACTATCACATCATGTGACCTAGATGCCAACTGCAGGAAAGTGCTGGGCTCTCTCAATCCGGTAGCTCTGTCTGTACCAACTGCTGTGAGTGTGATTGTCATATATATATTATTTACATGTTTTTTTGATCTGCACTGTCTGCACTGCACTGAATCAGAATCTAAATCTAAAGTCCTCCAACTGTGGCAATGTTGAAGCAAAAACAGCCGCAACCACAGCCAAGCCTGGGCATCGTGTGAGGCATACAGGCCACAACATGTTACTGGAGGCTTGGACGAGAAGCTACGGATGGATGTTCTTACCCAGCTTGGGACCATCAAAGCACAGATTATGCAACAACTCAAGGATGCCCTCAGTCCAATGCCCAGCTTTCTTTGAAACACTCATACTCATACTCAGAATGCTGCAAAACAACAATTGGCCAGGTCGAATTGTTACAGTAAAGGGTGTTCTTTTGGTAAAGACAAAGGCTAGGGGTAGGTCGTGGCTAGAATCTAGAAGTCGATTGTTTTGCTCAAATTCTGCTAATCACTCAAAGACATGTTTATCCAAACCCATTCATTGAGGCAAGCCTCACAATTCGCAAGCCGAAGTGGAAGACTTTTATGGCGACCGTCTTTTGGACCAGTATATCACTTGCTTACTGGAGACGCCGGACATCTTCAAGACTACCACCAAGTGTTATGCTTGTGGCAAGAAGGGGAGAACTAAGGACCCTGATGAATTGCTTGTCTAATTGTCTGTCCAAACCATCATTTGGTTCAATAGAACTACACAGTGACATGCAGCTCGGATTTTGGTTGAACAGTTGTAACAGTTCACCTAATGTCTAATACTCATTGATGCGTCTGATTTTCTTCCAGGAATGTCCCAGCGTGATTGCTTTTGCTGCTGAGTGTCAGAGCAAGCCACTGGAAGAGCAACCCATTCGCGTGGCTGTGGCTGGCACCACCTGCACTGACCACAGTGCAATGGGTCTCTTTGATGCTTTAGATTTTGTGTCATTTTTTGTGTCGCCAATCAATCACCTGCTGTTTGGTTGATCGTGATCCATGGTCAATGGACCAAGGTGCCCATGCAGGATTATTGGGAGAGAGTTGCCTTCCGTTGGCAATATGGATTGCGGAACGGATCATTTGCAAAGAGGACCTGGAAGTGGGACACGGCACCTAGTAGGAGGAAAGAACTTGAACAGAATACAGTGAATACAGCATAGTAACATGATACAAAGCAATAAGGGATACAAAGTTGCTTTGGGGCCGGGGCCAGCCTAATCTCTAGCCATTAGCCATTAGTAAGCCATTAGCCATTAGTAATGTCTTTGTTTGTCCCATGTTGTCAGTGGTTGTTTTTTGGTAATTGGGAATCTGGCAGGACATCATTGCCCATGAATGTGCCCCACGGTTCGACAAGTCCATCCTGTCCCGGCACCTGGTGGGGTACACCCTGCATGAGGTAGATGAACCGATGTCGAATCGGAAAAAGGTCAAAAAGACATTCCACCTTTCTCAACATTGTTTTGGGTGGCCAGAACACCGGCCGAGAGCCTATAGCATCTTCACCAAAGATGCCAGCTGCAGTCTGGAGTCGCCTGGGCTCAATTTGATGCATGTTCTCTTCCGCAAGCCGGTGCTACCTGTCTCTGAA
Source organism: Durusdinium trenchii (assembly GCA_963970005.1). Lineage (NCBI taxonomy): Eukaryota > Dinophyceae > Suessiales > Symbiodiniaceae > Durusdinium > Durusdinium trenchii. The sequence continues at coordinate 183,287 of CAXAMN010028817.1, forward strand.
CTTTGGTGCGCATCACAGGCAGGATATTGTGGAATAATGTGGACTGTGAACTGTGAATGTGAAATATATGTTTTTCTACTTCAGCGATTCCGGTAACAGGGACAGTCATTGAATGAACACCTGTATCAATGATCTGTTCAAGTAGTTTGGACAGTCCAGGCGGATGTCACAGCTGAACGGGAAGCGGCTGCTCACAAGCTCTGCAAGCCACTGAAATCTTCATTTCATGAACTGCTTGGAGGACACTGCTCCTTCTTGTTTTCCTATGGTCAATAGCTAAGCCAAGTTGCTCTTTGATATGTATTTTGCTAGTCTCAGAGTCTCAGTTGTGGTCCAGACCAGCCTCAAAGAAGAGTCCTGAGTCTTGAATCTTGAGAGGAGCCAAACGAGTATGGTTGAACCAATACAAGCAGCTCGATAAAGTGAGCAAGATTCTGAAAAAGGGCTATAAGACCAAAGTCATGAGCAAACACGGCTACTTGGCATTCACTTGGCACTTGAAAGGACTGGTAGTCAGTAGTCACTGTCACTATTGAACATAAACAAGGGATGACAACACACATGCCATGTGTACAACGTGTTGTTTTCAGGGTTTGAGGAAAGGTATGACTTGACTTGACATGCGTATTGTGTACCAATCACCAAGGCCACCTACATTCCAAGAGGTGCCACTGCATGGTGGCCAATTTGAACCAGAACCCTGGACAGCGTCCTATCGTTTCTCTATGGTTGCCAGCTCTTTTGAAGGCAGGCTGTATGTGGCTTATCTCACACGGGGTCAGCAGCAAAACGGGTACACATGACGAGCCAAATGGAAGTCCTGAGAATGAGAACAATGATATGATGGAGGAACGATGGCTGCTTCCCAAAGAACTTTGGTAAGCATTATATAGTGACAAATTCTGACAAATATAGGTTTTACATAAATGTCTTATATATGTGGCATGTGGGTGGGTGTGTTTTGTTCATGTACAGAAGGATCCACGGCCACCACCTCCACTCGTCCACATACGCCCAGACTATCCACTGTTCTGCCAAGGAACACTTGAATGCTCAAGGGCTTCCGATGTGGCCAGAGCTCTCTGGGAATGACCCGTTCCCGATATTCTCGGCAGAGTTGGCACCAACGGTGACAAAGCGGATGGCCGGAAATGTAACATGGCATTCAATGGTATCCGAAGTATCCAATGTTGAAGTCAATAATTCCATTGAAACCACGGCAGTCGGTGACCAGGCAACAGTGGTAGTTTGTGTTAGTTGAAATTGGGACCATATTTCTTGATAGTTTTGAATTGTCCTAAACTCTTATCTCATCAGTTTTGAACTGCCAAGGCCATGCATACGGTGTGTATTGGTACACTGTATGCAGTTATGCTGGCAACATTGCGCTTTCATGATCGTGACTGACGTGAGTAGAAAACAGGATTTCAGAGGAAGCTGTGATCGGTGGTCAGTGGTGATTTGAGGCACTGACCCTGGACCTGCATGTGACCCCTACTCCTTACTGGGGATCTTTGTGGTAGCGCCAAGTATACTGTAGGAAGAAGACTTGTTTTCAGTTTTCAAAAAACATAATTATCATTAGCATTGAAAAATAATAAATTGAATAACATCGAGTAGATAGAAAGTCACACTGTGCAGCCTGCCACCCACCGCTCAGAGCCAATTCGACCGTCGAGATTCTCAAGGCTAGACTCGACTCACCAAAGGAGTTGTGCTCGATCGTCAAGCATCAGGCATCAGGTACCTGAGAGTTTGACTAGATAGAGCTTTGGCATTGCATCCTGAGTCTCTGGGGTTTGACCGCAGGAAAGAAACATTGACTCTACGACTCTATGACTATGAGCCAATGTGTCCCTATTCCTATTCCTGTCTAGTCTAGTCACGTCACAGTATTTGTTCTTTGGATCAATGAACATTTGGTAAAGCTAAGCTGAACGCTAAAAATAACTGCTTTGCGTGTTCAGTGTTTCTGCGTTTTGTGACTGTTGGTATCATTGACCATATCTGATACTGTACAGTCAGAGTGATACGGACTGGAACATGTTTCCCCTTGACTCTGACTTTGGCTTATCAGAATCAGGGGTATAGTATTGATTGATCAACAAAAAGGTCAGCCATTGGTTTTGTGGGCATTTTGCCCATGAGTCTGGTTCCTGCCGATGTGCCACCACCACCTTCGCCTCTGCCAAAGGAGGATGCAATGGTCATGCCAAACTTTACCCAGGTGAAGTGTGCTGTACGCAAATGCAAGTTGATGATCATCCGGAATCCGGCAAAGTCAGGAACTCATGAGCTAAGGCTCAGTTGTCAGATTCCCCATGTTTAGTTTGGTGGTGTCACTGTCGATTCAATTGGACATGTGATTGCCGTGGCATCGGCATTGCTATGCAAATACACCAGTGTCAGCTGTCAGTACCCTAGTATATGCTAGTGTTACCTGTCACGTGCTAAGGCAATTTCAATGTTGCTGTGGGCATTCTCTTTCAAAAGATGCTATGTATCAACAAGCAGGTAAAGCCAAGAACCCGGAATTGGTAGCCCAGTTGCAGCGCATGGAGATTGAAGACCCAGAGCAGTTCCTGGATCATTTGGAAAACTTTTCCAACGAGTGCCATGCCTGTCTCTATGTGCTGATGTTTTGGCTATGCGACATTATGTTGGCTACTATGTTTATGTGTAGTATAGATAGATGCTCTCTAGACTCTAGACTCTATTATACATTGTACATAATTGATAATGACCTGGTCACCTGGTCAGGTTTAGTCACCCGAACTTAGGTGTCCAAACCCTGGTCGTGGAAAGCCTCGGAAAGCCTGGGACTTTAGCCGTGTCACAAAGGCAAAGTCATCAGGTAGCAGGACTTCCGACAACCGCAAGAAGAGACCGTTCACCAAAGAAGACTATATTTTGTGGCACGAGAAAGACGCCCCTACATGGAGACGTAACTCGGTTCATGGGCGTATCATGTGTCAATAAGAATGTCATATGACATGTGACTCAATGACATTTGTTTCATATATATATATAGTATTATATCATAATAGTATTCTGTTTTTTTGACCCCCCTGTCACCTGTCCCCGTCTCACTGTGTGCTCATTGCACATCCATCAAAAGTAGTCCAAGTTCACTTGGAACAACTCCTATAGGTCTCAATCGGAAGGCAGCTGGAGAAGAGTGGCAGCGCTACTTCAGCAGTTCGACCATTCGCAAAGACCAGGTGGATGCTTGCAATGCCGATGGAATATCACTTGGCAAGGCTGGGTGCAGTGTCTAATGGAAAAAAAGTAAAACTGACCGTCCCAACTCAACTCAACCCACCCCATTCCACTGAGTTTTGCTGGCAATGCTTCCATCCCAGATCCCGAGAATTGTTAATTCCAAATTGTGTTGTGTTACCGTGTTATGATGTTTTATCTTATTCCTTCAAAGACGAACATTCATCTATACATTGCATTCAAGTTTGATTGAAGGTTTGGCGTCTATGGCTTGATGCTGAAGAAGAGGAAGTGGCATCAAATTTTCAGGACTCCCAAACTCCAGACTCCACAACAGTTTCTAATTGACAAGTGGGTAGTGACAGTAAGAGACACGGACTTCAGACTCCAGACCCATACTTACAGGACACTCATCGTCACAAAAGAACCATATTTTGCATTCGGATCTACAACTGAAACATTTAAGTTGTTTGTAGACTCAGACTCAGACTCTGTGACTGCGATGTGATTGTTTGGTGAATGAATGACATGGAGTCAACTCAAGTTGCGGAGCGGATTTTCATATTGAATTGTTGCGGAGGAGTCCAGAGTCGAGCACCAAAGCATTGATGAGGTAGCGAAACCTTCCGAGAAGGTCATTGCCCAACATGCAGCAGTGGCAGCAGCCGCTTGGCAGGAGTTTGAGGATGAGGAGGAGCCCTTGGTTTCATTCGGGTGCCTGAGCAAGGCTCCAAGAGCAGATCATGGTAATGGTGGTCCAGTAGTACCAGCTTCAAAAAGAGCACCAGCAAAGCAAGGCAAGAAGTCAAGTACGGTGGCACCCAACGTGGAGGCAGCATGCCAACGATCCAAGACTGCCATGGAATGGAAACGTGTTGAGATTGCCATTGACAAAGCTGTGCAAACAGGACACGTCATTCTGTCAGAGGAAGCCTTGAAGGTGCATGGAAAGGCACAGGCAGTGGAGGAAGATTGCTCCCTCAATCTCCTGCGTGACAGGATGCGCTTGATCAGAGTGGCTGCAAACCGTGAGTTTGGCCCAAGTTCTGCTGCTCGAAGCAAAGAACTCTACGATTTGTGTCTTTTGGACCCATACATGAAGGATTTATCTGGGACTCTCCTTGCAGTCCCAGAGGGGTGTCAAACCCTAGGAGCTGGCACACGGTGCAGAGATCACTTGCTAGATTTGCAACCAACTGTTGCAAAGGTCCAAGAACTGATGGACTCCCACCGGAACGCCATCTCTCTTTTGAAAACTATCGCAACTGCCGTTACGACAGAGGCTGAGGGATGGAAGGCGAACGTTCAGGCTCTCATCAAAGCAAAAGAAGATGAACGCAGAGCCATTGAGCGTGCAGCCGAGAAGGAACGCAAGGCCGCAGAACAGAAACAAAAGAGACAAGAAGCAGCAGCAAAGAAGAAGGCAGCAGCGTTGGCAGCAGCTGAGCAAAAGAAGCGGGACAGGGAGGCCATACAGGCAGGGAAAGGAGAAGAGGGTGAGGCCGAGGGCGTTGAACAAGAACCCAACAAAAAGCGTCGGTCTCGTGTGGGCAAGATCCAAGAGCTGTGTGAGACAGATCCTCCTATTTTGCATGAGCTGCGATCATCCAGCATGATTGTGCCAACCATTCGCTCTGAAGATGTCCATGCGTTCGTGAACATCATTGCCACCGAGCCAAAGTTGCCAGCTATTGCAAGGTTGAAGAAAGCAAGTTTCAAGAAGGTTATGTCTGCAATTTAGTTGTATTCAATTATTTTTTTGTTCCAGTCTGCCTGACTTGCTCAATAATGTGGTATATTATATAATGTGCTTTGACCTCTATCCCAGCAACTTCTTCAATGCCCCGCACATATGCCTTATTGCTCCATCTATATAACTATATCCAACCCAATGTTCATCACTGTTCATTGTTGTGTGGTGACCAATGACCGACCGATTGTTTTACTGATGGGTATTAAATAGTTATATTGATACATTGATATGTGGATAATCATCTCCCTGGTGACACTTCATATCAGTGTCCAGCCAAGGCAACTCCTGGTGTCACTTCGCAGCATGCCAATGTCACTGCAAAGGTCCTTCAATCTGACTTTCAGAGGTTCTCTACAGATACAGCTGCAACGTTTGCATCTAATGCCAATGGATCCAATCGGAAGGCCCTACCCGCAGAAGCTCCTCCTACAAATCTGGGCATGGATATGCTGCTACAGTTGGAGATTGAAAGGTTGGGCAATGGTAAAGGAAACCGACAATATGATCCCACCGTCCTGGATCGTGAGCTACTTGATTCCAGGCATAGTTGGTCCAAAGTAATCATTCATAAAACACAACTCACTCATTCCAGTGCAGTTTCTCACCAAGTTCCCCATGTAGGTAGACAGGTAGACCAACCTAATTCATGGAAACCATTGCCACCACACACCAGAGTCAATGTTCATGGCACTGATACTAGCATCAGTGGCAGCAGCAGCAGCAGAATTGACAAACTTCATCATTATCACACGTATATACACATATCATAGTGACACATTGTTGGTTAAGTGAGTTCTTTGGCCTGGCCAGGCTACGTGAGTTCATTGGCCAGCACTCCAAGGATGAGCAGTTGATCAAGAAGGAGGGCTGCAAGTTCACAAAACTTTCCTGGATTGGGTCCCGCCAAGGTGATTTGTATTGTGGACATATGCCAGATGGCTTGGGGTATTTGGTCTACAACCAGGAAGGGAACCGACTGATGGCAACGATGTCCATGGAAGAGGCATGTGGCTTGGTGAAGTCAGACTTTGACATGGACAAGCTTTCGCCAGACGAGCTGACAACACTTATCCAGGACTGGTACTGGTACTGGTGTTGTTTGTTTTTTTTTAAGTAAGTAAATGTATTGCAGTTTGTTTAATTGGTCACTGTGTCAAATCATTCTCTATCACTGAATCCCAATGTCACTCATCCACTAAAGGTTTGATTTAACATGACTGCTAGGCTAGGGTGGCTTTCTATTGTTCTGTTTTTTGCAGGAGGCAGCCAAGTCCATGGCAGCTTTGGATGCAGCAACATTGGCCAAAGAAGGAGTTATCACGAAATCTCTGCGGATTAGCTATGTCACACCTGGGGACGTCATCTATGTCCCTTTTGGAGCATTGGTACTAGAGAAGGCCTTGGGAACACGTTGCATGGGCTTGCGTGTGCCCTTGACGCTGATAGCTCCTGACCAAACACTACCAGCCCAATTGCTGATCAAAGCATCGCAAGCTTCCTCGGCCAAGGGGCCTGAGACCATTGGATGCAATTACCATTGCAGTAATTCATGGGCATTAGAGTACAGTGGGTTGGTGGGGTGAATGAAGTGGATTAGTTTTTTGTGTTTGTTCTTGTTTCCACCACATTGTTCTTAGTTTCCACCAATTGGCACAACACCACCAAATTTCGAGATACATGACAAACTCAGGAGGCTGGTGATGAAGCTGCTTCTCAACACTATCAACGATGTCTACAATGCCAATTGTCGGGACCATGTGCTGGCTGTTGCGCCTGAGACTGTGTCAGATGCTGAAAGGTCTGATGGTGCTGGTGAAGGGGAGGAAGCCAAAGCAGAGATGAATGAATCCAGTGTTGTATTTGACCTCCTGAATCCGCCTCCCAACTTGCGAGAGTTCCTGTCACAAGGTGAGTACGTGTATGTGGATGCTTCGGTGCTTCAATGCCGAAACCATCCACGGTTCCAAGAGTATTTGAAATGGGTAAAGGTCAACCACCCTGATGTCGAAGATGATTGGGACTTTGGTGATGACTTCACATCCGACCCATTGGAAGATGTCATCAGTTTCGTGGGTTGGCCCAACGGCAAGGAGGGGGAAACGCACCACTCGGAGAAGATGGACTTGCCAAAGGTCAAGAAACAGATTGACTATGAACACCTCTCTGACCTCAAAGCACTTGAAGAAGAGCTGAACAATGCTGCGGCCGCTGATGAACCAGAGTATGATTTGCATAGTGAACTCTCAAGGATGCAGGAACATCCCGCTTTTGCCAGCTACAAACTCTGGGGGGTGAAGAACAATGAGTTTGAAGAGGACTTTGACTTTACCTATGAGGACGACGATCCTGTCAGCGGCATTATGCATTTCATCAACTGGTGGTCTTCCAACAAAGACACACCAACAAACATCTTCACAGCAGAGGATCATGCTGCTACAGTTACAGCTGGCAATACTGACCCACAGGCAGCACCAGTAGCCAAGCCAAATGATCATCAACCACTGCCTCAGCATGTCCCAGAGCAGCCTGATGCAGCCAGCGAAGCCAACCCACAGGCAGCACCAGCCAAGCCAAATGATCAGCATGTCCCAGAGCAGCCAGCACCAGCAGCCAAGCCAGGTGATCAGCATGTCCCAGAGCAGCCTGATGCAGCCAGCAATGTCGACCCGCAGACAGCACTAGCCAAGCCAGATGATCAGCGTGTCCCAGAGCAGCCAGCGCCAGCAGCCAAGCCAGATGATCAGCGTGTCCCAGAGCAGCCTGATGCAGCCAGCAAAGTCGACCCACAGGCAG